>STHB01000003.1:6839108-6878808 GCA_018908115.1 Anopheles rivulorum
GAAGCCAACATGTTGGTGTCCAGTTGATTCTGTTGGCAACTGTGGATTAGAATTTCCTGGCATAGGAGTTTGTACACGAGGTGGAAAAGCGTTTACCGAAGGCCAAGCAGTTTGTTCACGTGTAGGTACGTTATGCATAGTAGGTACTTGGAAGCCAACATGTTGGTGTCCAGTTGATTCTGTTGGCAACTGTGGATTAGAATTTCCTGGCATAGGAGTTTGTACACGAGGTGGAAAAGCGTTTACCGAAGGCCAAGCAGTTTGTTCACGTGTAGGTACGTTATGCATAGTAGGAACTTGGAAGCCAACATGTTGGTGTCCAGTTGATTCTGTTGGCAACTGTGGATTAGGATTTCCTGGCATAGGAGTTTGTACACGAGGTGGTAAAGCGTGTTCCGAAGCCCGAGGAGTTTGTTCACGTGTAGGTACGTTATGCATAGTAGGAACTTGGAAGCCAACATGTTGGTGTCCAGTTGATTCTGTTGGCAACTGTGGATTAGAATTTCCTGGCATAGGAGTTTGTACACGAGGTGGTAAAGCGTTTTCCGAAGGCCGAGGAGTTTGTTCAGGAGTAGGTGCGTTATGCATGGTAGGCACGTTGAAGCCAACATGTTGTTGTCCAGTTGATTCTGTTGGCAACTGTGGATTAGAATTTCCTGGCATAGGAGTTTGTACACGAGGTGGAAAAGCGTTTACCGAAGGCCAAGCAGTTTGTTCACGTGTAGGTACGTTATACATGGTAGGCACGTTGAAGCCAACATGTTGGTGTCCAGTTGATCCGGTTGGCAACTGTTGATTAGAATTTCCTGGCATAGGAGTTCGTACACGGGGTGTTTCTGCAGGTGTAGGTACGTTATGCATGGTAGGGACGCAGAAGCCGACATGCTGATATCCAGTTGATTCTGTTGGCAACTGTTGATTAGAATTTCTTGGCATAGGAGTTTGTACACAAGGTGGTAAAGCGTGTTCCGAAGGCCGAGGAGTTTGTTCAGATGTACGTAAGTTATGCATGCTAGTAACGCGGAAGCTTACATCTTGAGGTCGAATTGATCCCGGTTGAAATGGTGGTTGAGAAGATTCTGGCATAAGAGTTTGTACACGAGATGGTAAAGCATTCGCCGAAGGACGAAGGAATTGTTCAGGGGTAGGTGCGTTATGCATGGTAGGCACGTTGAAGCCAACATGTTGGTATCCAGTTGATCCGGTTGGCAACTGTGGATTGGAATTTCCTGGCATAGGAGTTTGTACACGGGGTGTTTCTTCAGGAGTAGGTGCGTTATGCATGGTAGGAAAGTTGAAATCTCGATGTTGGTGTCCAGTTGATCCGGTTGGCAACTGTGGATTAGAATTTCCTGGCATAGGAGTTTGTACCCGAGGTGGCAAAACGTTTGCCGACGTCCGAGGAGTTTGTTCATGTGTAGGTTGTTGCCTATTATTTTGCAATGTTACAGTTTGTGATACATAGCTTTGTACAGGTGTATTTAAAGTACTTTCAAGCTCAAAAGGATTTTGTGGTGTTTCTCGTTCCAAAAACGGTTGCCAGAATCCACTAGGTGACTCCGTAGTTCTTGAAACATTTTCACAAGCAGTCATTGTTTTATCTGTTTGTGGCATAGGAGTTTGTGTACAAGAAGGCAATGTAATTGCCGAAGATCGAGGAGTTTCTTCTACTGGAGGCATGTCATGCATGCTACTATCTTGCGGGTTAGTTTGTAATTGTGGTTCAGAATGCATGCTTGAAACGTGGGAACTTACATCTTGGAGTCTAATTGATCCCGGTTGAATTTGTAGTTGCGAATTGCCTGGCATAGGAGTTTGTACACGAGGTGGCATGGCACTTGCCGAAGGCCAAGGAGGGAGTGCAGGTGGAGGCATGTTATAAATGCTAGCAACGTGGAAGCTTTCGTTTTGGGGTCTAGTGGAGCGCGGTTGAAATTGTTGTTGAGAAAATCGTGGCCAAGGAGGTAGTGCAGGTGGAGGCATACTATACATGCTAGGAATGTGGAAGCTTTCGTTTTGGGGTCTAGTTGAACGCGGAAAAAATTGTTGAGAATTTCTTGGCATAGGAAATTGTCTACTGGGAGACGATGTATTTATCGAAGGTTTATTAATTTGTTTACGAGTAGTCCATTTTCTTGTCGAAGTCCAATGAGATTGTTGACGTTTCGGCCATTTTCTGGTCCGTGTCCAATGATTTATTCTACGTTGAGATAATGTCCTTGACGAAGGCCGAGGAGGTAGTGCAGGTGGAGGCCTGTTATACATGCTAGCAACATGGAAACTTTCGTTTTGGGATCTGATTGATCTCGGTTGCAATTGTGGTTGAAAAGATCCTTGCATAGGAGTTTGTACACGAAGACGCAATGTACTTCTTGTTCTAGGCATGTTGGACATGCTAGCAACGTGGGAATCTTCATCTTGAGGTGTAGTAGATCCCGTTTGGAATTGCGATTGAGAAGTTCCTTGCATAGGTGATTGTACATGTGGATCCAATACTCTCGCAAACTCTAGGAGAGTTCTGGCCATATCTCCACTGGAGGGTTGCGGTGTAGCTTCATTGTGTGACGTAGGAATTGTGCGTCGAAATTCGGGCGAATTTTCAGATCTAGACATAGCTGTTACGCATTTTTCAGCGTGAGGTTGCTCTTGGTTTCGTGAATTTGTCGATGCTACTGATTGATTATGGGATCCAGGAGAGTCCAATGTACTTTCATGTTGGGTTTGAGGTAAAGAGTCTGATTGAGTGGAAGATTGGCCCAATTTTTCTGAAGCAGATTCATTTGAATTTGATGTTGCAACATTTGTTTTCCTAAACTGGGACCTTTCCTTTGGCATCTCTGTTATATGTGTTGGGTTATTCTGAGAAACCAAATTTGTATTATGATGATTTTCATTGACTTGCTCAGAGCTAGGTATTCTATGCGGATCGGAATCTAATGCTAGCCATAATCCTTGTATGGGAATGTAACGTAGTCCCGGCGGAGGAAAAGGTTGTCCATTTATTTGTGTTTGCGAAAAACTCTCACTAGCAGGGTCAGCTGCAGTATTTAAGGGCAAGCCCGACGAACTTTCGCAGTTGTAATGGTTATCAGTACAGATACTTGCTCTTCTATTGTTCAATGTTCTCATGTGCATTGCATTGTCATTGCCCGGTGGATTGTTTGTCTCGCTTGTATGTTGTTCCATAAGATTGAAAGGATGATAGAATTTAAACTGATTCCCATGGTGTACCCATTCCTCAGGCTGTATAGAACTTGGATCTATACCATGTTCTTGGATTGTCATATTGGTATTTTGGTGCGTAGTAGTACCGGTATTGCTGACATTTCTCGCCAAAGTTTCATTTGCTGTCGTGCGTTTAGTGTCTTTTTGTATGTCTGATGAAGTGTTTTGTCGTTTCCGACGAGTACGGTCATCGTTAGTAACATTGCTTACATCGATTTGTTCCACATTCTGTGTATTGTTATTCGATATTAATTGCAACACTACAGATGAAGTTTCTTCAGGCATCGCTGCGCTGTGCTCCAATTCATTAGCATTGCAATCCACATCGATCGAAGCAGAAGATGGTTTGCCACATGCAGTATCGGCTGTAGAAGCAGAGCAATCGTGAATTTCAGTAGTTTCGGAAGAATTTTGATCGGAACCAGCTGGAATATCATCCTCTATTTCTGCATTCCATACTGTAGCTACATCTTCGTGAGATTCTGTTTTAGAATGCTCAACAAATGAATTCACGTGGGTTGGATAAACTATTAATTTCTGGGATGAAATACGTATCGGAGCGTTATATTTTTTATTATTCGGGTAAATAATATCACCAATATCGAGAAGTGGATTGTCTTGCACGTCTATAGATTCTTCCGCTAGATTAGAATCCAGATAATTGTCACATATTTCCTCAGGTTTCTGTCTAACAGTTTCCGTATAGCGCGAGATGTCGGTACGCCTAACGAGCGTTTTCCAAATAATATTATTTTTATGCGCGTGATTCATACTGAGACTTTGTGCTGTTGTTGAATGAGAAGAATCGCTCAAAATGCTTTGTGAATCACAATTAGCCAAATAATCCTCAAAGTTTTCCTCTCGAAACGACGAAGAAGGACGAGTATCGTTCTCTTCGGATTCTGTACAGTAATCTTTTATTGTCAAATTTTCGGTATCGATTGTTTCTGCCTCCGTCAGGGTATGTTGTGTTCCATCAACGCTGTTAATGGATTGTGTCTTGGTAGGTGTCTGAATAATTGCGTTACAATTAGTACGGTCGAATGAAGAAATGCAACCCTTGCCTTTTGTCTTAAAAGCACTTTCGCTCATAAGAACATCATCGTCTTCGTCGCTACTTGCACTTTCCCTCCCAATAGCAGCAGTTTTTTCGACTTCAAATGTTGGTGATTTTACATCGTTATTTTCATTTTCGATACACCGTCTTCTTCTGCGTTTCGATTTTGATTTTTTGGATTTCTTTTTCCTCTTTCGGTCAGAATGTACCATTTCTGGATTGGATGATTCAGTTTTATTTGCAGAGGAAGGCAAAGTTGGGGATTCTAGGTCCGGTACGTCGCAGTCCTCCGAACAATCCCTTTGGTTTAAAATTGCCCTTCCACAATTTGCAAGCGCGACGCTTCGTGGTGAAGCTGCATTTCTTATCCATTGATAGCAGATTTCCGAAGAAATGTTATCGAGATTTATTTTCACGTAAAGTTTAGGAGGCTCGGAAGGATTTTCAACCGGAGATATTACTGTTTGTTCTTCCTGCTGGGTGTCGTCAATATCATTTTCCCTATGATTATCATTTGTCAATTGTTCGTAAGTCGAATCGATACTCGATGGACAAATATCATCATCAAATCCATCAAAAGTATCGGAAAATGCTTTGTTTTGATCTGTATTGCATACTTCTGTTTGCGTATCTGTATCTTCAGCTGATACCGAATTATTACCTTCCAGATCTAATGCGCACTGTTCAATGGAGCTAGTATCCTGTTCATCAGAATCAAAATCAGAACAGATAATATGTAAGCTTGCAGGTGAAGCTTCCGTTTGATCATCACTGTCTGCTTCTGTTTCGGTTATTACCGATTCGGTAAACACAGATGCAGAAAATTCTGAACTGTATGCACTATGGTGTGAATTTGATTGTGCAGTAACATATTCGGTAGGATCTGAATTTTGTCTTATGCGTACAATACTTGAATGTATGTTGTCACCCCCGTCAATAGCTGCACCAGAATGAGCGAAATTATTGCCAACGGATGGTGGAAGGATTTCGTGCTGTTCTAATTGAATATATTCCCCAAAATCCTCTGAACCTGCGCTTTTACCCGCAGTTGACGGATTGTCTTCTTCATCAATTTGAACCTCGGAAAGTGTAACCATAGGATGTGCTATGTTTTCTATTTCCCGAAACTCAACTCGATTTACCGATCCACTGGCCATGATTTCTTCTTCGGTATTCTCAGACGGTACATTTGGTATCCCGGTAAGTGGTTCACTCACATTGTTGTTATTTGGTTCTTGCGAGCTTACGTTTATAGCTATCAATGGTCTAACTACACGAGCATAAACATTCATTCCTGTAACTGAATGCAGATCAACATTGGGTACGCATTCACAGTCAGAACGATTGGAATTGTTATGTACAGCATTATCGTCCTGCAATACAAATAGATGTTGTTGTTTCTTACACATTTACGTTTGGCTGAATATGGGGCAAGCACGGTTTCACAGTCACGTATGATTTCTATTGAAACCACACAAGCTGTGTCCATTACCTTGTCGGAAGTAGACGCGTGTTCATTTCGATCAGCATTATTAAGTTGATTGCTATCGCTTGTATCGCATGCTGAAGAAACACATACCGTAGTTACCTTATAATCTCCAACAGAGTCTTTGCTCGACATGGTGCAAACTAACACTTTCTTATGCTGGAGCTTTGCTGCAAAAGGATGCATTTAATAGTAACTTTACTTTAGTAAATGCATGGTTTAACTTTTATAAACGTTGTATAAAGTATTCTGCCTGTTGGCACATAGCTTAGAAATAAATTGCCTTTCTTTAAGGAGTATAATTATTGTCGTTACAGTGGATAAAAGTGCGTTAGATCGTTGCTTCCAACACGGATGGAACACGAACAGACAATAAATGATTTAATATGTTAATTGCTAAACATGCATCACCGGATGGCAATAATTCAGTTGTTCAACATATGAAAGAAATATGGGTTGAGAATTTAAAAAGAAAAACTACACTTCATGTTCACCACTTCATTCACAGAAATATGTTTTCTTCTTTCTAAGAGCAATAGCTTCGGAAAGTGAAGCTGGCAGAGGAAAACAGTGCGGTTAAACGAAACTTCCAAATTTCTAGGCATGTGCCAGACGCGAATGTGCGCGATACTGCCCGCACACACTTCTAGCAAATGATGTTTCCACTCGCGGTCATGTGAGGATTGCACACACATTTCCAACACATACTGCAGTGTCAGTGCCATACCGGTGATAACCTTGATGCAGGTTTGATGTACATTAGCGTCTCACTTGGGCAGTGGAATGACGCTCTGTTTCGCTTCGCGCCGTTCAAGCGCAGCGCGAGCGTCATGAAGCGATTACACATGCTCATTACAGTTCCTTTCCGACGTGTCTCCTTTTCACACTCAAAAGGCAATTTATTTCTAGCCACATTTCTAGCGAACGCCCCAAAGAAACACAACCGTTGCACTAATCGTAGCACAAAAGAGATGATTTTTCGGTGAAAAGCCGGAACACTGATCGTTGCACCTTTGATTTGCTGATTGTTTGGTGCTTGATAAGCGGTTGATTGAATGAGTTTTATACGAATCACTTTTTTCTCTTTTGCTAAACTGCACTAATAGTACACGATCACAGCCGACACCGGTAAAAAAATGTCAAATTAACACACACACGCACACACATACACACACACACTACCACATCTACGACATCTTAAACATTATCGCTTTTTTTGGCAACGCCAGTTCTACACGACCGGACCGGAAAACTATTCGAAGCGTCCGCCTGGTAGCAAGAGGGCTGACTATTCGGCTTCGTGGTAAAAATTAGTCTCATACGACTGTATCTTTCTGACATCACAACGAAAACGCCATTTTGTACCGATCTCAAACACTTTTTTGTGATGCAGCGTTAACAACAAAATTGTTCTTCGGTGTATTGACATTCACAAAAATGTCACCTCAAAATCATCTCTTTGGCGCGCAGTTGGTGTGTAGTTTCTTCACGGCTTTGTGGCACTGCTCACACTTTTCGCACACAGTTCACTGAATTTCTTCACATTGGTTGTTTTCTTACCTTTGTTTGTTCCGTTGGAAGCCTGTTCTGTCTGGTCGGGATTTTTATCCGCACCACTTCCTTCCATGTTACCCCTTATTCAAGTAGAACCTTCGTCACTGAGTTCGGGAAGGTAATATGTTTCTTTTTTTTATAATAGGAAAAAACTTTCTTCGTCTGTTGCAAAATGTTTGCACACGCTAAGCGATGCTTTGTTCTGTTCAGGACGTTGCCACCGAAGCTGGAAACAAGTACGCAAACGACAGCTTGTGCGACCACCACAACTGATCGATCTCACAAGACTGATCTGACGGTGTTGCTATAATGTTCACTTTTCCACTGAACCAATCGCTTTAAAACGCTTAGAAGACAATGGTAGTACAAATCTAGACGATATCTCAACTGCGCAGTCCTATCGCTTGAACATCTAAGCGGTCACTGAAATCATACGTCTCCGATTGTTCGTTGCGCCGGCCGGCTCCGAGACTTATACTACCACACGCGCGCACACGCGTTCGTGTGCCGAGTTGCGCTGGTATTTTTCGTGCTTGGTGCTCACCAATACAGTGAGCGGCACTGCGTCGTCTACATAGCGTATATGCGCGCGCATCCTATGTATTTATGACTGGAAAAAAAAAATGCAATTGAACCACAAGCGATAGCAGAGCAAAAACTTGTTCAAACGACCAAACATTATTGCAGACATTATTGCAGCCTGGCTGACTTGTGTTGCGATTTTTGTTTTGGAATAAAACTTTCAAACAGAAAAACCTGGGCCTTGAATATAAAATAGCTCTTTGGGTGTAAAAACAGGGTTGAAATTTTCTTATGCGTTGTTATTTGCATAAAAAAACGAGCAGATTTCCTGACCGCTGGCACAGGAGGAGGTAGGAATGCATTGAATTACCATCGACCGACCGATTATCAGCTACGGACAATTATTTCAAACTTGGTGAAGCAAATATTTTGGACATAGGATTGATATGTATAGGCCATGTTAGCCTTAACAATAATACAACCATACAAACGTTTTGCAACAAATTTATATTATTTTCATGTTAGAACGGCCTGGCCGTATTGGACTAATTTCACCCCGTAGCAGGCTAATCAGACCTTGCTACGGGGGGGACGGATACGGATGGGATTTTGGCCCGGTCCGGTCGTGTTGGAACTAGCACCGATGCCAAATGCACCCCTACAGCAACTTTAAATAAGTTATTAATTGTACAACGATCGCCCCTTTCTGCCGTGCGCAGACGGATTCGACAATTATGCGCATGTCATGGAGAGTATTAAACGTGGGAGCTGACAAAATGGCCAACGATCGACGTCGTTTATAACTAACATATTTATAGAAGCTAACCAAACACGATCGTCTAGATGTGGTAGGTTTGCACCAGTAACTTCAATGCATGACAAGCAAGCTTACTGCTACTTGATAAGCGATAAGTCGCGATCGACAAATTGTTGCATGTCAAAATATTTGTTTAATCATCTAATCATTGTGTCATTCTTTTTTTTATTCATTTATGTTGTCATAATAAATGTCATAATTTCTCTTGTAAAATAGAACATGAAACAACGGAGAGATGAATAATGAACGATGGCGACTAAATTTAGCTTACGTTGAAACAGGTACGCACAAAAGCTGTTCTAAACGCAAAACGCAAAATAAATCTTCTTTCTAAGGGCGTTTATTAATGCAAGTAACGCTAACTATCGACACATTTTGGAAACCTTCCGAAAAATACCTGCTGCAATACAAGGCGCCGTTGTTGGTCGGCGCCGATGGAACGTTGTTAGGAACGACTGGTCTGAGTGACGCATGTTGCGACGCGATCACGCCACATTGATTTTGTCACGCAGCCATATTATCTTCGCGGTGTGGATGATTCTTCTTTCCGTCTCTAATGGTCCGGGGTTCCTCTCCTGTCTGGTTCTGGTCCGGCAACGGATCAATGGGTAGAATTTCTTCCGGTGCCAGTTGCACCGGTCTTCCTTTGCACGCTTTGTTGTGGATCTTTATGAATTTTTCCATCATTTCTTTACCACAATCATTGCAACGTATGCGTTTGGTTTGCCGAAAATGCATGGAATGCGAACTCTTGAGGCCCCTCCGTACAGGAGTGTACGATGCACTACGTTCACGTTCCGTACGTTCTTCGCTGGGTGGGTGTCCAACACCCAGGTAATTTCCGTTATGCTCCGGTATATCCGTTTGGGCTGACGGGCTGGAATGTTGATGACGCTTAACCTTGGTCTGCGTGCCGTTTGGCATTTTCAACACAGCAACGATGTACACTAGAGCGTAAACGCAACGCACGTGCGATCGCGAGGATGTTTTTTCCTGTACTAACGCGATCGCGATTACCGTGCCGATCGATTAACGCGTGAGAGTGACATAATTGAAAGAGAATCGTGAACCATTACAAGAGAATCATAGACCACACACACCATCATCTTTCGCGATGTAACTTTTGATCGCGTAGCTCGACCCGGCTACACAGCGTATTTGGACCTATTTTGCCTGCCTGTGCTTCCGCGACTCGCGTCAAAATGTGTGTATGAGAGTGTTTCGGATAACAGGCACGAATTTGTGGATTTGGTGGTGTTTGAATACCGTATTTTTTGTGTTTCAAAACATGCATTTCTTGTACATTATCTATTATAACTGGGAGCGGCCCGATGGTGTATTTGACAACGGCGCTAGGTCCCAACACGACCGGACCGGGTTCAAATCCCATTCGGACCGTCCCCCCGTAACCGGCTACGTAGTAAAAATAAGTCTAATACGGACTGACTGGTCCGTTTTAACATAACAAAAAAAAAAATGATTGAAAATATTGTTTGCGAAATGTTAGTTAGGAATGTAGCGAGAATTGCGTCACTGGCTTCGATGGTGACCTCTCGTAAACTCTCTCGCTGGACGGCATCGCACGCTATCACTCGATGACATGTGCGACGAGCCAGGTCCGATCATTTTAGCGAGAGCGGTACCATCATAAGTAAGTAAGTAAATCCAAATAATAAGTAAATCCATCATTTGGCGCTTGTTCCTTCCTTTTTTCGCTTAAGAAACCAGCCCTACAATCTGGGCGCTTGTTTCCCTTCCGAGTAAGAATATTTCCACGCCACGAAAGGAAGGAACGAAGAATATACTACCTTCAGGAAGGAGCAATAGGAACCAAAAGGGAACGGGGGCACGGTACGCGTTGCCAAAAAGTAAAAACGATAAGGAAACGCTGCTTTTATTGGCAAAAAAAAAAACACTTTCAAACCCCTTATCTGTGTCACCATTTTGTTGCACCAGTTGCTTCACACCGCTGTAAAGTTTTTCCGCATTTGCCCGAAGATGCAAAACCGGCAATGGTTTCCCTGTTCCGGTTCTTCCCATTCCGTGAGCGTGCAGCAGTTCCGGCTTGCTTTGTGTCGGCTGGTACATTGTTAAGAAAAATTCCGACCATCCGGACGCGGTTGCTAGCTGGTTGCAGTTGTTGCAGTTGCAACACCCCCCCCCCCCCTCCGTTAGCTGTTAGTTTACGGAAGAGTAGGATGAATGTTTCGATCGTCCATTTCGAACCTTATCGAGCACCATTTTGCAGCAACCATCCGTCTACAACACGGCTGCCGGAGATGGTGTGCAAACGATTTAATTGAGATTGTGCTGGTTGCCAACTTCCAGAGATGTTTTCATATTAACAGTGTGTGCTGAATCGTTAATTGTTTGTTTTTTATTCCAATTTGAACACCATCATCAACACCAGATGGCGCTGACATGGTGTTCGTGGTTCCATTACCGACCGATAGGTGGCGCTGTTTAATTTTTTATTTCAAAACATCAACGATAACATCCATGCGCCGCTGTCAAGCATAAAACTTATGCAACGTTAAAGTTCGCGGCGCCTGTTTTTGCGCCTCTTTTACACTCGGAACCCGATAAGCCGATGGTCACATAAGTTGGCCAAACGGCAATCTTGCAGCACCCGGGTGCTTGCTTGGGAGTATGCATTAATGCTTTATTTTCTTCTTCCTTCGGCTTTTCCATTAAACCTTTGCAAACTTTTTGGCCAGTTGAACCCGGCCCTGCACACCAGACTAGTGCAGCGATGCTTTTGCTGGCCTTCTGCAGCAGGCAAACTGCAGCTCCTCGTCAGTGTCCAGCCATCCGTCGGCTCTCGCTATCCGGATTAGGCTTTGGCATCAGCGGGAAGATGATGGACCGCAGTTGACCGCGGGTGCAAGATGGAACAGGTACGAACGAGAATAACGATAGAGCGAAGGTCGAAAAAGTAAAGCATAGCGCAGCGAGTAAAGTACTTTATATATAACAGTTTCTTATCGGGCCGTTTTTTTTTCTTGCAGCACGATTTCGGGACACTTTTTTCCTGCTAGTCCACAGTCCCCACTTTCGGCTTCCAGGTAAGTTCCTATTATCTGGCCAGGATTTTCACCACAGTTCCTTCCGGTGCTGGCCGCATCGGGAAGAACCGCGGTCCGCCCGAGGTTGCATCAGTTTGCAGTGGAAGTGGATTAAATAATAGTTGAAGTATAGTTTCTTTCCCTGCGAACGGGCGCTTTAAAGTGGATACTTCCGCGACCGTTCCTTGGCGTGCGTACACCTGGGAGATGGAGAACTATTCGGTTTGGCGAACGAATGGGTCAGGGTTCAGGCGGACAGGACAGGAGAGCGCGAGCGAAACCCAGCGTACCGGTAACGCTTATCGGAACTAGCGTCGGTCTGCAGCACAGAAACAGGAGACAGCATCTAGGCACGTGTGTTCCCCGTGCTGTATCTCGCTGGGTGATGTTGGGGCCAGCATTTTTTTCCACACTCACATGTATGAATGTGTGTTTGTGTGTGTGTGTGTGTGATTAAACTCTCTCACTTTTGCGCTTGTTCCCGGTTCGACGCTTTCGCGAGCCTTAAGCTCATATTCCCTTATTTTCTCCCATTCGCCAGCCACCAGCGCAGCAGCCAGCGCACACGGGGGACACGCGATAAGGAATGATTAAATGATGTCATTTTTATGTGTGTGCGGCGTGCCGGTGGTTGTGGAGTTCTTTTTTTCTCTCTCTTTGTCTTTCTGTTTTTCCCGCTTCACCTTTCCAAGGGCGGGTTGCGTTTTTTTTGTTGTTGTTTGTTTAATCCCACATCTATGGGCTATGGCCTTGTGGTGCGATTTTTGCGAGCGACGTTTTTGGTGTGCGTTTCTATCGGTTGTGCCGGTAAGGGTGCTACGTTGTTTCCCAACCAAGTTGCAGACTTGTGGGAGGAGAATTCACAACAAACAAAAAAAAGGACCCACACATACCTTTCTATGGCTACCGGTGAAGCTGTATTACACGGGGCAGCTTGCTTGTTCGATTCGGTTACTTTTTCTGTTTGTAGCCAGCCCGAAATAGGTGCACATTTTTTACGCCTCCCAACATTCTTTTAAGGTGTTGAGCTGGTTTCATTCATTTGAAAAATCATTTGTCCACAAGAACGAGGATAAGAACGGTGGTTTGGTTTAGGGCTTTTGTTCGCGTTCGATATTGTGCCGCTATACTGCGGCAAATTCGTATGAATGCGGTTCGCGATAAGTCAATAGCTAAGGGAAATGGATAACCTACACTTCGAGTTTTGTTTTTCTCTGCAAACAATCCTAATATACGAATTAGTATGCAGGATGTAAACTTTTTGTTTCAAATGTATAATGTTGGTAGTGAAACAATTTTCAGCTAAACTATTTTTAAAAAGTGTGATATTGTTTTGTGAAATTGATAAAAAAAATGTTTTTTATGTTTTTTTTCAAATTCCAGCCATTTGAATTTACCACTGTGAATAACGATATTTTCAAAATGATATTTACTACACCGTGTCACTTTTTACTAGATATCCCATAGAGGGCGCTGACATCGACAAAAGGAATTCAAGTCGTCTGCAGTAGATCGTTTCCAGAGGTGCACAACTTCTTTCGAGCATAAATAGAATACATAACAAATAAATATTTCTCACTATTAATTGCAATTTTAATTGGATTTCCGTTAATACGCTTCATCGCCAAAAATGTTTTTGTACAAATAAACACAAACAAACATCATGCAAAATATGCAAATTTCATGTTCACAAACGTACATAACAAGTCATCTCATTACATTCAAACCTATTTCTTGCATCGTTATTGTTGTCAACAATCTTTTTTTGTTTCATTTTTTCGTGTATCGAGACATCTCTGCAGATCATGAAGAGGATTGAGTTTAAGTTTGTCTTTGGAAAACGTCAAACAAACCAAAATGTATGCTTGCCTTAAATTGTGCAAAAGACAATCCACATATTTAAAAAAAAGTACAAAACTAATATGTAGAAATATACACAAGAAAGTTCTATTTACACATGTAAAAAAATTTGTACATCTAAGTCCACTGATAGCATGTACGAAGATGAATGTTTTCCGGGGGCGAACCATGAAGCATGTAGATAGGGGCCGTTATCACAACTTCACAGCAACGTTTGTACAGATAAGATCAGATAAGATCCAGGCAGATGTCGATGTCGATGGCCAGTGGGTACGAGGGCTTGTAAAACGTGTGTAACCTTATTTGTTAGCGGCGCAGCACGTTGCCGTTGTGTAGTATCCGCAAGGGATGTATGGGGAGGAGGATGATGGAGTGTGCTGACGCGGTGGACAGTGGGAGTTGTTATCGGCCAACAGTTTTCTGCAACTTCTTCGCCTTATTTGTTTAGCCTTAAAGTCAAAGTATTCCCTTTATTACCAAAATTTTCATTCCATGAATAACTTCGTAGGACGAAAAGGAAGTATTTAAGGGATATAAATAAGTAATTTTGGCGTTGGGCTTGGAATGCAGAATGGTGGTAATAGATTACATGTGATGCGAAGGTGTGAAAACTAGGAATATCTCTAAACATTCCATACATCGCACGTGTTGTGTTTGTCCAGCTGCTTCGAGACCATTCCGATGTCACCGCAGGCGGAAAGGAGCAGAAAACGTAACGCTGTGTATACGTTTGGCATAGATAGCAAGATTTATCTCGGGACTTTTATCGCAGACATTTCGTCGCACCGGGCACCACAAGGATAGTGGTGCGCACTCTTAATACCCTCAGGTGGATGCAACATCTAGCCGCTGGACAGCCAGCCACCAGGCACCAGGATAGACGGAAAGTAAGCAGACGCTGGATAATGGTGTCCTTTGCAAATAGAACCCACTGCACCGGGATGCGGAAGAATGGTATGGTGCCCGCGTCTATAAAGCACAATGCAAACGCGCCAGCAACATACTGGCAAACAGAAAAGATGAGCCAAGTTTTTATTTGCATTTGCGCAGTGGCTCAGGTATGGGTGTGGAGCAGAGTGGCTGAAAATAAGGTGAAAATAACTAGCTATCTGTCACCGTTTGTTGATAGCGCTCGCTGTGATGTAAATGCAATTCTACGCAAACAGGTGGGTGAAAGCGATAGCGAGGATAGGTGCATGTTGATGGTTGTGCACAGGAGCAGAAGAAGCACACAAAAAAGCAGCAGTAGCATCCGATATTACGAGATGAATGTCTGAAGATGGCATCGCAGTGGGGTTTTGGGGTGCATTAACTCGTCGCCACGGTAAGCCACAACAGCCGGCTGCCAGACATCCCGATCCCGACAGTGAGACAGTCAGTGCCGGAAGTGCGCTGTTCGTCTTGCCGATTGGGAAGGATTGCTCTAACCCACCCAGGGAGTTGACAGACAGAACGTCAACCAATTCGGTGCAGATAACGAAATGGAAATGTATACCTCACAGAACGACCGTCTAGAGTGAGAATGGGCTTCGTGCGGGTAAAGCAAGGAGCGACAATACGATATAAAACCGAGGAAAAAAAGGGAATGATAACTGTGAGATTGAATTGCTTGTCGCTTGACTGGAAAATTGTGCTGAAAAAAACATCAACCTAGCGCACATGATAATACTCCTTGGGAATGATCTATTGTGGAGGAATATTTGGGCGCCCAAGCAGCAGTGCAACAACTTTGCGCCAGTTTTCCTCAACAAAAAAAGTAAAAAAAGATATTATCACTGAACAATCGCGCGTCTATCCGGTGGAATTTAGTTGCAGCTTTCAGAAATATGAATTTTTGGAATTTTAATTAATGCATGAATCAATAATTGCAGTGTGTAGCGCCAAAGTAAGAGCGAGGCCTGTAGTAATACGTTTTTGAGTTGAGTACCCCTGTCATTCACTGAAGGTCGGACAGACACCACACTTATGGCTTCGTTCGAAAACGCAATGAAACATTTCAGTTTCGATTCGAACCATCACTTTCTAGCAAGAGGTAACCTCTTTTTCACAAGACATATAATAAAATCGATAACATCAGCAAAATCTCAGCAAACGATATCAATTGTTTTACGGTCCCCGAGATCTCTCTCGCTCGCGCTCAGCCTTGTAATGGACGAGTCCGTTTGATAACGATGCACGAGACGCGCTATCAGTGGGTTGCCCTGAGTGATAAGGTAATCCACTCATCATAATGGCCGCGCGCACATCCCGATCTCGAGGGCAATCTTTTGGCACTTACCGAGCGTGATCTTCGTGCTACGGGAGCGTAACAGCTCGTACAGCTTGGGATGCATTACGGTGACCGTCGTTCGGTGGCGGTTATGCTGCTGGGCGGAACACACGAACATTCACGGCAGCAGCAACAGCAGTACGACGACAAGACCAAGATTCACACTCATTTAAATCACTAGCTGGGGCTGGTGACATTAGCTGCACCAGCTGCACTTGACCACCGACTTTGACTGTTGGTCAAAGGTTTAATGAACTTTAATTGGTTGTCACACTTGCATGATCACACAAACGGGCAATAAATACTGCAGATTTTTTTCGCTTTGCTTGGAAACACAAACACACTCACATGCGCGCACAAAGAGACACGGAAAATCACTACTGAGTAGCTTTTGGAAAACCGGATCTTCACTCGTTGTGCGTAACGAAACTGCTTTACAGACCGAGCGCGCCAAGTGCGTTGTTATCGCGGTGCGAGTCACTCTGCAACTGAATCTGGTGGCCACCGCCCCGGCGTACACCATTCATGCCGCGCACATCGCAAACACTACAGCGACAGACGGCCGGACGGGCGGACGGAACCGGCCGGCTGGGGTATGAAACATCTTGTGGGCCCTCGTCGCACTCCACACACTACAAACCGCCAGAGGATTGAGATATAATCGAATTGCGCGAAGATAAGAAAAGAGCCATCCTCGCGCCTGGTTGGCCAAGCCAGCCAGCACACCGAGGACGAATGGAGGAATATATGGGGGAGGAGGGCGAGGTGCAGATTGGTTTGTTGATTTGAAGGGCCCAGGCAAGCGGTACTCCCCTCCACTAGATCCGCTCTTCCGATAGCGAGCGCTAGAGATATGGGTATGAAGCTATATTTGGACCACCTAACCATCCCACCCCACTCCACCCATCTCACACACCCGGACAGCAACCAACCTTCTTAGACGGCCGCACACGGTAGGGAAGGTGATCGTCAAACCTATCGTCCGAAACGTCTTCTTCAAACGCCAAATGCCAATACGAAATGTATGGGCGCGTCTTATCAGTACCACATTGGCCCATTTGGATTTCCATCCCCTGTCCCTACCTGTCCCACCATTTGCCCGTACCGAAGGTATGTAAATGTACTCTGCTATCAGTGGGTCTATATCTACAAAAACCCTGGGGCGCTCCTAATATGTCCACCGTTGCAGCCGTGCATGAGCTGCGGAGAATCCAATCGCCTAGGAAGCGACGAGGGAGAGCTGCACACACTCTCTCATCGGACGGAGCACTAGATAAGGCACTCTAAAAAGGCGATACCCCGAAAAGCGCGGCCGCGAAGAAGCAGCCGGGAGAAGGAAAGAAGAAAAAAAAAANCCATCCCCTGTCCCTACCTGTCCCACCATTTGCCCGTACCGAAGGTATGTAAATGTACTCTGCTATCAGTGGGTCTATATCTACAAAAACCCTGGGGCGCTCCTAATATGTCCACCGTTGCAGCCGTGCACGAGCTGCGGAGAATCCAATCGCCTAGGAAGCGACGAGGGAGAGCTGCACACACTCTCTCATCGGACGGAGCACTAGATAAGGCACTCTAAAAAGGCGATACCCCGAAAAGCGCGGCCGCGAAGAAGCAGCCGGGAGAAGGAAAGAAGAAAAAAAAAACCGGACGCAAACACCTTACTTCCGTACGCCGTTCCGTGTGCGCGTCCCTTTGCCGGGCGTTCCCGACTGGCCAGACTCAGGCCCAGGCCGGGAACTAGTCGCCCAAGCGAGCTGGCGCGCGCGATATCGAAGATAAGCGAAAAATATTCATCATAACTTTATCGCTAGTCAAACATGGAACGTTATTAACAGCCGTTCCTGCTGCTTCGTTTCGACCCCGCGCCCATGAGTCAGGCCCGGGTTCTGGGTACCCGATGCTCAAATCTTACACTTATAGCAAGGCAGGGCCACCACACTCCACAGAGTGGCAGGGGCCGGTCCAGAGATAAGCGACACGAAAGATTGGAACAACCGATAAGCCCGGCTCAGTGTCCGGGCCCAGTCGACGTTACGACGCTCCAGAATAGATACGAACTGCGAGAACGGTAGCCAGAACACGGACGGTTGGTCACCAATCGAACAATCACCGCCTGTTGGTCTGATGCTGTCCCACTAGAGGTTTTTGGGATGTGATTAATGGCGTTATAGCGGGTTGTTTGATTAACGGAACGGATATCGCTGATAATTGTGAGTGAATTCTGTGAGTAATGTCAGTTTTATCAATATAGTTTAAAATACACCGCGCGAGTGCTCTCAGACATTCAAAGACTTTTACTGTTTATCTTACTTTTATGCATCCTTTCCCACTGTGGATTAATTTGATAGGACCTTTTTTCGTTCTCCAATGTTTGCCCAAAAGGATACAAAGAACATTGCAGAAGGTGAAACGCTGGGTTTTGTAAGTCATCCCGGATCGAGGTAGCATTTAGCGCTCAAAAAGCATCTGTCAGAACACTATCCGGCGCTTATCGACAATGGTCGGTACGATCGGGGATGTAATATCAGAGGCCCCTCGGTCTCAGTTTCGGAGTCGCAGTTCTCCACAAACATGGTCCAACAAAAACGATATAGGCGTAGAAACGGCCGGCAACAGCCACTGGTAACACACGACACGACCAACGAGAGTTTTGATGCAGAGCACGGTTGGCACTTGGCGCTACATTTGTCCCAATAAAGGACCATGATGGGATCAGACCATTCGCTTCCCCCTGTTGAGAGCATGTTGCAGAGCAAGGGAGAGACCCGGGCAACGCGTATCAACTGCGAACAACGTACATAAACAGTACGAGCGAAAGATAAAACTTCATATCCGGAAATGAAACCTTACGATAAGCAACTACTACAACTGCTACTGGGGCTATTACGCTGTGACATTGTGTACGGCCGGCTGTAGGCTGCGACCGTACGGATTCGCGCAGCACGCCGACCGCCGGGAATGTGCACCGTGGAACCGATGGCAAATTTGTGATCGTCCAGTGCCGCTGCACTAACCCGGCACAAGATGTAATCGTGCAAGCACTGGGAGCTTCAAAGTGTCACGATGCAAACGTCGTCCCCAAGTTTCGTGTCTACGTTGGTCCCGAATGTGACGCTTTCTCCGAAAAGTGACCCTCGCACTGGGGAGGGGGGGTAGTAGGACACCGGGTGTGCGTCCGTGGATGTAAAACTACGGTGCGTTATCATGGCCGCCGGCTCGTACGCGAACGGAAGTGCCGGAGATTGATGCCCGTTTTGGTTTGCACCGGGCAAGCAAAGATTCTCGCTACTACGGATATACGGACGATAGTGCACGCGGCTGAAGTCGTGCCGAACATCCCTCGCTGGTGGTCGATTGTTATCTGCCCTGGTGTGCAAATATGCATGTGTTTCACAGATCATGTGACGCTGAACAGAGAACCGGGTGTTTTGCGACAAACCATACGTACCGAGTGTGATAAGAATATTTATGCGTGCGTGTGCATTGATGTACACGTTTGCAGACTTTACTCACGGTTAGTTTTGTTTAAATAGTGTTCTTGTTTTTGGGGTCACTTTATTGCTGAGTGGCATTATAGTTTCGAGTCATGTTGGACATTAGCAAGGTTGTTCCAATGTAACTCCGTCAATCGGAACTTGTATCGCGTTGTAAAGCTACGTTCCATTTCCCGGTATGATTAACCCTTACTCTCGCACTCTACATCCACCCTTATCAACGAATCAATTCTTCAAAAGTGATCGATTTGCTTCACATGCCAGCCAACGATGAACAACATCATATCGCTTATACGGCCAAACCAAATCTTGTACCGGTGAGTGAGTCTTATTGATAACCGAAGACAGTTCACTCGCAGCACACATATCGATGATTGTGCGCGACTATCAGATGTGGTAGATCAAATTCCTTCCTCTGCTTTTAGGGGAGGGATGTTTCCGGGCGCTTGGATGAGTAGGGTAGGGCGCATCATATTCGCGTCGCCGTCCCGTGACAGATAAGCACACATCTTCTCGCTGCTCCCGCACACACCGAGTGCTGGAGCTAATCAAAAGTTGGCCAACTAACGCGGCCACCCATTATCGAGCACCCGCGTCCGGTCACTTTTGATTGGGGCAGGTGAGATAACGCCAAACTCAACCCATCGGGCGTTATCGGCCAGCCGGGGTCGCCTAGGGGCCCAGCTGGGAGGGAACATTCGGGTGGTGAATGGTGAGCTGATTATCGGCCGATACGGTTTCGAGTGTATTATCAGTTGCTTTCTGTTGGGGCTACACGGTTTTTTTCTTTCTTTTTGGTAGCATTGCAACTGCTTCAATGGGCGGGCAAGCGTGTGATTGATTGTGCTGGTTGTTGAATAATCGATCATCGGCCAGGGATGGGAAATGGAAAATTACAGGAGCATGGTGCTATGGAAGATAGTTACAAATTACTGTTTCAATTTATTACAGTGCGTAACACAACTATACGAGCAGTAAGTTAGGAAGATTTTTTTAAAATAATCTTTAAAATTAAATAAAACAAAGGAAAATGTGTCATTCCTTTGGCATCAATATCTTTCTTTGTTGATTACATTGTTGCGTTTGTTTACATTATTTATCATCGCACTTAAAAATTTAAAAGGCAAAACCAAACTCCACAACTAATACGATCAACGTTCATTAAAATGAAATTAAAATAAAAAACTTAATGAAACGTGATCCACCACCACGTTGATAATCGAAACTAGTTTCATTATCATGGTATAAATGTATGTGGGTCGCATAAGGTCATCCTCGTACCAGTTCCACCGTTGTGGTCCGTCGGTGAATCGCTTCCCTTTTGCTGATAACGAACGCACAAAAGCACCGAGCTGCACTGAGCTGCACTGACAAGAATGGTAGATTATTCAACTCTACTTCGCGTGTAGTCTAGTGCTGTGAAAGACAGTGAAGTAATGCCTAATGGTGCATGCTAAAGCAAAACGAGAATCTTAAAATCCAACCATCAACAATAGTGCTCCAGCAATAGTCAAGGGTAGCGTTCATAAACGCAAAAATCTTGCACAAAACCATTCGCATGCCGGTGCGAAAACATTCTGCTATACAGGAACAGGAATCACCACAGCCAGGTTCCTAAACCTTCCGCGTGTTTAGTTTGATCATCTCTTCATACCATTACGTGATCTGCGTGAGCAGGTACTGAAAATCAACGGTGTGTGAGATAAGGAACAGAAACGTTAAAAACAAAACACATAAAAAGCTGGCAGGCTTGGAGCTGCAGTTTCGTGTGCCCTTCTCGACTGGCACACTGCTGTATCCCCAGCCCAATAGGTGGGGTATCGGCTAGGTAAAGGTCCAAATTAAAAAAAAAGAAACGTGTGCACGATAAAGAAATGCACCGCTTCTACCGGCGTATCCAAAAAAAAACTCCGTATCCGTGCATTTTGTTTGTTTGTTTGTCGCTTGTTTCGCGCTGTTTCGTGTGTAGTAAAATGATGGGAGTTTGCAGTTTTATCAGCAAAGTAGCAGCAGTGTGCCAGACTGCACTTTGCTTAACGTTTCGGATCAACGGAAATGGCAAAAAAACAACAACTAGAAAAAGCCCGAGAAAAAAAACAAAAGTGTTGCAACATCAAGTCTAAAGTAGGACTCTTTCGTGCTGCTAGAAAGAGAGAGAGAGAGAGACACATGGCAATGAAATTGGGGGGGGAGTAAAAATAATAATAACAAAAAAAACCGCCTAACCAACCTAGGAAAATGCATAGATTCGCACAAAAAAACAAGAAAAAAAAAGCAATGAGCAAACAAGAACATCACTGCACCGGGCACCTTAAATGCACTCCGACGACGAGAATTGCAGCAAGAAGCGTGGGAAAAATGTACGATAAAAAAAAAGATCACTAAACCCCGTTCTCACCCTTCCTTTTTCCCCCACATCCCCCAGCAGCACCCTCATTTACTTCGAAAAAGAGAACGATTGCGTTTCCAGCCTCGTTTGTAAGGTTGATGTTCAGGATAGCAGAACTGTAAAAGATGTTTTTTTTTTTGTTTTTCATTTTTACTTTTACTTTATTTTGGAGCTACCCTGTTCCATCCAAACGGCAGCACGGTTCTTATCTTACCGACCAAACTGGCCAAACTATCGTGCGCCGGTGTTGCTTATAAAATAACAAGCAAAAACCCACTGGTAAGCGCTGTACCATTTGCTGGAGAATACGGAGTAGAAGAGGGAGGCATAGCTTGCAGCACGTACTTACTTAAATTTTGAATTGTTTTCATTTTTTTGTTCAACCCAAACCGGCACTGGTGTGGTTTTTTTTTCTGTTTGTTTTATTTCTTTACTTATATTGCCCATATCTAGGTGGAGATTGTACAAAACAAACCAAAAAAAAAACCCCAGTAAAAAAGGTAAAGGTGTACCCTCGGCTCGACCAACCCTACCACCAGGCAGTTCGTAATGAACTCGAGCGTTTAATCTCTTTCCGACTATTTTTTTTTTGTCCACCATATTAGTGGCATCACGTTCCCGGTACTCGGAATAGCGAGAATTGCAATAATTCTGGAACGCGACCGATTAGGTTAAAAGCGTGTACGCGACCGAACGCCGATCCGTATCGTGAAACACCAGGCGCCTCCATTGTGCAATGCAATGCCTTTGGGGCAGCCAAATATAACACCGTAATCCATTTTAAAGTTTCAATACAAAATAAAACATAATGCTAACAAGTGCAGTTGATTCATACACTGAAAAAAACGAGATTTTTTTATTCAATATAAAAAAAAACGATCAAAACATTTCGTGTAAGGTGTGTTTAAAAACATGACCGCAACTTTAAACAATTGTGCTTGGACCGCTGTTTTTATTTTTCAACGTTTGTTTATCACCCAGTGTTTCGTTTCACGCTGTTTTGTCACGTTAAAAAAGTACCAATAAAAAAACACAACAAAATGAGCGTTTTTTTCCGATGCGCGGCCGTTACGTGCAACATGCTTGGTTTTGTGTGTGTGTTTGTGTTTTATTTAAAAATTATTTACGTCCCCATTTGCTCCCGTCCCACCACGACGGGGACGACGACACCACCACGTAAGGATATGTATTATTATCATTTTAAAATTTATTCCTCTCCATTTGCCGTTTTTGGTGGGAGGGGCTCGCGCGCCCGAATTCTCGCTTGCAATTGTGGGCTGTTGCCTGGCACAATGCGAGCCGGTACAGTATATGGCCACGCATTTGCGATACATACCTCGCCCATTATTATAAAGCGCGATCAGCTTTTGGAAGGGTTTGTGTGTATTTTCTGTTGTTGTTGTTGTTGTTGTTGTTGTTGTTGTGGGTGGTAGTAAGAGGGTATAGTATTTTTTTTTTCGAACATTTAAAACAGTACGAACGGTTAGCAGAAGCAACGAGGGTTTTTGTGTGGATAAGCGATAGTGCGGCAAGTCGTTAAAAATGGGCGCGCGCACAAACACAGCGAAAACGGCACACGGAAATGTGAAAAATAATAATATAAAATATATGCATACACACATACACAAAAAGACACATCAGTGAGTAGCGCATATCTGAGGGAACGGTACTCGAGGGAATAGTGGGGAAGCAGAAAGGAGGCCACTATTTTACGAACTACCTTCGCGTTTGACTTCCCACGTGATAAGCGAAGTGCTATCCGAAAGAAGGTAAAGCGGAAACGAAACCAACCAACAGCAAAACAAAACCCGGCCACGGGAATGCAAAATAAGTGAAGCAACAAAACTGAACCAACCACGTGCGAAACAAAACAACAGCAGCGCAAAAAGTGTCTAAAAACAAACAAACAAACAAAAAAAATGGCCATCAGCGCCACTGTTTTCCATACGAACACAGAGCGTGTGTGTGTATGTGTGGCCCACGAACCACGAAAGAATGATAAAGTGTTGATGATAAGTGCAGCGTACACACACACACTGGCGGCCACTGGCAGTCCCGGTCTACCCTGGCCGAGGCGCGAATTGGAATGCGGGTTTTTTGAGCGCAGGTGAAGCGTAAAGATAAGCCCGATAGTTTAGATGCACTTGGCGTATGATTGTCCCCGTCCGTCCCGTACTTACGGCTAAGTAGATTCAATTGGTGGTGATTAAATGGGGAGGGAGTACGGTTGGCGCACCAAAAAAAAAAAGAAACCCTCAAACCCAACAGCATAAAGGCAACGGCAGTTTAGCTTTGCCAAATGTGTACCGTAGGTAGATAAATACGAGCACAAAGTAAGTTATTTATTTAAATGAAGCAGCCCCATTATCTAATTGCAGATTGTTTTTGTGCTTTGGAAGACATATTTGAAGAAGTGTTTAACACTAGCTCTCTCGGAACAGTCTTTTGATTGATACGCGCGCTTACTTGTGTTGATAACATTAAGTGTTGGAGTTAAGGAGAATCACCATAATATTTCCAAGACTTTTGCGTTTCTATGCTATAAAAGGAACTCCAAAAAATATTAAAACATAATTTTGCCGTTTGAAAACAGTGAAAAAAAAATAATTAAAATGTTATACTAATTTTTTAAACTTGCCCGATATTTCTTATGAGCTTGCCAGCAAAATAGACCGATGAAGAGATGGCTTTGTGACTTACCTGTAAATAAAAGAAAAAAGAATGAAATTTTAGTATGATTTTTTGATTTTTTTTTTCTTGGGAATAAATTGCATGCACTACGTTGCGATATTGGCTTACATCTCAACCGTAATCGCGAAACATAATCCTACCAACATGAAAAAAAAAATCAATTTTTATCCATCACACTATACGATTATATGTGTACCATGCACGCATATCTCCCTGCCCGGGCCGAGCTTTATCTCACTGCTTAAATCTCGCACCGAACATCCATTCACAATCATTCCCGCCATTTTTAAAACGCGACCACACGCTAGTGCGCGGTAACGGCCAACAGATGGCGCCACGGTGAAGCATGTGCGCTATTGTGAATTTCGTCAGCTTCCTCATTGCGTACGGGGTGGGTGTTATGGACAAAAAAAACCCCCCCCGAAACACCGATGGTGAATCGCTATCACAATCGTTAACAAACAAACATTGAATGCTGAAAGTCAATGTAAACAAAAAAAAACGACACCGATTTTGTTCTTTTTTGTTTTCGCTAACACATTAAATTTATGCTGAATGATACAATGAATGGAGGCGCGCGCGGACACGTTTGCAAAATGGTCAACGATAAAAAAAAGAGCAACCGGGGGTTTTTTTTCCTCTGCTGTTGTTACCTCCTGATGTTTATATTGCCCAAACAGTATCCCTACTTTCGCGCGATGGTGATGCGTTGGTGGATCATTTACCCCTTTTTACCGTCTGTCCGTGTGCCATCGCCACTCTCTCTCTCTCTCTCTCTACCCGGTTTGTATCGGTACCGTATGATGAAGAGGGATATCCCGGTGCAGCAAAGTTTAAAGAAAACGTATGAAAAGGATGATGTGGAAACGAAAAAATACATAAACCCTTTATCTTATCGTAGCGGTACGGGCGCGAGCGCGAGATAGCCGGCGGCCCATTCTGGTGGCTGCTCTCGTTTCTCTTATGGCCGGCTATTTCCCCCGGCGGCACCCATTAATCTGATATTCATTTGAATGATGGCGGTGATGGACATCACCGGACATCGTGTGGCCATGCGGTGGTGTCAAAATGGAACAACATATACATTACGCTTCCTGGTTTCATCGCGGAAAATTTTAAGTAAAAAAAATACTTAAATTTAAAATTAAAAATAGAATATATAATTATATCAGACAAGACAAAATCTAATATGAAAATCAATATAAAGTAAAGAAATACAAAATTGGTAATAAAATTCAAAATTTAATCCCATTTCGGTAACATTCAACAGCAAACTTTAATTTTAATTAGATATTTTTATTGTTTTCGTTAAATGCCAATTGACCATTCGCTGATTTTGAGAAGCATAATTTCATCGACTGGAAAAAGGTAAAGCCATTCCCGCACCAACGTTACCCACCCAGTAGGGAGGGTGCCATCCTTTCCCATTTTAAATACCTTAAATATCTCCCCAAACGGTGTACGTTAAGGGGTAGTTTACACGCGTTCATTTATTTTTGTTCCTCTCTTTCATCCCCGCGAATGACGCCTTACGAGGTAAAAAAACGAAAACAGAAAACAAAAACACGCACACAAATCCCCAATACGCCACACAAACACCCCGCGTTGCTGTTGCGGTGTTGTGTGCTGCGCGTCTCGATTTATGAGTTCCATTTAAAATTCTTCTACTACCCTTCGGGTTTTTTTTGTGTGTGTGTTTTGTTTTGGTTTTGCCTCCGCTTTGCAACACAAAGCCCCCGTTGTGTGCACCCTTTTTACCCCGGCGATGGCGATGGAACACCAGCCCAGCACCCACAACACCAGCCCGGATAAGGTTTATGGACTAGGCGATAGTAATTGCCGCATTTCTCGCATCCATGATCCTGATGGTTGGTGACGCCGCTTGATCGAGTCCGATTCGCGCTCGAAGTGTGACGTGCAAAGGTGTGTTTGTTTGGTTTCATTTTCTACTTTCATTTCATTGCATCACCACCACCAGCACCACCACCACCACCACCCATCAACCGCTTATCCGCGTATCGTTTACGGGGAAGGAAAAGCTTTTTGCATTAGCGAGCGCTAAGCACGCGCGTGAGTGAAACAACATTAACTTTGGATAATTTTTCACGCAAATGGTTGGTGAAGGTAAGAGCGAAACAAAGTGAACCCCACCGGAAAGCGATAAGAAAATGGAAAGCAACAAGGCTGCTAAATGGGGCCAAAGGGAGAAGGGACAAAGGAGAGAAAAGAAGAGAAGAGAGAGAGAGAGAGAGAGAGAGAGAGAAAAAAAAACAATATAATTTAAATCTTATCTTGCAAGGAAAAATGGCACCAAACGGCTCCATCGTACCACGCACTGGTACGATAAAGCACCCACAGCACACACACACAACACTCATTTTCCATACTCCGTGGTTTTCCTTGTTTGTGTACCCATTTACCTCCGCCAGGCAAAAGGTAAAACGACGCATTGCTGGCGAGGCAACGGGCATGTAACAAAATCAACACCGAGATCCTTCAAAGCCAGCCATGCCGCAGTACTGCAACATCAGTACACACACACACACACACACACACACATACACACACGCACACACACACAGAAACACGCTTTCTTCTGGCTGATTAAAATGGTACCGCGTGTGCTGATAAAAAACTGCTTTCCTTGCAATCCTTTTCCCAACACTTTCCCCACCCCCGTGGCTGTCTCCTCCCCTCCCCGCTTTCTTTGGCTTCCCCAAACCCCGAAGCGAAACGGCGGCAACCGGCAACGCCAGGTATAAGAAAGTTTACATGCAAATTTCGCAAAACAGCACCGCGCTAGCAATTATAATTAAACACATGATTATCACATGGAAAACACTCACGAAAAACGCCATCCTTGCCCTCCACTTTTCCCGCTTCTGTGCCGAGTGGATAAAAAAAAGATTCCACACACACACATACAAACGGGCTCGATTATGACGATTAACGTTGGGTAAAAACGTTGGCACACACACACACACACAGGAAAAATGGGAAAGGGAAAAATCGCGAATGATTCGACAGGACCTTAATTCACTTTTTATAGCCATTGATATCGCTTGCTTATCCTTGCACAGTTAGGTGGATGGGTGGAAAGGGGAGAAAGGTGATAGGGGTTGGGAGTGGAAAAGGACAAATGTTTCTTCCCTTTTGTGGTAGTGGGTTGCTTTACCCTGTTTTGCCTTTCAGTTTCTTGTTAAACGTGCGCACAAGATGAATGGAGTTGGAAGAAGACAAATAAAAAGGCCGACAAAACAAAAGGCCCAAAGTGCCAATGGCAATGTGTGCGAACGATTGCTATCTTTACTGGTGGGGGGGGGAGAGAGAGACGAGGGAAATTTTCTTCCGCAGGGTTCCACACAGAGCAGAGGGGGGTAAAAATTCTTATCAACCCCCTGCACGCGATCGGGTGAAAAATCACGAACGAGGAAATATCGCACCGTATCGCCGGCCTGGTACAGTTTTATGTTTAGAAATAATTTTAATCCATTTCTTGAGCGTAGCTTTGTGTGCCAAAATGGTGGGTAAGCTGTGTGCAAAATAAAACACACACACACACACGCACCGGGGGGTGCCGTATTGCTTTTGGTCGAGGTGAAACAAATAACAAAAAAAAAATGTAAAATATTGTTTATCACGTTATGACCCGCTTCGGCTACATTAGCTACACCATTGCGTTCCACAACGCAACACGGCACTAATGGGAGTAAAGCCGGTTGGCAGGCAGCACGGTGCAAAACGTTCTGCAAAAAGCGGCTCGGTCGTTTTATCGGAACTTTGCGCGTACATTAAAACATTCTACTAACTGTCACCCGAGCGGGTACACTACTATCGCGCGAAGGGCTCCAAAACCACCGATAAGCGAACAGGAACCCATCTGCATTTCGACGTTCGACGCGAGCAACGGCAACAGAATGAAGTCATTTCCATTTCACTTGAAATGGGAGTTGAAGTGCTAGAAACCCACCCTCCCCAGCTCATGTGCTAACGGTGCGCCTCAAAGCTATGCTTTATGCCGCACGATAAACTTATGTGTTGCTTCAAAACATTCTGATCCCTCTTGCGCTTGTTTTCTGCTTGATGTGTCGCGTTTTAAGCTCACCATTGTGAGCGTTAGAATTAATTAATTTTCCTTAACCAACTAGAGAAAAAAAAATGTTCTCAAATTATCGATTGTTTAATAGGAAATTAAATACATTCTAACAGGGCCGCAACAGAAGGGACACTCTGCAGGGGGGAAAATGGGGACATGTTGCTCCCTGGTAGCTACCTCGTCCACCATTCCATTCCACCGAACGAAATAGCCGATAAGATAGCATCGGCCAAACCCACTTAGCCTATTTAAAGCGCACGAAGTACACCGATATGGAAGCATCGGTGAAGCTCCTTATCCCGGGCGCGGGTTTTTTTTTTATTCTTCATCATTCCAGCCCATCCGTGGGCGATAAGGGAGAGAGATAGGGCGCGAGCACGCCTGTTCGTTATCGCCCACTATCAAAGCGGATGAGGCTCAAGGGGGGGNTTTATTGAGAGGAAATAAGCTATAGCTGGAGCTGTTCTTTTTTCTGTACACACAGGAGAATTGTCCGCCTGTATATCTCTATTTGGGTTGATTTATTTTGCTTCAAAAAAAAATGCACTCCTAACGCTGCTCCATTGGTCGAACGTGGAACATAAATTTTTATTTATCATCAAGCGTCAAACGAGGCCCGCCGAACAAAGCTCACGTGAAACCATAATAGTGACAATTTAGTTATAAAAATACACTCTACCGCTCGCTTTCCGAATAGTAATATTTCGGACCTGGGATAAAATATGTACGAATCCGGCACAAAACCGGCCAACAAACGCACAAAAAACTGCGCTAATAAGTGGACCGTGCTTTTCCAATGTTTCCAATTTTCTGCCACCATGGTTGGAAGGCATTTGTTTGTTTGTTTGTTTTACTTCTGTCCCAATAAAACACACGCCCGGGAATGTTCCAATAACTGCCATAACTCAGGTGCGCAAAAAGAACAGTACGGGACGCAAACCGCGGTCAGCTGAGGCACGTTAAAACACCGAAAACTATTGCGGATTAATGGAAATAAAACCGTGACCGACTCGTCGGAGCCCCATTGCACGGTGGTGTAGCACCGACCACAAAACCAACAAAGGCGCATCAATACTGCCCGGTAACGTAAATACACAAAAAATAAATAAATATCTAAATTGCGAAACAATAAACTGACACTAAAAACACTACCAACCACCCAGTAGTAGCAGGGACAGGGTGACGGGGAAGCCTTATAGCAAAAAAAAGGGGATACTGGTTGGACACTAGTGGAGAGGACAAAACGTTTGGAGTGATGTTTTTATACCTCCCCCCCCCTCCCTCCCCCAACAGTTTGGATTTACTTACCCATGCCTGTTGCCATAATTGTGTGGCATTCGATTGTCATGCCGAGTTGCATTCGGTGTCGAACGAATTGTTTACTGCTGTCCAGCTTTCCCGACCGGCCGGCCACTGGAGCAGACCAAATGCTAACACAAAAACAAAAAGAGTCGCAACCCGAATTGGCCAAATATTTCACATCCCTCAAATGGGCGCTGCAGGAGCGACAGCGGATTTGCTTTTTTATAACGATTTTTATTCGATTTCACAGCTTCGAAAACATTGCAGCAGTTTCATCGGCAGCTCCGTTCGGGATGTTGGACTTCTTTTTTAAGCTGGACTGTTTTTTTTTGTCCAATTTGCAGGACAAGCAAGGACTCGACGTGGTTGATACGTTCACGAGCAATACGAGAGGTCGGTGTGATGATGATTTTGCTCTTCCGTTGTCTGATGTTTTCGCACGTTCGATTGTTGATGTTGAGTTGTGGAGCTCTCACTGGATGGTAGCACAAATATTGGCACACGGGCCCGCACGCACCCACCAGAGGATGTATTTTTATGGAACAATTTTTATTTTCATTTGTTTCAGATTCCAACATATACAAACGGTTGCGGAACACTGTGAACAAAACGGGCGCTATTTATTTAACACTGCATCAATACACTTCTAGGTAAACAGAATTTCACTGGTGTGCAGAAACAAATAGTGCTGCACTTTTCTTCACTATTGGCAATCACTTACTACCATAATCACGCTCAGCTAAGTGCTATAAAAAAGCGAACATTTTTGGTAACTTTTTTTTTTAAACGAAACGAACCGGCGTGAATCGAAATTTTAAGCGTTATTTTAAGGCATCTCACTGTGAGTAGCTCATTATGCTCACGCACTCGGGGAAAGGCATAGTGAGAAATTGTACATTTGAGAAGTTACATTTTAAAATAAATGTTTAAAAATAAAATTAAACATGCATATGCATGTTTTAATAAAAAAAAACTTTAAACCAATAATCAACGAAGAAAAGATGTAAGAAACTGCTAGCTATAATTAAAAAAACTTTTAACTGTTTGTGGAACCAAGTGGCCGGCCATGAAAATGACATCAACGGTAACAATGCATGGCAACACTACACCATCCGGTTCAATTTTAACCCGCGTGTAGTAGTTAACATCCAGAGGGTATGGTCAACCGTACTGTACAATGTTGTTTTGTTCGCTTAGTGCGCATTCATCTCCACATTCGCCACAGCATTATTCACAATGCTGCTGTCCACCGTGCCCATACCCAGGCAACAGCACACGCCGAAAGGGAGCAGAGCACGTAAAATACAATTTACTTGCCGATACGTACAATATTAATGCCGGCCCGATACCGGTCGTCCCACAGAGCAATAGATTGCTGCGCGATAAGCCACAAGCGAGCCAAAGAGAGCCACAAACGCATACACACAAGCACAGCTGACAGAGCAGAGCAGCGCCCCGAGTACGGGTAGAAAACATCGTAAAAAAACACACACACACTCACAGCACACCGAGCAACGGTACGCGTGAGGCGATGAGTGTGCAGTGAGGAACGCGGTTCGCTCACGCCGTCACGTTCTTCTCACTTCGAAGTGAGCGAGACGGGAGCGAGCGGTGTAGTGAGCTAACCGTGAGCCTGTGTCGATTGTTATCGGCTTTGGATCGATTTTCTGTCACCTTCCGCACAGCGTCCACATCCCTTCAGCACCTTCCGCAAGGCATGCACGCACACCGTTTCTTCCCAAACAAATATCACACAACGATGATGACGATGAGAACGGTTGCGATTCGCGCTGCGGTCGGTCGGGTTTGGACGGTATAACGCTATCTCACCATGGCCATATTCGCATGTGCGACGACTGATTTCGTCGCTCCGATAGCAGATTTTACGTCGCTCTGTGTGTTTGCCGGGTTTGTGTACGTGTTTGTAGGTTTATCGGTACACACCCACGAGCAGCGAAGCTGCTGCTGACCAACAAACATACTGATGCGATAAGCTTCTGCCGCCAAGCATAACGAAATCCGGGCACTTTTTGAATAGGAAATATTTTCGGCATTGCTTTTAATTCACAGCGCTTCACAACACTGCTACTACGAGTCTACGACTGCGAGTTTAAACAAAAGGGTAGGATAACACATAAAAAAAAATGCACAAGTACACATCTCTCACTATTCACTTTATCAGCAACGACACATCACACCGGTGACATGCAGGTAGATCGTATGATAACGCTCATCACAGCCGCGTTCGCCAAACGCAAAGGTAAAACAATCACGCAAAATACATACACAATCGCACACACACACACACACAAACAAACGCGCGCGTGTTCAAGTTGCATCAAGCAACCTTCCCCAAAAGCACATGGAACACGACCGCCGAGAACGGAACAAAAACGCGCTCCTCGTAAAAGTGCAGGTGCGGCGCTCTGGGAGAGTGAAACGTAACTGAAAAACGCACGCTTTCCAACAAAACGGCCATGCTGCGGCGGACTGGTGGCAACTTTCGAACGCGCACGATAAATTCGTTGTAAACAGAGAGAGAGCGAGAGAGCGCACGACGCGAGCGCAATATCCAAGCGTGAGCAAAATCAGCTGCTTACGCTCACCGTTCTCACCACGTACAGCTTGGTGAATAGAAGGATAACATACCGGGTAGACTAGACAGTGTGAGTCAGCGTGTGGTGTGCAAGCGAGTGAGCTAAGGGATGTGGAAAAGAGAGAAGCGATTGCTATTGCTGGTGCGAAACAAAACTAAGCAACCTAAGAGAGGTTATATCAAAAGGATACAAGCAAAAAAAAAAAAACAGACGGGAAATTCAAACGCGGAAAGGATTTTCTCACCCTTTTCTCACCAGTGCAGGAAACGATAAAGGTCAGCGAGGCAGCTGATGTGTGCAGTGATAAGTGTGATCACACCGACCCTGGAAAAACGGCACGTGCCGGTGGCAATGTTGCATTTTTAGGTAGGGTTCGCCGCTTCCCCTCCAGATTCCACGGCGAGATCTTTTCGACGGCATGCACACGCTCTAATGACGAGCGACGGGATAGAGCGGGCTTCGTGTCGTGCTCGTCCACACAAAATGGTACCATCCTCCCGGCTAATCCCTCATATCCTGACGGGTTGGTTGTGAAAAAGGATACCACGAATGTGACTTCTCTAGCGTGAGATTAAATTAAAACGAAACGAATTTGAAGGGTGGACATCACATTAGCAGGGAATTAACTTTATTTTTCAAATCCAATCAGAACGGACCATCCCTACACCGCCACGGGTTTTGTTTGCTGTTTCCGTTGGCGTGTCGTATCTACCCGGTGTGTAACCATTATTAGATCAGTCGTTGATGATAAGAGCTTTGTGCTTATCTTTCGGTAGCACAATGCTGTGTATAAATAGTTTGATGAACGTTGCAAAAAAAAAAAACACACACAGAGTTGCAAATGTAACACGACAGCCAGAGGAGCGATAAATATTAGTTCCATTCCCGTTTTTTTTTTTCGAAAGCAGAATAATATTTCGTTGAAAGATACACGACAAACCATCTTGTAATGAGACTATTGAAGCCAGTTTTATATTTGTCTTTTGTCTATTTAAGAACGCCGACAGTGTATGTGCAATCCCTTTAATGCTAAATCTTCTCCTAAGTGGATCTTTATGAGTCATGCCAGAGAGGATTGAAGAAAGAACACAGGAAAAAACACAGACATCAAACATTATCCCTTAAAATATGACATTCCAATGGTTCGGGCGGGTTTTGATAACAAACCGGGAGGGTGAAGGCAGACGAATCAAATCATCTTCCGCTCGAAAGGTTGTTTTTTTTCTTCTTTGTTTATCGATCGTGTACATTTGTCTCCAGCGGTGCCCGTCCAAGGATATTGGAACATTGTTGCCGAGACCGACCGACCGGCGGGAACTTACTGGAATGTATTGCCGTATTCTTTGAGTGAGTGGTTGTTTTTTTGTCTCCTTCGTCGCTTGTCTTCTTTCTTATCTAATGTCTGGCGACGAACGCTTGTGACCCAGAGCCGCCGCCGCCGCCTTCATCGTCATCGGTCGGTTGGTAAGATAACGCCAATGCTGGCTCTGGCTTAGATCGGCTACAGCAGGACATACACATTAATGTTTAGAATGAGCTCGACAGAGAACGATTGCTCGGAAAAGGAAAGCAAAGCGAACAACAGAAACGCACTCACACAACGACGAACAGCACACGAAAGGAGTACGGGCGGTTTTAGGTGTTATCTGTGCTTTCGAATGGAGGGATTGTTTTTTTTCCCCCTTCTTTATTTCTTTCATCGTTCGTTCGTTCGTTTGTGTCTGGCCTTGTGGAAGAGAAAACGCACCAAAACCCAACAGGGACGGTGGGACGTGTGGGAATGCAGGAAATACCCCCGCGCGCAAAAGGCGCGAAGATGGATGGAACGAGGGAATGGATGAAATTGAAAGATTACTTAACACACTGCAGGAGGCGGCTGAGAGTGAGCATTTTTGTCTCCTCGAACCACCTTGCAAGCAATGCGCTGCTGCCCTGGTGCGCCAGAACGAGACGCGCGTCAACGCGTGGAAATCCAGCAATGGATGGAATGGTTTTTGGATAAGGGAAAATAGCGTCGATCGCGAGCTGCTGATAAGCGCGTACGGCCAGCACACCCACACACACAGTCTCGCATGGACAGGTATACGCACACACACCTGCTGCGAGAATGAAACGCATAGCACCGATGCGGGAGAGTGATCTGCGCGGATGAGGCGCATGAGAAGCAAGTGAGAAATGACGACCGTTTCGAAGTGAGAAGGCGGACGACGCGAGCTGACTGATAACGATCAAGGTTAGCCATGAGCGAGCTGAATAAGAGGGAGAAAAAAAAATCTCGTTACCAACGGGCGATACAAAGCGAAGTAGTGTATACAGGCACACATACACACACACGGTGAGATAAACTGTGAAGCTGATGCTGCTGCTGCTGCTGGCCATCGAAGCGGCACAACCGAGCACAACGGATCCGGCTGAAAGCGGCCGGAGGTATGAGTAAGCGAAGCCCTGCCGCTTCCTCCCTTTCCCTCCTTTCCGATCGCTCCGCTCCTATCAGCTCTGCTAAAATTTTCATTTCCCATCCGTGTGTATGTGCCGCGGTGCCTGGTTACCGAAAACAAAACAGCGAGTGCGCGGCAAAGCGGAGCGAGAGAACCGACCGAAAGACCGATCCGAGAGTGCTGATTAGATTTTATTTATCGATAAAATTTTTATACGCCCGGCCGCGCGGAGGAAATGGACCGAGATAGCCGGGACGAGATAAGCGGACTGCGCCCGCGTTTCTACCCTGAAGTTCTGGTTTTTGGCTGTTGTTGGTTGCTTTTGTTGTGGCTTCGGGGCAGGGTTTCGGCGCGGTGGTGGTTGAGCGGACGATAGTTATTTCCTTCGCTTCCACCCCTGCACAGGATCGAATCGTAGTGGGCGATGGAAGAAGGAGGAAGTGTGGCCGTGTGACGCTGGAGGTAGGAAGGTTGGTGTAGGAGCGATAAAAGAGCGGATGAACACATATTCCGCATGCAAGACGTGCGCAAGAGCTCGCGCTATGATGATGGTTTCGTCTGCGGAGAGATGCCAACATACAGCGAAACGCTGGCGAGCGCTACAGAGCGTTTGACATTGCGATGTGTTGCGATTGTTTTCTGATGATTCAACAAGACATATTTAGGGATTTATTACAATATAAAATGTGCAACCGTTTTACAATGAGCCCCGCATTCATTTGCCAACCGGGTCATCGCGTCCGTCCAGCGATGGACACTCACACACACACACACATACACGCGTCGCCTTTTGACACATCTCATTAATATTTACGTTTGTTTGTTTTATTGCACCGTCTGACAGCTTATTAAACACTTACACGAACACAATGAATGAAAAAACAAATCTGTCAACGCGTCGCTGGCCGCACGAACACAACATGCGCGTATGCATATATTTAGCGGCGAATAAATATCGGTCTCCCTATCCGCACGGTCACTATGGTAACGTGTTTGGGCTTCACCGTGCGATACGTTTAATGAGACGAGCGCGTTCGTGCGTGTGAACGGAACGGTGACCGGTTGACAGAACGGGACAGAACTGTGTCGACCCGATCGGCACAGAATCGTGTCGCAAGATCTGATCTCGGTGTAGGTATTTTTGCTGCTGTTGTTGTAGTTGTTGCTATTATTATTATTTTCCACCGTATTGTTGAGCCTCGAACCTCGCCGTATCGATTCCAATCTCGTCTGCGCTTGTTGCGAGCGCGCGCTAGGGGTGGCCCCTGACAACATTTGTGTGTGTGTGTGTGTGTGTGTGTATGTGTGGAGCAAAACGGATGGGTGCGGGCGGCGAATGGTGTGGCTGCCCGGCCGGTGGATTCGAAAGATCGTAAAATCCGATTGTCATATCTAGATATTAAACGATGATGGACGGACGATGGAGCGCGATAGCCGCGCGTGTGGCAGCTGCGATGGAAGATCGCATCGTCCGGTTTCTCGCATCCATCCCGGGCCCGCGATCGTTCACATCGATCGTGAAGTTGTTTTCGATCTGCGGATGAAGATGATGATGGTTCGCGGTTGACGACGACGATCGGATGAGTGTGATGCATATAAAGCGATTAAGGAGAATAACAACAACAAAAACTTCGGCAGGTTTCAACGAAGGTTTGCAACGCGATATCCAGTCGATCGGCGGGAATGAAGCGTTACGGAACGCACGGAAGCAACGGAACGTTCGGTTTTGAAATGTTGAACAACATTATACAATTGCAAAGTGGAACTTGAACATAGGTAAGTACATATATTAGGCTTTATGGTACATTATTATTTCATTCAAGTTTTAATGTTTCATTTGTGAAAGTTCCCAAAAAAAAAGTGAAAATTACTAATAAAACTAATAGAAAGTGGTGTTTATTAAACAATAAATCTGCACGATTATCGTAAAATTTTACAACAAAAGTGTATAAAAAACATATTAAAGCACAAAACACCTAGAGCAGCTTAACACATCAGAAAGCAGCTAGCACCATCGCTTTTCCCTTTTTTTTCTTCTCCGTTCCTCATTCTACATTCTTTCCGTCCGCTTCTTTCCAGCCGCACGTGTTAGTTTTGGCAAATTGTTGACGGCCGGCACGTAGCCTGCGAGAGTGATTTTAATGGTGTCGGGAAGATTGACGGTGACGATTCACTTCAGCCCCGCGCGCTGTGTTGCTGCGTGTGTGTGCGCATCGCAGTGTGAAGCGCGATAAAGTCAAACGGTGAAAGCAAAAGGGAAGAGAGAGAGAGAGAAAAAGAGAATGTGTGCTTGAGAGAGAGAGAGAGAAAGAGAGAGCGAGAGCCAAACAATCTGACGGTGCGTGTGTGTTGTTGATCGTGTATGAGCGCGTGCGCGCCTGCTCATCACAATTCAGCAACATCAAAAGCGCAGCATGCTGCTTGGTTGTGGTGCGTTAAGTTTCAAAAAGTTGGAAAATTGGTAATCCAAAAACGAGTTTTTTAGGATGGTGTGGAGCCGTTTTTGTTATGAAAAAAACACACGTTGCGAATGAAACGCAACACGATCATCGTATGACTGGCCGGTTGTAGAAGGTGGTTATAGTAAGAGGGGAAGAAAAACACCCGTTGGCACTCTTAATTAATGAGAAGCGGCACCGGTGCACGCGTGTGTGAATTTTGGCTCAATCGTCACAACCACGCTTCGCCAACTTGTTAATGATGTGTGCATCGTGTGGTGGGAAATTTAATTCGCAAAGGAAAATTAATTAAAATTGAGGTCGTTTTAATTGATTAAATGTGTCATACTTAAAAAGTGTCCATATAAGGAATATAATTTGACCTAAAATAATTAGTGTTTAAAAGGGAGTCTTAAAAAAGCTTGTATATTAATTTATAGTTAGTAAAACCCGAATGATATACATCTAAAAAAATATATTTCTTATGATAACACACCCACATTCGGTGCAAATTTCAGAACCAGAAGGAAGCATCGCTCGATAAAATCAACGCACCGGTGCAATTCTTCGTGCGGGTCTGAAAGCCACGAAACCAACGTCGAATCATCCCCTGCTCATTTCTACCTGCTCTTTATCGAAACCGTTCAATATCGTATTTCAGCCCCAATCTCCAAACACAGAGAAGGATACGAACGGAGTTGACCTTTCCAAAGGGGATGGGGAGGTGAGTTTTGGCAGCGGAAGGAGAATCTTTTTTTTCTTCATGTTTATCTGTCTCACTTTTTTTTCTTTCATTTCGTAGGACGAAAGGCTGTCTGGAGCGTGGAACCGAAAAAGCAGACGAATGGAGCGACGAAACGATCGCGATAAAGCGCATCCGTTGTGCTCCCCAAAAACTGAGTCCCTTTGCGTTGTGGCATCCCGAAGATAATCGAAACCCCTGTGCCCACCGAGGAGCATCGGAGTTCTTCTGTCCGACCGTTGGCATCGGCATCCTAGCTAACCGATAATTGACGCACGGCAAATGGACGCCCGGTGCTGATAGGGAGAGATTTGTTCGTTATCGTACGATGGATGGCGAAGAGCCGAAGGACGAAGAACATGGTTGGCTCGGTGGAGAAGGGACGAACGATCGGTCCGGTCGTTATCAAGCTTGTCCGATCGACCATAACAGCTATTCCCGGGGTCATGTTGATGCTTTTCGGAAGGGTCGTTTTCGGAGTTTTGAGGCTCAGGATCTCGGTGCTCGGAAGATGATTTTTGGGGAAGAATCGCCCTAAAAAAGGAACAGAAAATTGCATTTCTGGTAGGCGGATACATATCCCGTGTGCCCAAATGCAATACACACACTGATTGTGATGCACCTGTATGTGTGGTTGCAGACTATCATAAGTCATCAATCAGAAGCCACGGGGTCGAATCACACAAACACACAATGCCCGTATTTATTCCACGCATCATTCAGTCGTACGACTCACACCCAACACATACCCAAACCGACTTCGTTGTCCTTCGTGCAGCCTGTTTAGTGTCCTCCAAAGTAGGAAAGAGTGGTCGGAAAATCATTTGTTTTGGCTAGAGCAACACTCCGCTTCCGTCAATGCTCTTTACTCCTGCCGTGGAATGTCTGGATAGTCTGGAAAACTCGACCCCGACGAGGAACTCCGACGAGGAATGTGGATCGAAAGATCGAAAGTGACCGATAAGCCAAGGCAAAAAGAGGTTCTTATCTCGCTTTCGAGCTCACCCATTCGTCTCATTCTCCCCTTCTTCGGACACCGAGCAGAACCACCAAACCTGGCGGACGGTGGAAAAGTTCGTCCTTCGGCTTGGAGTTTTGTTTGTTGCGAGAGACGACGCCACCACTAACCATTATGTTGACGCTGTGCCACACCGACCTGTGCTGACCTGGATCCTGATTGATGGAAACTGATAACGATATTATTATATTTTACAACGTAGATACCGGAACGGGATGGTGGCCCAGTGCCCGGAGTCCGTCCACCGTATTCGGAGTGCCGGAGTGCCGCTGATTACCGCTACAAATGGCGATGGCGAATCGGCGATAGAGAAATGCGACCCAGTCCCATGGACTGTGTTGGCCCAACCTGTGCCGGAACTTTGCGATCAGTGCTGTTTGATAAGGATACAGGCACTTTCCACTGCTTCGATCTCACCATCACCCAGGGTCTCTGGCTGGCACACAAGAGATAGGACCGTCGACTGAGTGAACCGCCGTGACCGTGATGGGATTTCGCTGCATCGAATCGTCCTCGTCGTCGTCCGTGTCGTCCAACACGAACAGCACGAACCACCTGCAACAACGGACAGGGACACATCGTTGCGTTTGCTTATCGCGCACCGCGTTGGAAAACTCTTCCGTCTGGGAAATGCCAGAGT
>STHB01000003.1:6915465-6927105 GCA_018908115.1 Anopheles rivulorum
TGCCGTGTTCATCCACTCTACGATACACGCCATTGTTTTTCACCGTTTTGTGCTGGTGCGTCCTTTGAACTTTAACACGTGTTGTACGGTACAAGGAATATCCGTCCATCCAACGAACGGTGAACGCAAAGAGACGAACGACTGAGCGTAAGAAAAGCGCGTGATATCACGTTGGCGTTGGTGTAGTGGCGAAAATAAGCGTATTCCCGCAATGCTGACCTTTTGAACTGACATGCCGCAGTTTATGAGGATCGCGCGAAACCGATCCGATCGGTCGGTCCGGCGCACGGAACGGCCCCAGGAATGGGAATCTGACGCTGGACATTTCACAACCCAGAAAGCCAGACATCACGGCCAGACGAGCCTACGGTAATAATGTGTTGATATTAACACCTTGTGCGAAATGTATTATTTTGCTATGAATTATGGTTTATTATTTCGGAATTAAAATTGATCAAATAATTCGATTGCCGTGCTCTGTTTCCGTGCGTTCTCCATTCATCAGTGTTCTTCTTGGCTCGAGGCAAAGATGGAAATGATAAAGGGACGATGCTTTTCACACTTTCGCTTCATACCACAAGCCACTTTTTGAATTCTGCGAGAATATGCTAAATTTTACATTCATTTTGGTCGCGCGAGAAAATAATGTCAACTTTCCTTTATCATACCGGTTTCTGCTGCTGTTGCTAGAAAACCTATTTTCTTCTGATCACATCTGCAAAATCCTTCCAATACCAGAATATTAAAGTGATTATTCCGCATACGCATCGAAAACGGACAACTTTTGACCTCGCCGCATGCTCATTTCCCGATACAGCAAAACGAACCCGAATAACCACGAACGAACCAAACAGCTTATCAGATGGCAAAAACCGAATCCGAATCCTTTGCCCTGCATTCGCGCATTCGCATGCGCAATTGTGTGCCGGGACAACCCATGCCTGGAACAACACAACACAACCGTACGCACACAAAAAAAACCCATCGAATGCGATCTCATTCGCGATCTGGCACGTCGAACAATAAAAAAGCTCCGCAACTGGCGCGATACGCAGAACCGAAAACTGATCTTACGGAACCGATTGTTCTCTCCGTGCGCGGTTCGGTGTGCGGTTGTCCGTTGCTTTTGTGCGAGTTTTTGCACTCACACATTGAGGGCCTGCATCCAAATCGGTTCGATCCTCGTCTCGGCGTTCGGTGTTCGGTGGAGAAAAGTGAAGATTCAAATCTCCTCATTCACGGTGCATCTTTCGGCGTTCGTTACCTGCTGGATGTGCCCTACTACTCCCTGCCAGCTGCGATGCCGGCCGCTGGCTGATGGCTGATGTTCGATTCGGTTGACCGGATTCCCGGATTGCCCGGATTATTTATGTGCTTTATGCTGCGCACGATTGTGCCATGATTGCGATTGTGTGGACGCGAACGTAGCCTCGGACGCGTTCCCGATCCTTTGGGTCGCGTTTGTTGGGGACCTCCTGCACGGTTTGGTTCGAGATGGAAGGAAGACACACTCGTCGTTTTCTCGCCCGATGCTGCTACGAAAGGATTTGTTTTAATTCAACGCTTCTCCACGTTCAATTCTGCGGAAATTATCTTTGATCGAATTTTTGCTGACCGAAGCTTGATTTATCTTCTCGCGAGAATCTCTCACCAAGGCCTGGGGTTTCGAAGATGGAATTACACCCCACACACTTCCTAGTTCTCTCTTTTTCTGTTGTGCTTTCCTTCGATTGGTATCTGGAGATAGATATTTTGTTCTTTTCTTAATTCAATTCTGAAATATCAATGAAATGCGTTGGCAGTTATTGGAGGCATATGTGGTCTGCTGAAGGCAAATCAAACCTGAGTTTCAATTTTGTCAAACATTTTGGCCTATCTTAGACCATTAAGCTCTTTTGGTTGCGTGAAAATTACGAAGAATCATATTTGTTTGCTCGTTACTACAGAATACTTGTATAATGTAGGATCATAACTATTTCTGTCCGAATTTGCGAGAATCTTTTTATTAACTATCCTCTTTTATGCTTCAGAATACATTCAGATAAACGCATTGAGATAGAAACACCATTTCGATGCGATTGTTTCCCATTCAAGTAAAGCGTCCAACCATGCATCCGGTCAAATTTCAAATGTGCATTCCTTACACTTTTGAAGTTCAAAACGCCGAACCAAAGCAAAGATCAGCGATGCAACCACGAAAACGCATTCTTTTACGCGTTTCGACCGTTCCGACAGCGCAAGCGCACCAGGCTTCGTCTTATCGTAACGAGAAATCGGCGTGCGGAAAATAAAAATGTACGGCATCCATAATCATCCAAACGTGGAAAAAAAGTTCGTACGGGAATCACAGAGAGCTTCAGCGATTTCTATCGCACGATACAAATACAATGCATTGTAGTGAAGGTGGACGATTTACAGCTGCAGCTCGATGCATCGGCGGTAACATATGGGTTATGTTCAGTCGTTGTCGATGTCGGGAAGTGAACTCAAATTGGATACAAATCGATACAGATGCATCTGCCTGTTGTCTTGCATTCAACCAACCCAATTATCATGTTGTGAGGGAACGACACGGGAGAATCGTGATTTCGTTAATTCTTTAAAATACATGGAAATACATAGTAAACTGTTATAAAAATCAGTAAACTTTATAATACTGCGTTAAAATTACACATAAGAAACACTCCTAAAAGCATTCAACTAGTTAAGAACAAGTCGTCAAACTTGTACTGGTCATAAACATCTTGACCGTATGATGCTCGTGAGAAGGATGAAAATTACCTTCCTATTACACAAAACACCTGAACGCGTTCATATCGCACGGATGCCATCGTAGAGCATCCAGCAAAAGCCGGTTCCATCCCCCATCGGCGACCTCGCACGTAAAGCGATCTCGTTCACGATCGCGATTTGAATCACGCTTGCAAGGTGTGCGTTTCGAATATTTACCAAACTCTGCAACAACCATACCTACGGTACTAAGGGCGTACTTTTCCATTACCGGGGACCTGGAAGAGAATAGCAATTTTATCGATCGCATTTCCTGTGCAATACTATCGCACCATCATCATCATCATCATCATCATCATCAAGGGATGCGTGGCATGATGATGTGGGGATGTTGGGTGTTTTTGACTCTTTTCTTTTATTTGCCTCTGTAACGAGTCGATGCAGATGATGCTGATTGTCCACTGATCCTATTTAAGAGGGAAGCAAGCAGATCGATCTATCCTGTTCTTCACTGTTGTATGGAAGGAACACATTATTTCCCAGGATAAACAAGTACGATTTCGAGCCGGGGTGGTAACTACGCATTGAACGCTTCCACACAAACGATCTTCATTTTCCTGTAGTGTACCGAGCGCAAAGGGGACAACAGACCGATCGTTTTTTGCCTTATACAACACAACCAGATGCACTCTGTCTCGCGCCTTTTACCAATGAACATGGTGAGAGAGCTCCAAAGCTCCAGAGTTCCGGATCTTAAGATGAAAGACGTTAAATACAAGGCGGCCACGGAGTAGCGAGTGTAAAACTAAGGTAAAACACGCCGTACTTGCCGCTGTGTGTCTCTAAAGAGACGACGAACAAGAAGGGAATCCACACACAACACTACATTAAACATCGAGTGAACGAAAGATCGTTTCGTTTGATTTGAGTTTCACGCTTCTTCATCTCCCGTTTGTGAGGCTTTTGCTTCTCATTGGATGTGGTCGGTCGGGATTGCTGCCGTCGCTCGGTAACTATCTGCTTTCGACTATCTTGTTAAGCTTTACGGAGAACACAAACGAATGCTCTTACTTCCTCTGAGATGCTGCTTTTTCTTTCACTGGAAGAGTGGAATGATAGTATGATAACAATTCTGTTGAATGAGAGAGGAGACCACGGAAATCAGGAATTGTGTTTGTAGAAGAAGGATCACATGACAATAATTGAAGCTGCTTCATTTCATAAAATTCTCCTGTCAAAAACTAGAACTTCCAAATAGTGTGATAGTCAAATACATATGCAAAATGTATTCATACGCAGAATACGACAAACCAGTGTCCATGTCTATTTCCGATCGTAGGAAACGCAAACTTGATGCCACGATCGAAAGTTATGTGTTCTGTTGTTTGAATTTATTATCGGACTCTCTCTTTGCTTCGCTCACTGCGTCACAAGATCAATCAGCAGCTGGAGAAGTAGCAATCCCTTTGCTACATTGTTCCCTACGAAGTGCAAACTGGCTGCAGGAGTACACGATCACCTTCATCTTCGAGCGGGAGATGATTTCAAGTGAGTGGTGATTGAAGAAATCCGAACCAAACGGACAGACACACCAACGTTCGTCGGTGCGCAGATGCAGTAAATTCCAATGCAACGCCAAGAGAGTGATGAGATCGAATCTGCATCGCGAAGGAGAAGGACGAAAAGGTAACTTAAAAAAAAACAGTCTTACGATGAATGTGTGCCACGTAAAACAGGAAGAATGAGCGAATACGAGACAGCACAGAAGTTCCAAGTGCGCTCGCACACTTCTTCTGCGCATCAGGCGAAACGAATTTTCCATTGCCGCACGCGATCTGCAATCGGTGATATCGACTTCTTCGTCCCGCTTGATTATACGTCCGTCGTTCTCGGCTGATCCGCCGGTAATCATCCGGGGCCGGAGAAGGCCGAACCTCGAAAATAATAAACCTTAACGAGCCGTGAAAGTGTTATATGGGTTTTCGTGGATCTGGACGCTCCGATCCTGCGGGTGGCTTCAAGGTTTCGTGGTCATCGCGGCCAGCGATCGTGTGGTTTCGGACCGTTTTCGCGCCATTTCCATGCCGGGGTGGAGAGTAGTTCATGTGAAATCACCCTTTTCGGATCTACATCGTGATGCAATTCTCACGTGTCCACCTCCGTGGAAGGAAGAGAACGTTTCTTAGCAATCAAAGTGCTGAAAGAAAGAGGGTGGAAAATGCTTGAAATGGAACACGAATGTATTCCTGTTGTAGATTTGAACTGCTTTCAAACAACGTTTCACAACATTTATTAATAAACTACATAAAAATTTCTTTCTATTTTAATAGAATTTTTCAATAACTCTCCGCAACACAAGCAGCAGAAAGATATTTCCCACAAACTAAAGTACTTTCGCATTACATCTTAAAAGAATGAAAATTTCCTTGCTTGATCTCATCGATCGATAAGCAAAGCATTTCTCACGATCGTACCGCTTGACTAATTATCCGTAATGGCGCAAAACGTGCCGTAATCACATAGAAGCCAGGCTTCTTTCAACAACTTTTCCAATTGCTGCGCAGCCACGTTGTCCCAAATTCACGATTTGCTTGCGCAGTAATTAGTATTTAAATTTCCATTTTGCATTGTTCCTGCAATCCTTCTGTGTTTGTCGGTGTCATTAGGCGGCGTACACTTGGAGTGCCCCAACAGCGTGACCAGTCAATGCTACGACCCTGCTAATGTTGAACAAATTCTACTTCAACGTTTTTCCTTCCTAAGCTCTTCCTGTCTTCCGATACCAACTGCTAAGGTCAAGGTGATGGGCTGTGTACATGAACACGGAACACTCCGGGGTCTTGACTCCTGCAGGAAAATGCTGTAACCTGCATGTTTGCGCCAGTCACTGCGGGACGGCGCCGATAAGTCTTCGAAGGTGGCAAATAAAGTTCATACAAGCATCGTGCGCACCTCTGCTAATTTCTGCGGGTTGTGACTTTGTGGCATACGTTTTTATTTCGCGTTCTTCGTAAGATATTGGTTCTCTTTGAGGACATGACGTGTTATGTATTGCCAGATATCATACCAGAAAAAGGTTTATTCACTCAGCAGGCATTCTTAACTTGTCATGTCACGGGGATTCCTACGTCAAGTAGACTTTATTGATTGCTTCATTATTTTCTTCAATATTCTTGGGAGAAACTCACTTCAATTCACATCACGTTTTCCCTTCAACATTATATTCCCCGCCAGAAGAGCGACTACACGTCATTATGACACGAAGAGAGATCATCAGACTATGATAATACGATTTTAATCACTTCATTTCTCAACCGTTTAGTTGTGACCTTCTCTAAAGCGTTCTATTCTGCTTGAGAGAATCATCTTCTAGTGGAGCAATCCCACGCACCACTTAAATGAGCCTCCGTGTCTACAGAGATCATTGTCCATTCCCATCCCGAATAAAGCGTCCGCCGTGTGATGTGTATCACTTCCCCAGTATCTGACACCGATTAAACCCGTTGACGAATGTCGTACAATTAAATCTCGATTAAGACATACAAACTGTGTCGATGTGGAAAGCTTGAAGCACAAAGACATAGGTTCCTAGTGAAATGGAGGACTGAAATTGCTTAATGTATCAACAGTGGTGACTCTTTTCACAGAGTTTAGCGTCACCGATTAAACGTTCTAGATTTCTGCATTCTAACGATACGGAACGCTACCATGCCGGAACAAGACATCCCTTGACTCCCTTAATTCTCACTGTTTCCATCTCACTTCCTTGTATCGTTCGCTTCGACACACCAAACCAAAGTACAACATCATCCCACAATGTTGCTCGTCGCATCGGAAACGGTGCCCGGAAGATGGTGACAGAACTTCCCCCAAAAAACGATGTCGAAACTTCGAAAGGGGAGCGTTTCCAACCACAGACTCGACTGCTCCAATGTCTTAGGCAAACAATGTTGTAATTATCACGAAATTTCAATCAAGAATTTGTAGCATAAAAGATCAAAATTAACCGATAACGGGCCCCGGTACACGATTACTGGTGATGGTACCAACTGTGAAGTTGGTTTCGTTTGTGGCGTTTTGGAACAGCAGGAACAAGAAAAATATTGGGAAGCAGAAGGACGTAACGATCTTTTCCGGGGGGCTTACTGGAAGGAATTACTTTTTCGACTCGACATGGAAAACAGTTCGGTTTCAGGAAAAGGAAGCGCAACAAACACCTGTCTGCATGCCAGAGCTACCAGACAAGGCTGGAATGGTTCAATTTATCACCAGTTGTTGGCTGTGGCGATAGTGGTATGAATTATTTTACGATCGTATGTTTTCGTGGCAAACAAATGACATGTATCAAATAAAAAGTTACATTGAATCCCTATTTTATAAGGTGTCTTGAGTGTGTAATTTAAGTATAAATCGCTACCGAAACAAATATCAACAGATTTGATTTTCATTCATTCAAGAATTGATGATTCAACAATAAATGTGTCTAAAAATTCCACAAAAGTTTCAACTGTATTTGCGCTCTTCAAATACTTTACTGGAACTCCCAATTCTCCAGACGAGAAAATGATAGGACAGAAAGAGTGCGATATTCATCGATTATTAGCTCCCGTCTGAGGCGAGCCTCGTTTACACCAAACTCTATGGCCACTACTGGGATGCACCGAAACCTAGCCAAAGTTCCACAAAAGCACATAGGCCCATATTGCACCTCGACCGAACAAAAAACAAAACCTCCACCAACTTCAAATCGACGCCATGCATCTAAAAACTCCATACCAATAAGAACCCATCGGACGTGGAATGGGGCAACTCGTTTCGAAATGTCACTGCATTCGCTTGTTTTGTAGTTTCGTTGGTGCTGTACGACTTAACCAAACGATGTCACCTTCGTTGGTTTTGTCGTAACGATCGAGATTGGATCTCGCACTGGTTTGTAGCGGTTGGAACGAAGGAAGCAACAACAGCAGTAGAAGCATAAGTTGTGCGAAATTGACAGAGGACAAAACGGATTCCGATTTTAGTTTACTATTGCACATTGATTTCGATTCGGCGATTCCGATCAGCTCCAATTGGACGCTTAGTCAAAGACCATAAGCTATTCACCACGGTCTAATGAGGGACAACAGTTTATACAAACATGCTTTAATTGATTGGTTTTGTTTGTTAACTTTGTCATGGTTATTGATTCAAAATTTCATTATATTTACTAAGCTAATCCCACTGTGTAACAATCATCCCTTGTCGTTTAGCAAGTAAAAGAGCCTCTTGACTCTCTTTTACCGATTGCACCCTATGACATAATAAACATTTTCCCCTTGCTACTTGCTCCCAACCAAACACGGTGTACAGTACAGCAAACGCGCAAGCTTATCACAAGCCATAATCAATTTGTTACCATCACATTCCATTGAGTCGCGTGGTATTTCTTTCTCCCGTGCCGTCGCTTACACTGGAGGGCAATCGTAAAACGGAAAATATCAATATTGTATCAATAACTTTCACTTCAAATCAGCGCCCGTCATATCGTAAACAAACCCCACGCTCTTTACTGCATCCGTTGCATTAACGAAGTCACGTGCTTAAGGCCAAAACAGTAAACACTCCAGTCTCGGCAATCTTCCGAAGAGAACATAACACACACTGCTGGATGACGATAGAGATCAGAGTACGAAATAAACACAACATCAATATTTACGTTCTCGATCATCTTGCCCTTCATTTCTTCTAGCGCTTTGAGCCTTTACTCCAGCGCATTGTTGTTTAATTAATTAATCCCTTCAGTTGCATTCATCGTTTTTGTGATAAGGCGAATGCAAACGAAATCAGTCAAAGCCTTCTACTGATAGGTCGCAATCCTTTCATTCACCCTGGATTACGAATATGATTAGCTTCCACAGAGCGTTTGTCATTTTATCATGCACCAACAAGCGCCATCATTGGCTAAAGCACTTTAACCGTGTTTGGCTAGATAATTTAGTTCACTTCCATCTATCCATGAACGGGGCCATGGCTTAATCGAAATGCGAATCATCGTCACCGTTCTATCCGGCGCCGATAATCAATAATCGTTTAAGCAAACCGAACTCGTTCGGAAGCGCGATAAGGACGAATATAAATCGAATCAAACATGTTCACTGCCCGTGAGTGATGATAAGCGATAGTCACAATCAATCAGATTTTGTGGCCATTGGGTATCGGATGATTTATTGGTCTGATATCGATTGCACTTACTGTTACGATTGATGGCCGAACTGTGTACAATGCTGCATGACTTACCTGCAAGTGGAAGGAAAAATGATAAAATAAAGCATTAGTTATTTGATATAAATTATTAAATAGGAAATATATACAGTCACAGATTAATAAAAATATTTTAAAAGTCATACAAATTGATGCCAACATAGAGAGGCAAAATGACAACACGAAGCCATTTAAACCATGTCATCTAGCCATGTTTCATCGACCTCATGCATTCAGCTAAGTGTAATCTCTTCCTCGTATGATTCCACCAACCCTTTCTCAGCATTCGCCACTAATAATCTCGCACACTGATTAGCAGCGAAACTAACAACATCAACATCATCTGTACCAAACAAACAAACAAACAGCGTCGTACATGGGCATCAAACAACCGATTGGCGTGTCAAATGTCAAAATGATCGATCACTTGTCGTATTCGCGTGGCGAAATCAAAACGGTAGCATCTCGATCTGATTGATGCCCTTTCTTGCTCTCTTCATCGGTGTCGGATGCTGATCCAGTTGAGTTCGACGTTTTGCCATCGCACTGACGTAGTGGTGACAATTGAACCAACACAATAATAAAGGATTAAATAAACACCATTCACAATATATTGTATTGAACTTGCATCTCGAGAAAATAAAAACATCCAACGTAGCCCACTATAATGAGCCAAAATAGAAAAGCGACAAATTATCTTCAAATCATCTTCAACAGCACAAAAATGGCTTCCGATGTCTGATAGTGGGAATTGAGTCACCCGTTCGGAGCAAAGACACGACATAAAGAAAACGATTGGCTTGAAGAAAACGGATGATAACATCCGACAACCGAATGGACGCTCAAACACAATCATAAAAAGCACTAACAACGACCACAATGGTGGCGAGTGGCCAAACAGACATTGGGAAGGAAAAATACTGCCCAAAAATGAATAACTGCTCAAGGATTGTGGAGGATTAGAGGCAGCAAATGGCGTTCTGCCAACGATAAGATTTCATTATAGATAAGCTTTAAGGAGAAAGCCCCCATACGTCTGTGGGAAGTTGCCAGACCAACACGCTGATACTCATTTACAACACACACTCGCTCACTGACGCTTATATTGGTTATTTACAATCAGAAAAGCGATGCCAGTGATGTATCTTTTAACAGGATATTAATGAAAGCAACGAATGAGTGACGGCCTCTGACTCAAGATGATGATGGACCATGGTGACCATGGACAACCGCTCATTACGTAGTTTTATTGTCTATTTTCATGCAAACCATGTTACTTTGGAATATGTTAATAAGAATCATTTCTTACTGATTGCTATTCCAAAACCACGAAGTATTCTAACTGATATTGACTGATATTGAAATAGTAGTTAATAGTCCACTTACTCTGTATCTACCACCCTGAGTAATATGACCACAAAGTCGAATCAAACAAGTGCATTAAAATGTTTGACAACACTCAGTAGACGCATCATAGTGTCGTCTTACCCAACCACGACAGGATATACAAAATGCATAAATATTTAAGCACTGCCAAAAACAATCACTACGCGCCATTGTAGCCTGTTGAAGGGCTTTATTCGATGGAAAGCAACACTTGCACCGAACGGAGCAAACAACCACAACATTTGGAGGCCTCGATGTGTGAGGACTATTGTTTCAGCTTTCGCAAAGGACTTTGTCGGTGGAAGGGTTCCATCCCGAAGATGTGGAGAGGAAACAGTGCTGAAGGTAGTATTGCGCCAACAAATGTACAACCGTCAGCAGAATGAGTATATGGAGCTGATAATGATCAGAGATTGGTGAGAAAGGACGAGTAGGATGTTTCGCTGAAGAAGAGCAACACAATTCCAAGCATGCCTGAAATAACAGCTCCCTAGCAGCTGTGTGACATTCTACAAGGATGATACTGCGTAGGCAGGGCGAGACTTCGGCTCCTGCCAAAGACCAAGCGTCTTGCCCCTTGTTTTCCGATCGATTCACCGAACACTAAACGCCATCTAGCCGAGAAGGACGTCCGATTCCTTTGCATGTTGCTACTCACATCTCTTCTGTTCTCCCACGAATAGAATACACTATGTTTGCACATGTGTGTGTGTCTGCAAGAGAACCATCGTGTTCTCAAGAAACCACCAAGTCAAGAAGCAAACACGTCCGGAGTTCCGAGCCACCCATCGTTTCATATCGGCCCATATCTACACTGCCATTGGAGAAACACTCTGGTCATGGCTTTGGCGTTCGAGATACGGACCGTGCAAGTGTATTTATACGTGCGATGTGATTGTGTCTGTGAGGGTGAGGAAAGTTGTACCATACTGTGGACCATTATACTAATTCAATAAAACTCAATCCTTCTAACGCCATCGCTCGACACAAACTGAATGCTCGGGTTTTCCTTTACCCAAGAGAAGCTGCCCACGATATACGAATGTCCTCGTGGAGATATCACCTACCGGGAGGTTATTCTTTGCTGCTTATCTTCCAGTTGAGAGATGTGTTGTGTTGATCGTGCAGAAGAATTCGTTACTGCTGTTTTGCATGACGTTTTCTCCGGGGAAAGCGAAAGGATTGTCGACCAAGGACTCGCGGGAACAAGAAAAGGAAGTGAAAATATTTCCTGCCTTCGCTGGTCGTGAATGGGAAAAACGAACGAAACTATTCTCCAAACAC
>STHB01000003.1:7031083-7051900 GCA_018908115.1 Anopheles rivulorum
AACCATCCATCGACGACTCGGCCCCAAAGAAAGAGCCGGGGAAGGTCACGAAACAATTCTCGCGCACGAAAACAGCGCACCGTCGCCTATACGTCACGGCGCTCCAGCCTCCATCTTGCTCCGGGGAAAAGGGCATAAAAGGGAACGCGATCACGCACCGTGTTCGTGCGAATCGTGGCGGAAACGGAACAGTGGTTTAAAATAAAATTTGAAAAAAAGTATGCCACAGGAAGGGCAAACGAGAGAATGGCCCTTCGGTAGACACCGGTTGGGTCTTGTTGGGACTTTGAACTCGTTTAGTGCGTCGTCTTTTGCGGTAGGGCGATCGTGCTGCGAATTGTGGTATACCATGCCGGTCAAACAGACAATTGTTTACCAGCTCCAGTAAGGGTTAAAAGCTTTTCGGACGGCATTTCGGTATTGATGGGCTTTATCGGATGGATGAAATAACTGGCGCTCAAATCAAGGATCGCAACCATATCAGATGACCAGCGACAACACAAGCTGCTGTGTTTAATTCCGGTTTTTACTTCTTCGTCTTCTTCTTTTTTCTTTTTGTTCGGTCCGGTTTTTTCCATCCCCAAACATGCCTCATCATGGTGTGCCCCAACACTCAACACGTCAGCTGATTAGAAGCAAATAGGCCTTTAGGTGGTAGCTACCAGTGTTAAATGGCGTTACATTGTTTACCTTGTGAGGGATCTTCTTGGGAGACCGTGTTCCCTGCACACCTCAACTCATGCTTCGAGGGCGTGTGTCGATGGGGCTGATGATGGGAGGGGTTCGTATGCGACTCGCGTCCACCGACGGTCGTAGGTTTGATGAACGTGCGACCTCCGCCAGCACAGAGCATCCCACAGAGAGAGAGAGAGAGAGAGAGAGATAGCGGGTGTAGATAAAAGAGGGCACACTCAAACACTGAAGGGTATGATAAGCAGTACGCCGATCACGCACCACACGGATGATAACGTCGTGGCGACGCATTATGACCAAGTAACCAAGATAGACAGTGGTGACCTTTTGAAAGGTCCAATAACTAACGCAGCGGTGACGGGATCCGATATGAGCTATCCTGATGCAATGTTGTTTCCGAGCTGAGCATCAACTGGCACATTTGTTTTCGTTCTTGTAAGATATGCAAGTTACAGTTAAATGACAATGCGGATAGGCCCGCATCATTTCTTCGATTCCTCCACAAATCGTAGTCATTCTATAAGTTTTTTAAGGTGAGAATTTGATGTTCTTTGCTTTTTAGGTTCATGTGGCAAAATTGGAACTATTTCTTGATTTTTTCCAAGTTGAACTGGAAATTGTTGAGGTTGATTTGGAATCATTACTTTCTCGAAGGACACCTTTGGGAGATCCAGTATTCAGAAAAGGTTTCTGTTTTGTCACCTAAAGTATCAAAGATAATGGGGTCTATAACCTGACAAACAAGACATACAGTATTTTCGAGGTCTACTGGACATTTCTGGATGATATTCCAATAGAACTAGAATGTAACGAAAAATGCAATCCTTCTTGATCTTGTACAAAAGATCCTTTGGATGCCAATCGAGAAAGCTCGAAATGAAATCCAGATTCAACACTATATCGAAGTATTCTAACTCCGTCTCGACTCGAAACCCTTGTATTTTTGTCGAAGAAGTGTCTGGGGTGAGATTAGAACCATGATCTTTGATGTCTTTGACAAAACATCGCAAGTTCAATACCACGCCACCCATCCACTGATCAACATTGTATTACCCAATGTTTAGTTCTACAACATGCAACGCAAATTGTACAACAAACAAATACAACAAACCAACTCCCATTTACCGATGAGATAAATTTAATTGTCCACAAAGCGGGGAAAGAAATGGAAATCCCCTGCCCCATATTAAGTGAGAGTGAGACAGGAAAGTAAACTGATAAGAAACGCTAGTAAAAGTCACCAGTGGGGCAATATGTTGCAAGTGGCATTCGCCGCACACACTCGTACTGGTAATGTTCGCGAATAACCAGTCGTAACTGCAATCAGCGAACGGGCCACCGAATGGACCGTGCACAAATAGCATGCCCAGCATCCAATCCAGCGGCATCTCTCTTTCTCTCCGCGCCCCCGATGAAGACACCGAGTAGCGTCCGCTACTGACGTCAATGAGCCGCGGGTTCTGTGATAGTGCTGTGGAGCCAATGGTTAATCGGTAGTCCTCCGGTCCAAAGAAAGCCGACGGAAATGGGGGCGGGCTCCCGCAAAGTCAGCTACAAAACAACAAACTAGCTGGCCTGCCTGTGGGAAAAAAATACAAAACCAGTAAGCAAACCAGCCAGATCAGCCCCGATCAGACCCGAAGCTCGGCAGGAGGGGCAGTGAGAGAAGGGAACTGGATGGGTATGGGTTGGGGAGGTTGGTGGGAGGAATTGAACGGGGTGTCGAGTTCGTTCGGGTCGAAATAATAAGCTGATTGTGGACAGGACGGGCAGCAGACAGCAGCTACCATCCGTGGCTAAAACTGGCAACGCAATAGCCATTGCAAGTAAGCATTACGCTAAGCGGCTGATAAGCGTGAATCGCCTCGCTCCGTCCTGGTGGTGTGTGCACTGTACCAGGTGATAGGGTAATGGTGAGTAGTGGGAGGTGGATTCGATTTTGTTTTTTGTTTGCCCAAACCACCGAACTGCTTCGGTTTTCCAACACGCATCCGCGCCTGCCTGTGTTGAGATTCGTTCGATCCGAGATCGTACGCAAACAGCGTACAAGAGCGATCCTCGCGCATCGGGCTAGAAGAGAGCCCGGGTTCACATTCCAACGATGGCCTCGGTGAGGTCATCGTCGGTTCGGGATCGTAAGAAGTCAGCGATAGGGACGAGCGTCCCCAGCATGTCCGGCTAGTACCGGGCGGTGTTGGAAAACGAGATTCGCCACGGCACGAGACGTCGACGCTAGGTGGTAGTAGGTTGTAGCAGCGATAGCACCGATGATAGCCCTACGTGCTCCACCGACCAACCGGGGCGGGTGAAGATCCTTGGCGATGTTGATCACGCGTTCAGCACGTTCCCAGGGCGTGCACGATGACACTGAGGCAGGGTTGTGAAATCACTGGATGCTCCCTGGAACTGGGGTAGCCGCTAGTGACAGTCTGGCTGCTGATCCCGAACCTTACTACCGAATTCTAGCCATCGTACTTGACCCGGACGCGCTGCTCCAAATTTTGCTTTAGGTCAAGCGAATGTTGCAAGTTGATGTGCCAATTTTTAAAAAATTCGGGCACAGTTGAAGAATGCCACGCATAGTAGGCGATGATTTGGTTCGTTTGACATATGCGTAATGGTATCAAGATGACGTGTTTGGGTATGTGTGTGTGTGTGTGTGAGAGAGAGAGAGAGAGAGAGAGAGAGAGAGAGAGAGAGAGAGAGAGAGAGAGAGAGAGAGAGAGAGAGGGGGGGGGGGGGGAACCTTCGTAGGTGGGTAGATAATTACTCAGTACTTTCAAGAGTTTATCAATAATACTAATCAGAAAGTAGATAATGAAAGGTACTTATTTCATTCTTTTCTCCTTCGTAAGATAACGAACAGTGAGATAATAAACCGGTTAGTTGACATACTTTTGCTAGAAATACTTAGTCATCCTAATCCAAACGTGGATCATAAGGTGCGCCCTAGTGCGCCATCATATGGGCATTGAGTCACTTGGCGCTTGGAGGATCGATTCACGGACATGACATCTCTAGGACAAGAAGGAAGAGGAGAATGTTTGCTTCTTCGTTTCGAAGATCTCCCTTGTATCCAATCGGGCAGTTGTTATTGAAGGTCTCACTTTCAAAGAGGGTGTGAACCTGCATTCTCAAGGATGTGTCCGCGTTCAAGGACGCCTACATACACACTGGGTCGGATTGGAGTGCGTTTGCTTGGAGTGCGTCAAGTTGACGTGGGACGGACACTCCTCACTCCACCGCTTACTTTTATCTATCCTTCATCCCGTGTGCCTCTGCTGCACATGGGACGCACTCTGACACAGTGAACTCTCGTCCAATGCTGTGTACGAGAAGTGCTATCCATTACGTTCATCGACCGACCGACCGACTGACTGACTAACTTTATGATGAGAACGACCAGGGAAGAAGAAACACGGTCCTGCTTGCAAACGCAGCAAAACCGTCCAGATCGACGACCGTTTGCAATGGCACGCCGTTTCGCTCAAGGATTTCTTTCGCTCATTTCGCACACCCTGCTAGACCGGAAGATACGGCGAGAGGATGTTTGCATGTATGTGTGAGTCTTTGCACATTCGGCAACCCACTTGTTACCTTGGCCCGGTCGTTACACCCTGTTCCGCACTGTCATCGGAAGCGATGATGGAATCATGTCGCGTACATACCCACCCCGAACACGGGACAGATATACTACTCACACACACACACACAATTCACAAACCGGAACCCCTAACCTTCGGGCGTCACAATGCACCGCACGCGTACGCCTGCTGATGTGTTTTGCATTGGCACAAGATTGGCACAAGCGCTTCTTCTATAGTGCTGCTGCTGTTGCCGATTGATTTCAGCGAACGTGAACGACCTAGAAAACGAGCACACACACCTCGCGCAGATAACCGCGAGTGACTCTTTTTCGCAAGTCAATCGCCCCAGTGCGGACGAAATAAAAACAAAAAAAACAAACGCGTTGGAAGGCCAACGCCGGCAAGCGGACACTAGCGTACAGATATCGCGGCAGGCCATGAATTTGGGTGAACTTGTCGGCCGGCTTAGCCTCGCGTCTCGTGCACGCATGTGACTGGACGGCGCGATAGCTTGTGTTTCCAAATTATTAGCAAAAAAAAAAAAAGCGCCTCACTATCACGGGGCTACGTGCAGATAAGCGCTGTGCAGGAGTTCGAAAATGTCTGCTGGTGTGGCATTGGAGCGGCCAATGGTCCAACAGTGTGGGAAGCCATTTCCTTATCAGCAGCTTACCGGTTATGGTAACGAACGATGCGGTTCTGTGGTCGAGGAATTGGGGATTACCTTATTACTGGTTCACGGGGCACGTGCATGGTCGTCGGCTTTACCTTCTGCAACAAGGTACGCTGCTTGCTCCAAACGTTACTAAACGCTGCGGGATAGTTCTGGTAAACAGAAGGACAGCGAGTGTTTGCTATTGTTTACATGTCATGGTAAGAAGCTAATGAAGCAAATGAAAAAAAAAAAAAATATTTCTGTTGCGTAGTAGTAGTAGCAATAGTAATAGTTATTGAAAAGAGCGATAAGAGTGATCGAAGCAACTGATGGAATTTATTTTTAGATCGACCCAGCTGTCAACACAAGAAATGATTGGTTGCTTGGATTTTGTCAAAAAAAAATTAAAACCTTCAATCGGTAAAGGGATAATGAATAAATTAAAAGTGAAAACTCATAAGCATTTTCATCAGTCTGTACGAACTTTCCCTTTTAGCTGCGAATCAAATTGAGAGAATTGGAAGAAGAAGAAAAAATAAACGTCCAGTCAATCACACAGTAAGAACAACACAATTCGATTTTGTCCGCAAATGTGGCGATCGTTCGACCTTCGCCTGCAAAGACCTTGCCCGAAGTTAGTGCGACGTGCGCTACACCACGCTGCCCACAGTTCGTTCATCCGTGATCACAACAGCGGACGGCCAGCGCGCGCTGCACCAAAACAAAGAAGAAAGAGACGGCATAACAAGAGACCCAAAGAAATGGCAGCGAGCTGTACCTGCTGCCGGTGACACTACTTCCGCTAGACGACAACACACCGAACGTCAGGCGAGACACATCGCTGCGGCGCTCGCGACGCAACCGGTTCCAAAGTGGACGATGCCACCCCGCCCGTTGATCTACATAATGGTTCGGGCGCACCGAGCGATAACTGGTCGGAACCGGTTACATCGCTGCTACGACTCGCACACAAACAGACACATACGAAGCAAGGGGGCACACAGTACAGCTACACATACCGCAGACCGCAATGCCTACTGCTTCACTATTTACGAAAACAAAACTCCCCACGCCCAGTGCTTCAGACCGGCGGCGCGTACAAACCAAACAAGAGACCCTGAAGAAAATCGAATTAATCTAAAGTGGGTCGGGGGCACGGCGGCTGGTGGTAGTGGTGGTTGCGGCAATGAAGCAGCCAGTTTGAGTGGGGTCGGCATCGAATTGATAGCACGGAACAAAAATAAACGACTCGCCGCGTTCTCCAAAACCCCGGCGACGGTAGCAGCAGCCGGTTACGCGAACCGGTTTAAACCGATTCGATGTTTTTAAATCGTCTTCGTTCGCGGTTAGCCCACTTCCTCGGTGGCGCGCTATGTTTTTGCGTTAATTTTTTTCTTCTTCTTTTTCTTCGGAACTGTTATAGGTTCCAGTACACACAGTTACGTATTACGTTTGTGTTTGCACACTGCATGTTTTCGTTTTTGTCTGTTTGCGGGTGAATTTGTTCAAGGGAAATGGAGGCGAAGCGATTAGTATTTGCGTAGCAGATGTATGTTTTGATATGTAATGAAAGGGTTTTGCAATTCGTAAGTGATGTGTAGAAAAAAAAAAGACGCTCCCGAGTGTGAGCACCTACCCATCAACCCTGCTGCATGTTTTGGCAAATGGGGACCCCCGGTACTTAAACTAAAAACATCGGATTACATTCATTACTGATATTTGGCTGATAAATGCTTTTTCCATGATGCGTTTGATTTATTTTACATTAAGTTAGCAAATCAAACACAAAAAAGAAACAGGATTTTTTTCATAAAGAAAGAGATGTGAAATCAATTAAGTGAGCAGTACCCTTGGCAAACTTTACCAGTAGTTCATCAGAAAGTCGAAAAGTGATGCTGCACACTTCAAATGCGTTTTTTTTTGTCGATTTTAGCCGATTTTAGTTATCTTAAAACAAGGATCTTCAGCTCGTGTTTTGGGCGGCATGTCCATTTTTGAGTTTTTTTTTGTTCAAACCAGCGTTATCATATTTTCCTTTTTGAATGTATTTATCGGATATTTATCACAAAGAAGGAAGAAGTATTCATTTTATTTTAGCTTTAACGTTACGGGTTTTATAATGATCACCGATTAGAAGGTTGTCGTTAAAGATGCCACGATGCATCTAATGTAATGGAAGAAGAGGATGCTCAATACACGTGTTTGTTCGAATTTTTGTCGCATAAATCTCGTCTTGCTTTCAGACCACCAGACCAAAAGAAAGGAAAGTATCAAGTGATAGGATGTTCATGTTTATTTATACAAAATTACCCCCTGCATTGAACGCATTATTGGTCTCCGAAACGCGTATAAAAAACCTCTCACATGCGTCCCACCTTGTTTTCGGACCACTAGCACAACCGATATGTACGATTAATATTTCTGTTAGAGATCGTTTAGAAGTCACAAAATTGGCCTCAGAGGAATCTATTTGTAATATGCGTTCAATGTTCATCCAATGCTGCTTATCATACTCTATCTCCACCAATCGCTTCCTTCGCGTCGTTCACGCGAGCGGCATTAGTTAATTGTTAGTATTAATCCTTCGGTTCGCTATAGTAAAAATCATCCTCGTTTCACCCGGTCACTTCTTCCGTGCCAGGTTCGAACTCGAGCTTCATATCGCCCGAACCGATGCCTTCCACGTCTGCTTCGTGTTCCTGCGTGTTAAGACGGTTTAATGTCATCGAAATATCCGCCGTTTGACACAAAAGCCCGCTCGAATCCGTATTTTCATCTTTTATAACAGACTCGATCACCATCGGGTGGGCAATGATGGTCGACGGCGGCACTGTCTCTTCATAATGTGTCACTGCCGAGGATGTTACGATTATTTGCTGCTGCTGCTGCTGCTGCTGTTGCTGTTGCTGTTGCTGCTGTTGTTGTGGTGGTGCATGTGGCTGCTGATGATGCGATTGTGAGGGTATTGTTTGCGTAAGTTGCCGCATCGGCAGGCCAGCATCTTCGAACGCTTTCTTCTTGAGCGTGTGCCGAATTTGCGAGCTAAAATAGAACAGTGCGCACACACACCATAAGTAAATTTGTGTCTCGTCCCATCCATTCCGGTAGGATCAGATGAAGAAACAGGGCAAAAGAACAAGCCGTGCTTTCTGACGCGAACAGAACACTTACACCGTACGTCCCTTGATGCGTTGACTGATTTTGCTCAAATCTTCACTGAATCGTGTGACTGCGGATCGAAGCATTTCTATTTCTTCATCTGTCCATTTGCTCCTTATGAACGTATGGGTGTAAAATTGAACATTTACAAAACTGGTCTAGTAGCTCGTAATACGAAAAATCCTTACCCGGTTGGGGAATCTGATGACGGGTGAAGTTGCATCGTTAGCTCCCCTAAACTATTGAATGCGGCACCGGCGGCGGTAAAAATTTCTCCAACCTAGCAGATAGGACAAATGGTATGTTTAGCATGTTGGATGGATCCTACTTCACATACCCAGCACACGAAACCTTACCTTGGTCGCAGAATTCATAATTATGCCAGCTTTTTAAAGTTTTGTTAGTAAGAAAATTCCCAATCGCAGCTATTGCTCGTTTGTAAACAAAACGAGCTGTCAAATCGAATGTCAACAAAGAAGAAGAAAAAACAATAAAAAAAAAAGTCGTACCAATGACATGTGACAGGTCGTTTTTGAAAATTAAGCTGTTGGAAGCCGTTTATTTTAAATTAGTCGTTCAAAGATTAGATTTCCGATGATAGTACCTTCCGAATCAAAAAGTGGGTCAAACGAATTTCAAACATTTATTACAATCGACAACATAAACAGCCTTAAACGACGTAATTCTCTAGTGAAATGAACTTCAGAAACTTTAGAAGAATGCTTTTCTGTGTGGATGGCGACAGCATTTATCACCCTTGTTTGTCGAAACATTTTGTCTTGCCATAACCAATTAGAAGCTAATTAACATACAATCTGTGGGAGACGTCTCTTAACTACGTTAATCGTGGAATCTTTTTCGGTGGTGTGTAATCACACATTTTTTTGAAGCCATCCGAATCGCCTTCCATTGTATCGATGTCGATTAACCTGAACGGTTCTTGGGACGCACCGGATTATTGGGCGGATATTGGTTGTAAAGTTGAACATTTTGTTGGAGTGGCTGTTGGTGTACAATTGAAATCAAATTATTAGTAGATAATAGTATCATTCCTTGGGCGGCTCGGTGGTGTATTTGGAAACGGCGCTAGTCCCTACCACGACCGGACCGGGTTCAAAACCCATCCGGACCGTTCCCCGGTAGTGAGCACTGACTATGCAACTACGTGGTATCTAATAGTCTAGTAAGCCATTTGATGGCCGGCATGACCTGGTAGGTCGTTAAGCCAAAGAGAGAGAGTATCATTCCTTCAATTCAGAAAAGATCCCTACAAAGTAGGCAAGACGCTCAAAACTGTCCTTCCATCTCAGTCCAAGCAGCGAGGCGGTACGACGTGTGTGAGAAACAGCTTGTGAAGACTTAGAGATTGGCATATCTTGCATTGCTCCCCGCCTCACGTAGGGACACCGCTCATGCTTTCTATGGCTGATTCTTGTACCAGTCTCAAGTGAGGTCTGTACATGAGAGGAATTGTTAGGACAGGAGCGGAGCAATACCGTTGCCTACTCGGTGACCCCTACACACATACAGTCGGTTTTTTCTGCTTGGAATACTTTATGTACACGACTGGAGCATATCGTTGGTAGGCTCTTGTGGTTTGCTCTAGCTGTAAAACTGGATCAAAAACATATTAATAGAAAACCCCTTGCTATACGGGATTCAGAACATGTATTTCATTTCGCTCAACATGTAAATCCTTTTGCCCAATATGATTTTAAAGATTATTGCTTTATCTTTTGCACCGGGATTGTTGACTGCTCCCGGTCGTTTTTTTACCATATTTTCTAATTTAATTTTTTATGCTTTTTTACAGTTTTTGTTACAAAGTCATAACATTGACATATTATTTTATAAAGGGTAAGGGCACAGCTGTACACTGTTGTGCAACCAGAATTTGTTAGATTTGTTAAATTATGAGAAGTTAGGATGATAAAATAACTGAAGAAACCCCAACACTTTTCAGACGTATGTAAAAACAGGCGCGAACGAGCGCAAACGCTGTCACATTTCACGCTAGCGCGACCTCGCGCTCGATCGTGCAATGCAGAAAAAATGGAAGCGCGACATTGCCATCGAACCGTTAACGGCCAACTTTAAAATTAAATAACTTTTTAATGCGTGGTCCAAATTGGATGAAATATTCTAATGAAAATTAAGAAAAAATATTTCTTTTATAAACTGTTTTTCCTGGAACTGGATTTTTCCTCAACTCGTTTCAAAAGAAAAAAGAAAAACAGTGTCAACGGTTATGAACGGTAAGTGAAGACTCGCAAGCGAATCTTCTGTGGTTAAAAATCGAACGATGCTATTGCCAATCGTTCTTTTATTGCGATCTCCTTGCGCATCACCGTATCCAAAGTTTAAGGATTGTTTACCTTGCGCTTTGATAAATTCAAACAAACAAGACAAATCAACCGTCAAAATCCACCCGTTTGAAACGGCGACCAAAAGAAGGTGAACACGTACGTTGAACGATCCGGAGCGCAAACGGTCCGTTTGACAGCGTTCACGCCTCGTTCTCGCTTAAGCGTAACAATTGTTTCTACATAGGTCTGAACACCGCTAATGTAATGTAATATGTTGCGATTGTTGTCTTGGAGTCGCTTCTGTTATTCTATTATCTAAGAAACTCAGTATTTTAATAATTTATATTTTCGACCGATGTTGAAACCCTACCTTGATGTTTAACATTCGCATAAAATAGTCGCACACATTGTCGTATAATGTTTCACCTTCACCGATGATAAGGCAGTCGAAATCAGAAGTTAACAGCTCAAAAGAACTCAAATATCTGCCTTGGACCATTTGGAAGCTGGGGTTGGGCTCGAGAAACTTAGACTTCAATCCAAGCGATGCCGCAATCTGCAAGCATTTTTCCCGGTTCGATACTTTCGGATCCAGCAAAAGTTGGCATGCTTTTTCAATCCGGTCTTGGGGCAACTCGAGGAAAAATGTATGCCTGTCCGCTATAGATACGCCCAGTTTCTTCTTATTGTCGGATTGTGTATACTCGCGGTACGTTCTTATAATGTTCTCGTTCGTATCGTTCGCCTCTTCGATGGCTTGATCCAATGATAAGATTTGCATACTTTCTTCCTCAACCGGCATCTTCACAGAGCAAACAGCAACGGTACATACGAAATCTCAATCAAATTTAAGTTTTTGTTTTCAACGTCCATGCAAGCGATCGATACTTACCGATTGCAGTGTTTTTATCATCTCCTGGCAAGCAATCTGCTTTGCGCCCTTCTTAGTGGCATGTACTCCACGCCGCACAATGTCCCGAATGCGACACTCGTACTCGAACACTGGTGCATGCGAGGGACCATAGTTGCGTACCAGCTCAAACTCTGGCAGTGGGAAGTTACGCTGGATGCAGATATCACGCACCTGACAGACGCGATCCGCACCCAGCTCTAGGGCTGCCAGCGAGCCACGTTCTCCTGCTGCAGTAACCATATCATCTTCTGCATCGGGCGGAAGATCTAGCACCAGGCGTATCAGTTGCCAGGCAGCTTCGTGCTTTGATTCCTGCTTTGATCTACCAACACCATCAGCCTGCTTACCCAATGCGGATACCTTGTACGTGAATAGTTTCACATTGGGACCGTGTGGGGAATCTTCTGCGTGTATAAACTGGTACATAGGCAAGGTATTTTTACTCTTTGCGCACAGCTCTTGCAATAAGGTAACGGGCGTTTTGTCCTTCAATATGTCTGCTTTCGACATGCTTTCTGTTCCGTTGTAGCAGAGCGTTGATTTCAATACAAAAACAAAAAACACAGGCTTATCCTCACTCTGGACGTGTACAACCTTGCTTATGCTTATGATGCATTGTTGCTAGATTATTTCGTCAGAAATAACGTCAGTGCATTATGTTTGTGCTACACCGGGTGCAATCCGTTTACATTGCCAAATCGTCTACTTTACTGCTATTGCAATGTATCGCGTCTAAGCACTATTTTCAAAATTCGATCTAAAGAACTTTTGCACAAACCAGAACTAAATGCAATGAACCAGGACTACATGGTAGAACGCAAGTAACATTAAAAGCAAGTCAAATTTACTCACAACATCCACGCTTAGCCATGTTTCATTCGCTTTCTTTCCGTCACATTGTTACTTTCTTATGCAGATTTTACGATCACACATTTATTCACGTACTACCTAATCGATAGTTAGTTAACAGCACTAAAAGATCCGGCACAGTTAATTTATTATTGCCAGAAGATGCGGTCACATCGATTGCTTTTAACGTATAAGTGTTCTACTGTCACGATTGGCCGTCTTTATACATTTTGAGTTTTTCACTGTTCATGCCAATTCAATTCAACTAATTTTTAATCTTTTTGTAGCCTTTTATTCACGCAAACAAAGCCTCGGGCCGACTAGTACGACACTAGTTTACGAAATATTTATGTTTTATTTCATGCACATGTTAAGGATGTTTTTTAAAGTCCTGTAATTCTACAAACATATGTTTGAATATCATCGCAATGGTAACGTCGCCGATTTCTCACACGACCAGCGTATCGAAACCGGCACTAAATACCATTCCGACCGTTCCCCTCACTATCTATCGCTGCGGGTAGATAAAGTCAAAGAAATCCAGAAATGGCAAAGAACAAAGGATAGATTCTTCAGTGCATACTAATGATGCTGCCGGTGTTCGAATGCATCCGGGACATGTGCAGCTTGAGACAATCTAATCTCATCGATTTATGACAAACGGTACATTCCGTCAAACGATGGTTACGCTTGTGGAGCCTGAGTTGCGTTTTGTAGCAAAACGATTTGTCGCACTGATCGCATTGGAATGGTCGATCCTCGGGCAAGGCGCTATCGTTCGGATGTTTCATAGCGATATGAATCTTCAGGTAGTCGCTACGGAACGTTTCCTTACACTCGGGACAATCTTCCGTCTGCTGTGCTCGTCTATCGCTAGTTAATTGGGACCCACCGCCTCCAGGATCACATTGCAAACGGGATCCATTCTCGGGCAAACTGGCATCGTTGGGATGATTGAAGTCCATGTGACGCTTCAAACAATCCGTTCGCACCGTTTTTTTACACACCGAACACTCCGTCAGCCGATGTTTGCGCTTGTGAAGCGTTAGTGCCGCTTTGTAGCCAAAGGATTTTTCACACTGGTCACATTTGAAGGCGGGATTTTCCGGCAAGGTGCTGTGGTCTGGATGTTTCATGTCGATGTGAATCTTCATGTAGCCAGCCCGAAGCGTTTCCTTGCACACCGGACATTCTTCCGTTTGGTGGGTGCGTTTGTGAAAGAACAGCAGATACTTGTTGCTTAACACTGTGTCGCATTGATCACAAGAATATGTACTACCATCGGATGCGTTCACTTCTTTCGGGTGGTTCAGGTCCATGTGTCGCTTCAAATAATCGGACCGCACTATTTTGCCACAAACCGGGCATCCCTGTTTCTTATGCGACAGCTGATGGTTTTTCAGTTGAACGTCGTTCGAAAAAACTCGATCACATTCATCGCACGGGAATGATCGGTTTTTTGGTAAAATCCCATCATCCGGATGCACTCTAGCGATGTGTCTTTTCACGAAATCGGTGCGCATGGTTCGCTTACACACTGGACATACCGTAAATTGATGGTTTCGTTTATGAATTTTGAGCTCCATTTTATCACAAAACGATTTTTCGCACCGATCGCATTTATATTGCTTATTTTCACCCAATGATTTAATAGAATTCATCACATCCATTTGCGCTGTTTGACGATGCAGTCCGTTGTCTGGTGCAGGTTTGCTGTTGCATGGATTTTGAGCTGGCATATTGTTGGCTTTCGACCCGCAAGCACCATCTACCACACGAATTTCGAATAATTCTCCATCGGCATACACGCGTTTGCCTTCGGTGGTGGAACTATCATCGCGTAACTCGCTGTTACCGTTAAGGACGGCTTCATCTGGCCTTTCTACCAATGCTGGCGATTGGCTTTCCGTGTCAAATTGATCCTTTCTTGGTGAAGAGGGCTCATGCTCAGGAGGGATTGAGGCTGCTTCTGATATTTCTTGTTCATGATCCGATGGTGGATCTTGGGCTTCGACCTTAATTTGCACCGAACAATAATTAGTATGCTCGGTACCACATGGAGGCGTTATCTTTGCCGCTTCCAGCTCTATGTCATCGTCATCGGGATACTCAATTTTGGCGTTCGGTAAACAGGGTACATGATTGACTAATTCATGATCGCCCAATGCACCATTTTGATCCGTTTGTTCACGAAACAAAACGGTGCTTGTTTCTTGTGGTTCAACCTTAATCTGTATATCGTGAGAATGATAATAGTTACTACTAAATGAAACCACTCTCTCTCCAGCTTCTGCAGCTATATCATCACGAGAAGAACATCCCAATTTAGTGCCCTCGTAACATGTTGTATGACCAGTAAATGCATGATACATCCTTGAACTACTCTCGATGGAAGGATTGTGCGCTATTTGCGCATGGCCATCTGAATTATCACAAACTTCCTGCTTTACAGTATGCAACAACGTATTATCGTTTTCCATAACTGTTGGGTTTTCAGCTTCCTCGTAACCGCAAGTACCGCTAAACAACCTGTAAACATAGGTTTATGCAAGCAAATGATCATTTCCAACCAACCATCAGAACGGATATTGTTAAATATTCACCAAGATATCGATCTCGCAATCCTTCGTCTGCAATTCGTTCAGTGCTTTGTTCTTCCATACACTACGAGAATGGATTAATTTATAGACACTTTGAGTCTTGCGATATCATTCTTCTCGTGCTATACACTGTGCTAGTCGATAGAATAGTAGGCATTTTTCACTTTGGGTAAGAACTTTTCGGCTCTCACAACAGGTACGGTTTGTTTACCAATGCACAAGTTTGACATTCGCGTTTGTTGTGATTTCGAAATGTGCTGAATGCATTTTCGTAGTCCATTTTCATGTTCGAATCTTCGCCACCACTCAAACTTCGGCCATCTTCGGCACGCTTACAAATTCGGCATCTCTTTCCACAGTGTTGGCTCTCGTTCTTTGTACTGCTGACGATTTACAATACGAGAGATCTAGATCGTCTGTGCAGTGTGTGTTTTTTTATCCCGTACACAGAGCTATCGAAAAGTGTGCAACTAATTGTTGATTCATACGTGTAGGAAGTAATTTTATCATCCGCATCATGGCAGAGGATATTTCCTGGAAGACGAGCAACTTTCGGCAGAGCGTCGTGAACAAAATGTACGGCCATGGATGAAAGAGAGTGGTGGTGAGTGTGGCTTGCAGACGGAACCCTTTCGCTAAGACGGAACCCTTCTTTGCAGTAATGAAGCCATCCAGCAGACGGGCATGACTTCGTCGAAAAATGGTATCGAAATGGAAAATCATGTGTTTCACAAAGCTCGCAATAAGGATGAGTATCTTGGTTTCGTGGCGCGGCTCATTTTGCACGTACGAGAGATGAGTAAGTGTCGGCGACAGTCAGCCGGATGGGAACCGGTGCTTGCTACATGTTGCTAATTGCTTTTGTATGCCTCGCGCAGATACTAAACACAAGAATCAACAAAATGCAGCGGCTGCAGCGGCACAGCAGGCGCAGCAGGATGGTGGGGGCAATGCGAATCAGCAGGGCGGTGGGGGTGGAGGTGGTGGCAGCGGTATGCCGGATCCGATCAATGCTCTGCAGAATCTCGCATCGCAAGGAACCCGCCCACAGATGATGGGACAAATGGGCGTTGGACCGGGTGGTCCCATGGGAGGGCAAATGGGTGGTGCCGGAAATGCATCCAATCTGCTGCATTCATTGCGACCGCAAATGCAGATGGGTGGAATGGGAGGACCGATGCAGGCCAATCGCGTAGGGATGGGCCCGGGACCGGGCAATCAAATGGGCGGTATGATGGGACCGAACCAAATGCAGGGACCGGGTGCAGGGATGGTAGGTGGTATGCCGGGCCAGATGGGTGTCGGCATTGGGCCGGGTGGCATGAGCGGAGGCAAAATCGTGGGCATGGGTGGACAGCAACAGCAGATGGCACAGTTGAACGCAATGCAGGTGAACCAAATGCAGCAGGCCCAGCAGCAACAGGGTGGTATGCCACAGTCCCAACAGCAGCAGCAGCAACAGCAGGGCGGGCTAGTACAAGGGCAAGGCGGTCCAGTGCAGCAGATGGGTGTCGGGCCAGGTGGGCCGAATCAAATGAATCCAATGGTGATGGGACAGATTCAGGCTCAACTGCAAAACCAAAACGCGATGGGTGGACAGCAGATGGGTACGGTCGGTGGCACGATGAACGCAGCGAATCAGATGGGTCCAATGGTCGGAGGGAACGCTGGCATGAATCCGCAAGCAATGGGAATGGCCCCGAATCAGGTCCTTCGGCAGCAACAGCAGCAACAGGGAATGCAGCAGGTCCAGATGGGTCTTGGGCCCGGTCAGATGGGACAGCTAAATGCCGGTGTGCAGGGTGGCGTTGGGCATGGCGGTCCTGGCACTAACATGGGTCAAGTACAGCAGCAAGTAGTCGTACAGCAGCAGCAGCAGCAACAACAGCAGCAGCAGCAACAACAACAACAGCATCAGCAACTCCAACAACATTTGCAACAGCAGCATCCTCAACAACATCAGCAAATTCAGCAACATCAACAACAAATGCAACAGCAGCAACAACAGCAGCAACATCAACCCCAACTGCAGCAACAGGCACAGATGCAGCAGCATCAGCAGCACCAACAAATGCAGCAACATCAGCAACATCAGCAGCAGCAACAACAGCTCGCTCAACAGCATGCGCAACATCCGCAGCAACATCCTCAGCAGCAGCAACTCCAACAGCTTCAGCAACACGGGCAGCACCCACAGATGCAGCAGCAACACCAACAGCAACAACAGCAACAACAGCATCAACAGCAGCAAGTTCTACTAAATGCAATGGGTCAGGGACCTGTTGGATCAATTGGTGGTGGACCGATCGGTGGACCGGGAGGACCGGGTGTTCCAATGCAACAGCAGGCTATGCAACAGCAGCAGCAGCAGCAGCAGCAACAACAGCAGCAGCAGCAACAGCAGCAGCAACAGCAGCAGCAGCAACACCAACAGCAACAAGCCAGTGCAATGGGTCAATCTGGTCCAACTCAAATGAATGCCGGTGTAGCAATTGGGCCTGGCGGAGGAGGTGTAATGGGCCCCGGTCCAAACCAGATGCTTGGTGCAGGAGCAGGAGGTGCAGCAGGACAGCAGGGTAATTTTGTGGGCATGGGTGCAAACGCGATGGTACGCAAACCGCCGGATATGATGCCCGGTGGCAACGTGTACCCTGGTGGTGGCGGTGCCGTACGTAGCGTGACGCCAAATAACTTTTTGCGCCAATCGCCTTCCCCATCGGTCCCGTCTCCTGTGGGGCCTGGAGCACACGGTCCTCCATCCCACCCGGGACAGATGATACCCTCACCGGCACTGATACCGTCTCCGAATCCGCACATGAGCGGAGTTGCGCAGCGTTCCAACATCGGACAGTCACCTGGCGGTTCATTGAACACCCCTGGTCAACCAGGCGGTGCCGTTCCGAGTCCGCTCAATCCGCAAGACGAACAGCTCTACCGGGAGAAATACCGAGCGCTCACAAAGTACATCGAACCACTGAAACGAATGATAGCCAAGATGGAAAATGATGATATTGACAAGATCGCTAAAATGAAGCGGCTGCTAGAGATCCTGAGCAATCCAAGCGTTCGCATTCCGCTAGAAACGCTGCATAAATGTGAGGCGGCCCTAACAAGCCAGCTTGGGTCGATCCGAGAAACACCGACCAACAACCCGCTAGTGGAAGCCGTCTCAAGTAGCCTGCAGGGTGCCTCCGGAAATCACACCTTACAACGCACTTTCCGTCCCTGCCTGGAGGCACTATTCGGGCCCGATATCAAAAATTTGCCACCTCCGGCCAAACAACTAAGATTGGCACAGGACGATTCCACAACCGCTAGTGGCGGAACAGTGGGTGGTGTCACTAGTGGAGGTGCGACCACTACTACCAGCACAGCGACTGCGGTCACCTCGACCGCTACCAGCGGTGGCAGTACTACCGGTAGTGCCGTCTCCACCAACACCACGACCAGCACCGCACCCCAGGAGATCCCACACATCCTGCAGGGCGAAATCGCTAGACTCGACCAAAAGTTCAAGGTATCGCTAGATCAGTGCGCTATCAGTGGGACTCGTACGATAAAGCTAATTTGTTGGCTAGACGACAAAAATCTACCGTGTGTGCCGCCGGTCGCGGTCACCATACCGGAGGACTATCCGGTTACCGCTCCGAGCTGTTCACTGATCGAGCAGGAGTACAATGCTACGCCATTCTTGATTCTAGTGCAAAAATCTCTGATGGCGCGTATTTGCAAGTTGCCGGGTTTGTTTACACTTTCGCATCTGCTAGACACGTGGGAAATGTCGGTCCGGCAAGCCTGCTCACCAAATCCAACAATTGTGGCGCCTACCGGTACCAGCGTGCTGCTGGGCATGTAATGAAGTTGCTAAACAACCATGACCAGCGTCGGTTCCTCTGCAACAGCTGATCATTTGCACATTGGCTCGATTTTATTGTATTTTTTTTTCCTATGAAAGGAATATACATTGCATTATATCCAAAACAACTACACTAACTGATAGAACAGCATAGGATAGCACGTGTATTGTATGGATTATATCATTTGTGCGGCCTGCATTACCCTACAATACTGGTAAACAATGTTCACATGAAGAAGAAAATTAAAGTATTGAAACAATTACGATCGCTTTTTTGTGCGTTTTCCCTAGCAGTTTGCAAAACTTGTGAAAGAAATAACTAAACTCTAGTAGCATAATAATATTACAATAAGTTGTGCTTGCTGTAGCATACAGTTTATTCATCGTTTATTAATATTATTAGGATTATTATTACTGCAAATAGGTTAAACAATCAATGTTAATTAACGGCGCCAATGTCGATCATGCGTCGACGGCGTGACGTGTCTGGTTTTAAACGACGTCTTCTCACATCCTTCCCAGCGTCCATCCTGTTCGGTACGATAGAATCAGGCATGCTCGGTGTTATTGCTAAATTAATTCAACGAAAACAAAAAATAAAAACATTTTAATTTGTTACATTATGTAAGCGCTTGCAATGTGATATATTGCAGGTCATTTGCTTACCAGCCGTGATTTAAAATTTCTATAATTTTATTCGCGTGAGCTAATACACTCGCACGCTCACTTTCGGATAATGCATCCGTAACACAATTGTTCTCGTTTACTGCATGTTGGATCCTGAACTCTTGGTGCTTTTCAACTTTATAAAGGCTCGTGTAAAACTTTTGTGTGGCATGACCCGACACAGTAGCAATCGGTAGCGCTGCACGCACGTTCTCCTGAATCGCCGATTCTGCCGATGGTCTGTGAACTGCATCTGTATGAGAGCCAATTCCCACTTAAATGGTAAGCAAGGTACGATTAAAATGATACGGTGTGTTTTAGGGCGCCAATACTTACCCTCAGTTGTTTTGGTGGTAGTCACTTTTGTAGTGGTTTGTGTCGTAGTCTGCTTGGCGTTTAATCTGTTGCACAGGAAATTTGATTTAATTTGATTACTTTCGCCACGGGTGTTGAGTTCTGCCTTGGATGGCGTCGAATCCTGTGTACATGTGGTATCATTCACAGGTACATCTACCTGCATGGCCGATTCGTCGGATGGTGCACATGTCCCACCATTACATTTTATTTCTTTTCCGGACCTATTTCCCGTTCCTCTTCCGGTTCCTATGGAAATGGCAAGCAAATGAAGAATGAAATCATTCGACACGAGCTAATTTATCTTAAATACTGACCACGACTGGCTTTGTTTCCCTTCGCAATTGCTCTTTTCGATGACACACGTGCTGATGGATTACTTTGGCGCTTTTTTCCTTTTTGATTACCGCGGCCCTGTTTTCCGATCTTAGATAACATCGTGTATGGCACGTAAGTGCTATCGTTTGACTCATTATCCATCAGGTCATCGTCGCTGTTGTAACCACCAATCGTGGATAAATCATCCTTATGGATCATGTCGGCGTCCAATACCTTTGAGCGGGTATTTTTCATAGGAGTGGAGGATGGAATACTATTAAGACGCTTTGCATTTGCAACACTATTCTTGTGTTTTGCACGCTTTACAGCCCTTCCAAGTCTGACCCTTTCGGTATGTTGCTCTTTTTCCTCCCATTCCATGTGTGAAATGTCGTACGGGTCCTTAATAGGGCACTTATTTTTGGTTGAGTTTTCGATTAAATTAAATTTCCAAGTCATGTCAAAGGGTTTGAAATTCGGCTCTGTATCTATGTTTTCCTTGCTATCATCAATCGCTAGTGCCTCCAAAGGCTGCTCTGGCATAGTATCTTCTTGAATTAAGCGGTCCGTTTTAATATTAGCTACTACCGCGTTGTTTACATATTGTGCTGTGTTGAGCTTGTCACGCTGTTGGGTCATTGCTTCGTACAAACGAGCAGACATGGGCATGCCAGGTATATGAGTGAAGTTTTCGGAAATCGGACTTAGAAATGTTGCTAGTTTTACTAGCTCATCAATGTCCGAAACAATAATTTCTAGTGTGTATGAATTAACAGACACGCCAGCTGCTACCATTTTCTCATATTCACATATGACACGAGCTATTTGTGGGTCGCTGTCGCTGTGCGGGAGTGTGAGAAT
>STHB01000003.1:7051930-7200764 GCA_018908115.1 Anopheles rivulorum
GTATTACTTACCAATCAATCATCTGGAAATTGGTCAAATCGCAAAAGTCGATGGTTACTTCTGACGTTGTGTCCTTTTCTGTTTCAAAACGAAACGTGTTGGACGTAAGCTCCATTGGATCCATATTCCATTCAAACGAAATATATTGACAACCCTGAAAATAGGCAATTTAGTAAGAGCTGTTCTCGCTATGATCATCCTTTGCGTTGATTGTTGTGTTGAACATTACCCTACGCGGTAGAACTAATCTACCGCCGAATATTGCAGAATGGGCAGACATACAATAATACTGTCGACCCGGTATGTTGTTCAGGAACTCTCGGCATTGCTGCAATGAAGAAACCTTAATTAAAATCCATCAAACAGAAGAAATGGACTGGGCTAGGTGAGATTATTGGACATTCATGCACTTACCGTGTCAAACGATTCTGGTGACCACAATATTATATCGGTGAATTTTACCGGCAATTGGGGAAACCCTTCCATTATATCCGTTAAGATACTTAACCTCTTCTCCGGCTCGTATTTCGAAACGTATTCATAAATAGTACGCACAATGGAGTACATAATGCTCACATTATTCAGTTCGTTGAAGTAAGTGCCAAGATATGGGCTGTGAAGAAGGAAACAAAGAAGATACTCGTATGAAGATTGAACTTAATGCATGTGGACGAAAGTAGTATCGTAGCCTACTTTGCCTGGTAGCATTACTTACAGCTTCTCCCGAAGCATGTCATGCATCTTTGCTGCCTCCATATGGTACAGGGTGCTAATGATATTGCGAATTGTGCTCAGCGACTCATTAATCACCTTCTTACTCACATACTCACGATGGATAATTTCCAATATAGTATTTATTATTTTGCGCAATACATCGCTATCTCTTTCGACAACATCGCTTTGTGTGATTATAGACTACAACGAAAGATGGAAGAATGTAACAAAACAAAAAAAATCCAAAACTTGGTATTTCAGCTCAATACAGCTTGTACTGCTCCAGTTGTACTGCTCACCTCGCAAATATTCAACATTGAATAATAGTAATCCTCGAATGTAGAGCCTTGTCCAAGCAGGTAAACGAAATGGGACAAAAGCTTCCTGATTTCCTCTAGTTGCACCGCTATTTCTCGACACGTTGTTAGTTTTTCAAAAAGCCTTTCTATTTGCTTTGGTGTTGTCATTTTGATGCACTTCATTTTATTTTAGATTTTCTGTAATTGATGAAACTGACTACGCTGCACAGATACCAGGCCTTCCGAATTGGTCGGATTCAAGTTTTCAACTGTCTGCCCGAATAGATTCCCTCGCAGAACGTACTTCAGAACCGAACTATCGGGTCGCCATGGCAACCAGATGATCGCTGCAAAGTTTAGAATAAAATCATAGCTTGCCTTTCGATGTAGAAGAAAAGGTCAATGTTTTTTTTCCATATTGTACGCCTATGGCCGCAAATTGATCATGCTTGTGTGGTGTTGTAGATGACTACATCGTGCATATATCTATACAGACCAAACTTTTGTGATAGATTTTTGTGTGAGTTTGTACTTATCGTCGACTACGCCGTTCTGCATGCAATATTCCCAGAGTAATTAATTAACTAACCAAGGACCAAAAATTGTCAATCACATTATATTGATTTCACACAGCCAACGATCCCACAGCTTACAACATTCAAATTGAGTGAAAATATCGGATGTCCGATAGCACCGACCACTGTTCGACCTAAACCGCGAATGTGTAAAACGTCATCGAGTGCCGAGAAATTTCCTTGCAAAATATTTCTGAATTAACATCAGCTGCGTGAATTTCTGTATTTAGTCTGTCCGATCACTAGTTGGTTTGATCGGTGCTGTGTAACTATAAACTTTGCCTGAGGCATCAGTGAAATTTGCCAAAAATTGTATATTCCTAACACATCCCGTTTCGATTAAAGGTAAGGTGTTTTCATGTGCTGTGAGGGGTTTGTTTTTTCAATGCTGTTACGATTACATTGAATTTCGTCATGCTGTTGAACAAAATTGTTAAACATTAGCTACCCACTACGTAGTTTACGCAACGTAACGCAACAGAGCGTTGCAATCCCTGATAAATTCTATCGATTCCACTATTTTCGCAGCCTTTTCGAAGATGTTGTCCCGTTTTGCGTGTGGAAGAACTTTCGTCTCGTCGGCGTTATTAAAATCAACACTGCAAACGATACCGAAACGGCAGCAGCAAGTGTTTCGGCAGTATGGACGTGAAGTGAAAGGTGGTGGTAGCAGCACTGGATATACACCTCGCGCCGAACGCCCAACGCTGCGGGAGCGGGCAATGGCTCCACCCGGTCCAAATGCTTACGCGATCGGTAAAGGAGCAGTGGCGGGCGGTGCAGCCCTAGGACTCGGAGCGTTGTGCTTTTACGGGCTCGGATTGGGCAGCGGAACGAGCACACTGGAAAATTCGCACCTGTGGCCGCAATTCGTGAAACAACGGATTCAGGACACTTACCTCTACTTCGGTGGTTCGCTCGCCATTTCAGCAGCTAGTGCTCTGGCCGTGTTTCGGTCGCCACGATTGCTAAGTTTGGTTTCGAGAAATGGATGGATGGTAAGTTGGGATGAAACGATGCTTGCGACGTAATGTTGAGTAATTAATTGTTTGTTTGATTTCTTTTAGTCGATTCTCGGTACTTTCGCCCTGATGATTGGTTCCGGAATGGTGGCGCAATCCATTCCGTACAGTCCGGGTCTGGGTGCGAAACAACTAGCATGGGCGACACATTCGGCCATTTTGGGTGCCGTCATCGCTCCGATGTGCTTCGTCGGAGGTGCAATCCTTACACGCGCGGCATGGTACACGGCTGGTGTTGTCGGTGGACTGTCTACGGTGGCCGTGTGTGCACCTAGCGACAAATTCCTGTACATGGGAGGCCCGTTGGCCATCGGGCTGGGAGTGGTGTTTGCTTCTTCACTAGCTTCGATGTGGCTTCCACCGACGACCGCGCTCGGAGCCGGCATTGCATCGCTTTCACTGTACGGTGGTCTGCTGCTTTTCAGTGGATTCCTACTATACGACACGCAAAAGATCGTGAAACGAGCCGAAACGTACCCACTGTACGCTCCCCGCCCATTCGACCCAGTAAATTCGTGAGTATAGTACGCAGCGCGACTAAACAACATTACCAAGGAATTAATTCCAAACATATTATTATTGTTTTCCAGAGCGATTTCGATCTACATGGACACCTTGAACATTTTCATCCGAATCGTCACTATTTTGGCCGGTGGCGGGGGCAATCGTCGCAAGTAAAGTAGTATTCAGTCTGTCTTAGTAGCGACTATGTTTAATTATTGTACGATTCTATCTTGTCCATAGTTTCTAATACGGTCCTAGTAGTAAAACATAAAAGTTTGCTTTTTCCACAGAGATCAATAGATGAGGTTTGGATGAAGCATAAAAAATCTAAGCATTGCGAAAAGATACAGCTTTTGTGGACATTCCATGGAATGTTTCTGCTTTGTTGGTTTAAGCTGTTGATGAAGCAACATGATGTTCACAAAATAACACGTCTTCAACAGACAAAATTAGGAATGTTTGAAAATTGGGCTGCTTTCTATGAAATCCATACTCTCCCATTATACGACTCAAAGGAAACGATTGCAATTCAATTTATGATCGCTTCATATCCCTATAAATAGTACACGATGTAAATATATTGGAAGTGCTTATTTAGCTGTTCGTTGTAAACAAATAAATGGCGTCTGCCGATATATCACATGCAAACTTTATTTTTAAATTTCTAAATGATAAAAAAATCCTTTTTTGAAATAATAGGTAAGGTAATGGAACACGCCAATTATTTGCACATTTATTTATTTATTTATTTAGTTAATCGTTAAGTTGCAATATTGTTTGCCAGGTTTGAATTACACAACAGTGCAGGATTTGAACACAGTCTTGTCCGCTTAAGATAGTTTATTAACACAATCTGTACGTTATAACTTGAAGCCGGCCAGATCCGGCGCGAATCGTTTTGAATGGCATCTATTGTATATTATGCACACAATTATGTATACATAGTCAATATTTATTTTAGCTCTATTTGCAATTGCTAAAAGATAAGTAAAATGCTATTCTTCCTCTAATGAAATATTACTATGTGCTGCGTGTACGAAAATAATGCAATTATTTTTCATAAATTCGTTTATGATTCAATTTCTCAGCGCTTAAGAGCCGCTGGAATGGTATCGATGCCGGCTGCTGTCATCGGAAATTTTTGACAGCTGCGTGAATGGGACAAAAGACGGTGCTGTTTTTTTTCTATCGTGGTTTGTTTATTCGATTGCAAAGTAGGAGGGTTGTGCTTGCGTGCGTGCGTGCCCAAAACTTTTAACACAAAAAGTTCCCTCCACACATCTCAGCAGAACGTTAGGATTCCCGGTAGTGAGTGGTTGTTGAATCGAAGAGTTTGTTCTGCTGCTAAAGAGACGTACTGTGGTGCGATGGCCGATGCGAAATCCGAAATCGACAGCGATGCTGAACAGAACTACTCGCTTAACAGCAATGTAGATCCGAAGAACATGCAGGAGCTAACGATATACGTAAGTTCGCGAATGCTTCGCCCGGGAAACGGAGACCGCTAATATGCTAATGGTTGATACTAATTATTAGGTGCAAAATCTGCTGCAGAACGTACAGGACAAGTTCCAGACGATGTCGGATCAGATCATTTCCCGCATCGACGACATGGGCACTAGGATAGATGACCTTGAAAAGAGTATTGCCGATCTGATGCAGCAGGCTGGTGTCGAAGGGCAGGACAAGTAGGAAATGTAGTGTGGTCTCCTGGCGTCAACCACATGGCCATACATTATGGTGAATGTGGATGTAACACTCATTTCGCATTAATATTCATCCCTCTAGACACACACACATACACACGTTCGTACACGCGCATGCATTTATCTATGAATTAAATGGTAAAGTTTACACTTGTATCAGGTAAAACGAGGGAATTAGGCTTACAGTGAACCTAAGCTAATGGAAGTTCGCCTGATGCTTGTTCCATCAAGCAAGGGATAGGATTCGCCTTTAAGAATGTGGGATATCGATGGAAGTTAAATTACACAAAACATGCATATTAGGACTATCGGTAGAATGCTTTCGATTGTACACCTAAGCACTAAGGATGAATCTATAATATAAAGCAGTAAAATCGATAATGAATATGTATTGCGCAAAAATCGGAAACATGAAAGAACAGCAGAGAACATGAATGGATTCAAGTACAAATGTGAAGATATATATTGCTCAATGTTTGAATGGTATGTAAGCAGTAGCAAGATAACTGTTGGCAAATCCATTTAACCATGGTAACGGAACAATTCCGCCAGTTGCTGATTGTAACCAGCAACAAATAGAACGTAATACGCTAGTAACGCTTACTGTCCCCAATAGAGTTTGGTTCGATTCAACAAGAGGGTCGGTCGCTAGGGAACGGTCCGGTAAGCTACGCTTCTCTAGATAGTTAACATTCGTTTTGATCGTATTCTTGATTCGGTATTTCCGAACAGACACCAGAATATTGTTGCTCTGTAACGAACGGCCATCAAATCATGGAGTTAATAGGTTAATCGTTAAACTACCATAGAGCGGGCAGCTAGTTCTTGTTCTACGGATTATAGTCTTTAAGTTTGATAATTTTGAACGTTGAATCCACCTGACTCTTTTTCGCATGATCGCTCAAAACGCTCACTTTCGTTGGTTTTACAAGCGTGTCCGAATGTTCATCCGTTAGCGTTTCACTGTCATCGCTGTCCTCTTCTTCCGATGAGGTGCTGGATGCTGAAGATAAATCTCGCTTTAAAGAATCCTGCAATGGCAATATCGTATAAGGTTAGAGGAAAGCTTAAAAAGCGTACCATTGAAATACAAAATCATCTTACCAATGATTCGACCGATTGTACGGATGTTTTGTTGGAACGTCTCGCTGCTGTAATCTTTCTCTGCGTGTGCTGCGGTTCGATCGATTCCGTTCCAATTTCTTGTTCCTGTTCCTGGGACGAGTTGAGCGAGTTCGAGCTTAGGCTTTTATTTTTACGACCAGCGTTAAATCCAGCCAGCGTAGCATTAAGAGCACCCATTGATTGACTCTTGATGCGCTGCAGAAAGTAACGATCGGGGACCGTATCTTGCTGGAGTATTTTTTTAAATTGCTGCAAGAAAAAGTGAGACGCGCGTTTATATAATGCACCCTTTTGTGTGCTGTGGTTCACTGGGAGCAGGCAAACAATTAATTACCCGATTTTGTCTTTTTAATTCCTTGTGTACAGTCTTTTTTAATCCAGTGTGTATGGTGAGCAGTATAGAGAGATTTGAAAGTGAGAAAATATGTTCCGATCCATCCCGGTACCCAAAACGTCCTTACCTGCAGATCTTTCGACTCGTCGATATCGCTTATGTCCTGGTACGTTGCAGAAAGCACTTCCACCGCTTGCGTGTGCATCTTTAGCTCAATCAGCACGAAACTTTGCAGCAATTCCTTCAGATCATGCAACTTTTGCTTCTCGAACCGCTCGACCTGATGTTCGATCTCTTTTAAGGATTTTTCCACCTCCAGGTTCGATTTAATGAGCTCCGTATCGTTCGTGTTCCGCTTCAACCGCCCGTTACGGTTTTTACTCTGCTCCAGCTGCTTCCTCTTGGCCAAATCCTTGTCCCGCACCAGCAACGCTTCCTTCACGTCCTCCTTGCAGTGTTTACAGACGGCTTCGTACTGCGACAGTTCGGCAACGATTTTCGTTTCCAACCGTTTCACGCGCGTATCGTGAAAATCTCCCATCAGCGTTACCGCTTTAGCCATGCTGGAAAGTGCGCCGCTAAGCGTCGGGTTCAGCTTTTCCGCATCGCAGTAATCTTGCGTTGTGTGCGCTAGCTCGTCCGTTTTGTCACGCAGCCGGGCTATTTTGCGCGTGTACTCTGCCAATGCACCGCACAGCTCACCGAAATGTTTCTCCACTGCATTGATGCGGTCGAGGATGAACTTTGTCTGTTCCTCGCACAGTATCGTCGTTGTGTTTCCACTGCGAAGCATTTTTTGTTTGTTTGGGGTAAGTGCTTCCGAATGATTTATTTTTATAGTAGAAAATTTCCTCCGGCAGCAAACAGTGCGCTCACAACAACTTTTCCCTTGTGTGTAGTACGATTTGTTGCGAAAGGTTCGTTTCCGTGGCAACCGGTGCATAGCTTGCTTCGTGATAAATTATATCACGCTGTCACTGTCAAACGTCCGATGATAGTGGCAGTATTTTAAAAAACCTCGGTTTATTTTTCTCTAAATACCAATATTTTATTTATCTTAATGTAAAATTATAACTCTACTCATCGTATAAACTAACAACAGGCGTAGCCAAAAGAATGTGAGATACTGTTTACTTCATTCGTTCACGTCGTACGTATCTTCCATGTGGAATTCGTGCATTCCGGAACTTTCCGCAAGCTCATTGTTTCCCGGCTCTTCCTCCCTGATCGCGGTGTCGATCCGTTTGGAAAGATTAGTTTCATCCATATCCATATCTTCGCCACCGTACGCATCCGGTGCATCATTATCCGCGGTTTCATTTTCTGCAGATTTGGCTGCTGCCCCGGACGTGGCTGCTGCTCCGGACGTAGCTGCCTTATGGGCTCGCTTGTTGGCAATGCTTTTTAGCAAGGATTCTGCTTCCCGCTTCATTTCCTCGTAGTCTAAGCATTTGTACGCAAAGTAGGACGCCTTGTCGAGATCTTCTTCGATCTTTTCGTAGTAATTCCCGAGCGTCATGTACGCGTGACACAGCGACGCCTTATCGGCAATCAGTTTGTCGTCGGAGCAGAACTTAATGTACGCCGGTATGGCTTTTTCCGTTTCGCCCTGCTTTTCGTACAGCTTTGCCATGCTGTACAGCGCGACACCCTCGATGTCTCCCACGTTGTACGCTTTCTGGTAGCATTTGAGTGCATCGGCCACTTTGTTCAGCTTTTCGTACGTTTCACCCAGTGCGACCAACATGCGACTATCGTACGGACGCAGCTGTTGGGCCGCTTTGTAGTAGTATAAACTGTAAAACGTCATTTTCAGGATTTCGTACGCCTGTCCAAGTCCGTACCATGCTCGAAAGTCGCGTTTGTTAACCTCTGCAAGAAAAGAAAACAAAAACGCAAACCACGGCATTGAGTATGCATTAACTGGCATTCGCATCAGTTTCACTACTTACCAACCGCTTGGCGGTAGCTTTGGATAGCGGCGTTGGTATTTTTCATCTCCATGAACTCGTGCCCCATCAGTGTCCAGGCTGACAGGTACTGTGGATTCAGTTTGAGCGCGCGTTGGAAATACATGACCGCTTTATAGTGATCCGATCGTATGCTGTAATAATTCCCCACAACGCAGCACGTCTCCGGGCTGTACTTGTTAATCTCGACCACCTTGTGTGCCAGATGGGACATTTCCGTTTTCATGTCCTTCACGAACAGCAGGTTTGAGTACGAATCGAGATTATCCAGCCGGTATGGATCGACACTCTGAAGATGCTGGAATATGTCGATAGAACGATCCACATCTCGTTTGTTCGAGTAAGCGATCGCAAGCAGGGTGGGTATGAAGATACACTTGCTAAAGCCATTCTTTTGCAGATGCTCAAATATTTTGATGCCTTCATCGTTCTGGAACAGCTCGATGTACGTGTAACCTTCAAATATGCTTTTCATCCAGTGGTTCGGTAACTTCAAGCTTTCCAGCATTCTTTTATCGTTCACGAGCGGTGCCAGCTCCAACCAGGCGCTCCAAAGCATCGGTTCCGCATTGATTGCTTCGACAAACACTCGCACCGCTATGTCGGTCAGGTCGAGCTTCTTCAGTATGACACCGTACAGATACAGACAGTAACCGTCCAGCGACTGTTGGCTATGCTCCGTCCGCAGGATGCTTAACAGCTCGGAAAAATCCTTTGCATGGCTCACCGAACTAACGACCGAACTGTCGGTCATGTTGTCTAACCGTTTCTTCTCCTTCGACATGTACGTTGCGTACAGGTGCAGGAACTTTGGCACTGGTGACACGCAGTTCCGCGTGAAGTAAGCCGACCGGTCATACTCGCGTACCAGGAAGTAGCTTTTTGCCAGCAAATAGCAATCGTACTCGGAATCCTCGATCCCACCGCGCACGTTTTGTAAAGCCGTATTTCCATGCAGCTCAACCGTCGTTTCCGATAGGCCGTGATTCAACTCTGCCAGCCACTTGGTGCATTGCATCAAACACCTTTTCTCACACTCGACAATTCCCACGAGGATGTCTTGCTTTACCACGTTTATATCGACTAGAGGATCCATGTTTAGTACTACGATTGGTTTACGGCACAGCCGGCTTGATAATGCATCTGAATTTACTATTATGTTGTTCTGGCGCGGTCTTTAGCCGAGTTGTCAAGAAGTTGTTTACGAATACAGTGGATGACAGCTCACGGAGGCATGCCGGTCGGTCCGACGCGACTGACAGTTGGTGCATAAAATAAATTATTTAATTTCCAAAAAACTAAAAAAATGTAAATAATTACTATTTACTGAATGAAAGTGTCACAAAAATAAAAAAAAATATTCCTCATACAATGCTTTTCGTTTGCAATTATATGTCTCAAAAACAAAGAAAAAAAATAATCGAATGTGATACTTTTGTTACAGGTGTTTGACAACCCTATAATCGAGAATTGCATAGAAAGCAAAATTGATGCAACAGGAATAAAAAACGCACATTTTGTTACTTATGCACTATTTCTCAAATGTAAGAGGACGGAAAGTTCCCAAAGCTCTTTGCTACAACCAGAGAGATCCCGTGAGTTCATCAACTAATTGTGCAAACTTAAGGTGTTGATCCTTCCGACATTCTTGAGTTGAAGTTCCAGTCCAGATGCTGGAACACGCTCATGCCGAAAACATGTAATGAACTGGGTGAGCTTTGTAAAGGCGACGCAAATCATTTCGCAACGAATATCTGCATAATCAAATTTGCTCAAGATGTTGATCATGATCGTCTGAATAATCATCACGAATCACGCTTAATACCTATTTGAAAAAATAACGAATCAGTTACGTGTATCACATTAGAAGTTGTTTATTATATTTTGTTAAAAAAAAATAAAACGGTTACAACTAAATTACAATAGTATAAATAATGGTACACTTGTTGCTAGCCGCCCTAATGTTACATTAGTATAATTTGCGCAGGCAACATTTTCATCAGTAAAACTGTACATGCTTTTGTTTTTCTTCTATGTTAGTTCCATATGCAAACAGTACACCACAGTATATTCACACACCACGTTCTAGGGAATCGATAGTGTCACTTTATCGCATATCGTTCGTTTGTCCTTTTTGTACTGTGTGAGTGAATATTTTTGTGAACTGCTCCTGTGGTTGGTTCACTCGGTATGTTTGTACACTTTGTGGCAGGCACTGTTGATCGTCTGTTTCACCATTCATCCCACTATGGCCGGTGGCGCTGGAAAGAACTTGTGCCGTGGTCGTCGTGTTACGATTGGTCTGTTAAACCGGAACGGAGAGGGATGATCGTCGTACGTTGGAAAACCGTTCGATCGCTGGCCTGCGACGGTATCAAACAGTGTGCTACACAGCAGGACAATAAGGAGAACAAAAGCGCCCAACTTCATCGTGGAGAACACGTGGAACTGATAAACTATGAGACAACGCTGGACTGTTCTGTAGGCAAATGGTTACAAATGAATGGGTTCAATCTTGTTGTTGTGATCGAGTTTATATAGAGCTTCCGTTTCCATTATACGCATAAGGGGATGGTGTTAATCAAATTTGCAGTGGGCATGGTTCAGTTGATACCAAACACACGGTCGAATTATTTGAAGAATGTTACAAATGTGTACCAAACAAGCGCAATAGACTGGCGGTATAACCTTTGTATTGCATATGTTGTACCTGTATTATGCACGTGCTATACTATTTTCCCGTGATGGCCGGTGGTGCTGGGAAAAACTTTCTATGATGTGCTCGCTGGCGTATTCTGTGAGCCGGAAACACCGGCCCTTGATCGATGGCATCGATCGTTCTGCTAGCATCTTGAGGTACGGGTGATAGTACTACTGCTGCAGGTAGGAGCAATACCATAATCGACACTAGGCACAGAACTTTTAGTAGCTGGTACACGATTTCCATGATTTACGATAAACCTCAGCTTGCTAGAACTGATATCACTTGTTAGACAACTGTTTTGGATAAGCTGGTATGCCGTCATATATATATATACCCCACCAGCAGGAATGAAACGATTGTGCATAGTACATAGTGTAAATTAAAGAGTATGCTCTAATTAGCACCGAACACTCTCCATACTATGTTGTTGGTGGTGTGCTGTAGTAGCGGCTACAAAATAGTAGAACGTACTACTGTCAGTACGCCCTCAGCAGGGGTGTCAGGAAGCTGGCCGGAACGCGTTACGACAGCCTTCCAGAGTACGTTAAACCATTGTGCAGCGCATTTTCACTGACTTTTGTTGATCGCTAGTGTACACACGAAGTGTTCCGTGCTGATTAGCGCCAAACTATTTCCTCGTAGATGGTTGGATGGATGCGACACGGTGCTGATGGAGTGGATATGTGGGCATGGGCACGAGATTTTGGTGAACGTGCCGGTGAACGACAGTTGCAAAACAAGTGATCCAGGTTAGCGAGTAAATATTTTTGCTGTTTCCCACCCACCGGCAAGGTTGTTTGCAAGCGATAAAGCGATTCAAACAACAACTGCATACGATAGGAGAAGAACATATTGGAACATTCCTACTGTACCTAACAATATGGAGACAAACAGTGAGAACTAAAAGAAAAAAAAACGGTTCTAATCCAGCAAATTCTTGAAATTTGGTGCATCAGCTCCATTCCCGTCCCCATCTGGTGGCAGTCTGGTTTACATTGCTTCGTTAATGGTTTATGTGCGGTTGTAATTAGCGTCCCGGGTAGCGATCGCTGTTGATCGCTTCCTCGAGATGGCGCTGTGCAGAAAAACGAGATCGGAAATACCACCTGAAATGGTGAAAAGCACTATCAGCACAGATTCGTCGGTAGTCGATATTTTTTTTCCCCGATGTTGTTTATGTTAGCAATGAAGCAATGATATAGCTCAGTGATTTTTTACACCAACAACCGAACGGATGTAACGATAAAATTTAACGCTTACAGCTACTATATAGTAAGAGCACTAAAGCGGAACCACACACGTAAAACAGTTGTGCGAAGTTGGTTTAATGAATGATTCAACCAATGTGGTAATTTGATTTAGCTTTTGAGTGTTTTATAACGCTAGACCAATGTTAGACCAAGATTGTCTGCTTATATGGTCACCGTTTGATTAACACATCTGTTCTTTGCCTACGAGCGTGTAGAATCTCATACCTAGGCAAAAGAGCGTTGACTTATAGTAGCAATAGTAGTCATTTGACTATTTAAAATTAACAGCATCAATACTGCATTAACTGCAAATAGAAGATGAATTAGTGCTTGCCTACTTTTAGGCGCTCAACAGCCAAAAACAGTTGTGTTACAAATATTCACCTTTTTCTACGCAAGATCAGTGACGAACGATCGCGGAAAGCAAGTAATAATACTCTTACACTTACATAACCTTCACCCATTTTCCTTACATGGTGATAGAGAATGCTTATCTACATTTAGGCGCAAAACTTAATGTCAATTGCTCTGCGGCAAATACTCAACGTGATAGGTTGTAAAAATTTGCAATTTGTTAATAATGTTGTTAATAAAGTTATTGCCATTTTGCTTAATGCAAATCAAACGTACTAATGCAGAGAAAGGACAAGTTAGAAAGGAATACCAATTTGCATAGAAACTAGCAACACAGCAGACGACAAAGCAAAAATGGTTCTTTCTTCGCACAAAAAATAAAAGAAGTTAACGCTCTTCGCACCGAGAAGGATCAGACGAAACGGTTCGGTTGTGGCCTGTTTTGTGAAGGCTGTTGCGTGATTTATTAAAATCGGTACGGTAATACAATATTCCGCTGCGCGAGAGCAAACAAATGGGATGCATAAACAAGTGAGTATACTGGCCAGCGGGCGGCCGGTCAAGCGGGATGGGTATAAAGTTATTTTACAAAAGTGCTTGGATGCGATCTCTAGCCATCATTAGCCACCGGTCCGGCCCGGGACAGGGCTAAATGTCTTCGATGTCACACCGTTCGATCGGCTGGTGAAGCGATCGCTAAACCGTGCGGAATAGGCGCAGTACCAATCACAGTACCGGTACGGATCCGCTGCTAATGGCTCGTTGGTGGGACCGGAGTGGGACCGGAGCGTCCGAACGGTTATGGAAATGGTTTGGGTCGAGAAATTGGCTGCCCTCGAAGGTGGGACGGCAGCGGAGTGGGATGAAGTACTGTGGATGGGCATCGTATCATTACGGCATTGAAACCGAAGGGGAAGCGGTGATCTTTAGCAGCTCGATCTTTTAGCTAATAAATATCAATTCCCCTCAGTCTTGCGGGCTGGCCCGCCCGAACCCCGCGAACTCCGCTCGCGCGTCGCGTCGTCTACTGGAACTGGCCAGGATAGCGCGGGTTGTACCGGGGTGCGGACGGGATATGGGCACCCTCGGCACGGTATCCGTTCTCGTCGGCGATGTAGTTGATCGTGTACACGACACCGTCCGGACCGGTGTAGGAGTACGAACCCTGCATGACCTGCGCCTCGCCGGGCGTGCCAGGGTTCTTCAGGAAGCCGCGCTGCTCGGCCCGGATGCCGTTGCTCGTTTCGTAGCTGTAAATGTACGAACCGTCCGGGTTGGGTTCGTACACCTGGTTCAGGATGACGGCGCTCGCTTCGGGACCACCGTAAACGGCCGGATTTCTCGCGAGCGGTATGGGCAGTGGCCGAATCTGGGCCGACGAGGCGGCAACGAGGGCGGCAACAAGTAGTACGACCTGTGGAACATACACACACACACAACGTAATTCCAAAGGCAAGTGATTAGTGTTAGCCATAATTTGATGGATGCTTAGCTTAATGGCACCCGCCGGGAATGCGATCCTTTCATTGTTGCAATTGCTGCACAACCCGCTCGCAGCCGCACCCGACCAATCTGCCCGCGTGGCGTGCCCGCTGCGGTTTGCGCAATTTCCATACACAATAAATTGACAGATGCTGTGTGTCAGATAGTGTGCGCTGAGTTAGTGGTATTACGCGCGTTTTGCCGCATCGGCGAATGTCAATCGGTATCGGGGGAGTTACGGCATAACGCAACGTAACGCAACATAAACGTTCCTATTTCCATCTGCTTCTACCAAACGAATGCAACGGGAGCAAACGGGTTGCCTGCTGCTGTGCTGACCCAATCGTACAAACCGAGATCGATCGATCGATCGATCGATCCGGGTGTGCGATGGTTTACGAGCGTGCGCAAGATGAGTGAAGTTGGCAGTAATTGAACGATTAGTAGCAAGCAAACACGGGATACGCGTATGCAAATGTGCCCATCCGGCCACAACCGTTGGAAGATCGCTGGACGATTGATTCCCTGGCAGGCAGGTTGGTTTGGGAAACGGGCGCTCGTTAGTATCGCAGTTAATTTGCACGGCCCGGTCCTATTCGGTAGGGAACGCACCCGACAGTGCGGTATTCGTCCGTGTCGGGTGCTGAGCTATCATTATGACCTCAATAAATGGGCAATTATTTTTTATTGACCAACGAGAACGAGACTGTTTGCCGTAAGGATTGTGATTCATACATGCAAACATGGGACTTCAAGGCAAGATTTGTCTATTATTTAATGAGTAATTTAAAGTTTTTTTTTTATAATTAGCTTAATCAAATGGAGTTGAAGCTCAATTATTTACTGATCTCCTCAATGCTTTGTGTAGAAATTGTAATCTCAGTAAGGAACATTAAAAGAAATAAAATTGATTTAAATGAAAAAGAGAGGCTTCTTCTTACCAATTTCATTAGGTAAATTGAAAGTTATTGAACTGCATCCATTAACTACACCTTCTGTTCGTAGATGTAGAAAATTATCGTAATATCATCCAACCGGTCAAGTGTTCCAGCTGGTAATGTACGATTCAATAACAAGGCCGGGGCTTTGATTTTTATCCAGACTAGACAATCCATGTCTTTTTCTCAGACAAGGACTTTGATCATTCGGCTATAAGCATAACTGTACTATTGAATATGGCAGACTAATCCTGTTGAACGATTTAATGGCCATATAACCTCTAAGGTAATGAAAAGCACTTACAGATGATTGCAATAAAAATACCTTTAATATTTCATTAAATTGCAAAAATACTTTAATTACACCTTTGAGTGATTTTTTGCAATCAATATTGGTATTTTGTAAATGTTTTAAGCAACAACTGTTTGTTCCCTTATTAGGCATAAGCACGAACACGCCAGAGCTTTAGCTTTTAAATTTAAATCTCGCACCTGAATAAATACATTTTTAAACACTTTAACAATTATTCCTAAACAAAAGATACAAGGAATTTCGATGTGCAAAAATGTTCCCAAAAACACTCCAAAATTCACTTTCAAGAACAAAAACTTCACATGCTCCCGAATGATGTGGGAATGTCCTTCAGAAGTTCCTTCGCACATGCACGATCCTTGTCCCCCAACCACAATTGCACTTGGTAAAACGTTTGATCACTACCTACGGTTGCTTGCAAACCCCGGTAACACTTACGAACTTCATGCTTGCTTTGTAAAATCACTTGGCGAACTGAACAACTACTGCACGAATAAATCGTTATCCTGGCTGGTACGGATGCCGCGTTGGAAGGACTGTGCTACTGCGACTGCGATGCTGCACGCTGGCTGCTTGGATGAGGTATGATACCGATGATGGGTCACCCGTTGTGCATTTATAGTCGAATGACGAGTGACTTCAAATTTCCCAACTCCCTCCTGAAGACTCTGCACAGCTGCTGATGCTTGATCGTGCGAGAGCGAGAGTGGATGATGTATAGGGGAAAAAAAAAGAATATGATTATTATTAAATGCGGCACTAGACTACGCGCCACGATGGGGAAACCCCTCCGCTGTCTAATATACACTCACTCACACACACGCGTGTGTTCTTGCCTTCCTGTCGCCTTTCGGGGTGGATGGTTCTGTTGCACTCCCCACTCGGTGCACAGCGGGAACCAAAACGCGCTCACACACTGCAGCAGTGCAAGTGCAGCATTGCACCCAGCTACAGCTGAGATGCATCCGTCTGCAAGGAGCATCGATACCCGGGCTCTCAGTAACCTCCCCCGGTTGCCACTTTTTGCCGTGCAGCAGCTAAAAGGCCGTGTCGGAGGGATCATAATATTTCTAATCGGTTGATGGTGATGGCCGATCCGTGAGCGCCAGCGTTGGAAGATTCCGAACCTGCCCAAAAGGGTTCCCCACAGTCACTTTTTGCTGTTTTTTGGAGAAGGGAGATATCGCCAAAGGTTTCCGCGTAGTTTTGTGCATCTGCCCCACCGTCTGACGATACGAACACTCTCGTTTTACATTCGCTTACCACTTCTGCATGGTCCCAAGTTCGGGGCGGTACCACACGTCGGTACCGGGCAAGAACTTTAATTAGATGACCCACACCGAACCGAAGACCTGCGCTTAAGCGGACCTCTTCTTACATAAGCAAAAACCGGCTACGTGTTACGATTAATGAGAAATCACACGCCATTCCGCAAAAATGAGCGTGTAAGTCGGGTGGGAGGACTTTGCTCTTTTTTTCGGACATTTTCCCTCTAATGCTTTAAGATCGCAAGAAAAAAAAAACATGTCACACGCTGGACATCGTGTTGTCTTTCCCAAGATGATGCTCTTTATTTGCACAGTCCCTACCGCCGGTCGGATCCCGGAAAAATCCCAAACAGAAAGGGCCGGTGGGTTGGATGGTGGGTGGCAAATGGCGGCAGCAACACCCCGCCGAAAGGTCACTCGGTGCAAAGTGTGACGCTCAGTTGCTTCGGTGATCATCAGTTGAATGGTGGCCGGAGGCAGCTTTTCAAGGTTTCTGCGCCACGGTGGTCAGCAGAGATTAGATCGAATAACGTAGCGGCAAACGTTGGCGACACGCGAATGCGATGGGAGTTTGGAAGCAACCATACCCGCATCTTCATGCCATCCGCTCACATGAAAGGCAAACAAAAACTTATGTCGTATGCCACCCGCAAATGTCGTTCTAATTACCTTACCCCAGCGATGGCTGAGAAGCACAGAAGCTGGTGCGGCGATATGGCGACAAGGAAGGCAACGATGCTACCGTAATTAATCATCCATTATTTGGCAGGTGGCATGTAGCGAGAACCGAGAACCTACACTGCCGCCCGCGGTTACTGGAGTAGCATTTTAATCCCGGGCAAGCTCCGGGTGATCGACGATCTGCTCGCTATTTCGGTTACAGTTTGGCGCAACCACCGGTTCGTCGCATCCGTTTTTGGGACAACACGCGAAACTGTAATTACTTTGCTGCTGGAGGAGAGTTGCTGTCTTTTGTTCGCGTCGAAAAGATGGTGGAATGTTACGCCGTTGACCAGATGTGACATTGAATGCGGTGGGAATCGTGATCATTTGCAGGGGGTTAAGTGATGTAAAGAAATAGATCAGCTCAAGCTAAGGGTTTGTTTTACAGGTTTATTAGTTATGTTGAGTAAAAGAACTAATTATGTGCCATTATTTATCTACAGGTATTTGCACCAAGAACACTACATTCAACTATTTATCTTGAGCATTGGACACAGTCTAGATCGTATAATTTGGTACCAGACTTAAGAAATGATGAAGTTTTCAATTCTAAACTTATTTAACTACCTTATTCTAGTACATTCATCTACATCCCCTTTTCTACTGCGGCCTTGACGAGTACCTCAGGATATCTCGTGTCGTCAACTAGCTCAGCTCTACTCTCTAGGTGTATTTTACACTAACAAAGATCAGGACCCATAACCGTAGTGAAGCATCGGACATTAATGAACGACATTGAAACAACAGGTTTAAGCAAGAATGGCCTGGAATTGCTACACTACTTATCCAAGTTTCAAATAATATTACTGAAGAGCTGATGTCTGTAGATCTGGAAAGACTCCTTAGAGGCAAGTCCCAGGAATGATGCGCATAGATTCCTATAGTAACAACAAATAAAATCTCAGCTAAACTTCAGGCTATGATAACAGATGTTGATCCATTTATTAAACCACATCAACTTTCCCGTGTTCCACTGTTTCTTTGCTTGAGACCCATTCGATGCGTTTTTTACTGCGTTGTTTCGGTCTGCTGTTACCATTCCCGTTTTTCTGCTTCATTGTATTACGAAAAGATTATTCCAGACACTGCAGATTAAACAAATAATCCGAACTACTTTTATTTTTAAGAATCCTTTCCTTTTCGTTTCTACGCAAATGTCGAGTTCTAACCATTCATTAATCATGTATTAATTTAAATAGCGAAGCGTTCTCCTTGGGTTGGAAGTGTTACACTGCACTGCAAAGAATTACTTATCTACAAACTGACGTTTTAACTTAGCCTCAATTAAACCGGATGTTTACGAGCGTCCGCATTCCTGCTTTTCGNTTATTCTAGTACATTCATCTACATCCCCTTTTCTACTGCGGCCTTGACGAGTACCTCAGGATATCTCGTGTCGTCAACTAGCTCAGCTCTACTCTCTAGGTGTATTTTACACTAACAAAGATCAGGACCCATAACCGTAGTGAAGCATCGGACATTAATGAACGACATTGAAACAACAGGTTTAAGCAAGAATGGCCTGGAATTGCTACACTACTTATCCAAGTTTCAAATAATATTACTGAAGAGCTGATGTCTGTAGATCTGGAAAGACTCCTTAGAGGCAAGTCCCAGGAATGATGCGCATAGATTCCTATAGTAACAACAAATAAAATCTCAGCTAAACTTCAGGCTATGATAACAGATGTTGATCCATTTATTAAACCACATCAACTTTCCCGTGTTCCACTGTTTCTTTGCATGAGACCCATTCGATGCGTTTTTTACTGCGTTGTTTCAGTCTGCTGTTACCATTCCCGTTTTTCTGCCTCATTGTATTACGGAAAGATTATTCCAGACACTGCAGCATTTGTTTAATCCCAACTACTTTTATTTTTAAGAATCCTTTCCTTTTCGTTTCTACGCAAATGTCGAGTTCTAACCATTCATTAATCATGTATTAATTTAAATAGCGAAGCGTTCTCCTTGGGTTGAAAGTGTTACACTGCACTGCAAAGAATTACTTATCTACAAACTGACGTTTTAACTTAGCCTCAATTAAACCGGATGTTTACGAGCGTCCGCATTCCTGCTTTTCGAACCGCCTACGATTTTGCAGCGCTTAGGCATTCAACCAATTTGAATGATGAGTAGTATGCGTACTAATACTACTACCAGTACTAATACAGCAGCGGATAGCTCCGGATGGCAGTAGAACAAGCGTCATCCCACCCTAGATCAGATAGCGTTTCCCACGCACTCAGTACACGGGTTTGTGTGCTACAAAGTAGTAACTCATCCTTCTGTTTTCGACATTTAAGTCATTCCACCAGGTCGCCGTGGTGCATCGCTCGAGTGAGGTATTCGCACAGTGCCGAGGGATAAGCGTGCCGCCGGCCGAATGCGGCAGCTATCGTAATTTAAATTAATAGCCCAAAACCCTATCAATGTCGAGGGAGAAAAGGTTAGCCGTGTGACCGGTCGGTTTAATCATCGCACGGCGGCGTTTAATGTAAATCCATCCGAGCAACCGATCGAGGTTTGTTTCGCGGCCCACTACTTGCCACTGAATTGGAGAATGCTAAACTCGTGACACTCTCGTTTATGCGAACGTGAAAATCGTACGAAAGAAAGTGGTTTGCTGTGAGTGAACTAATTAAATTGAATTGTTCTGCTGTTCGGGTGCGGATTAATCTTGCCACCCGATTCGATGGCGAAATCGAACAAAGCCGCGATCACGATGATCGTGGGCAGCAGGCTTGGTTAGGAAGATATTAATGAGTATCGGGTGTGCCTTCTAATTGGCCATTCATCATGTCAGCTTGCACCAGACTTCCTAAAATGTGTTCTTCTCCATGTTTGCTGTCTTAATGCACGTTCAGCTGCTGCTGATGATTGGTTTGCGATAAGGAACTGCAGCGTCCACCAATCAGGGTGGCCTTTTGCATACCTTACCACGATTTAGATGCATTCGTTGACAGGCTGATCTGCTCATCCGTCTGCTCGTGATATCGAAGGCAACGCCTTCAAGCGCGTTCGTCTCATCGCGTTGTCCGGATGCGTTTGCACACCGTGCCCCGTGGGCATCGGATCAGGCATCGTGCGATGCAGTTCCGGTTCAGTGATGTTACGTCACTCGTTTGGTGTGGTTCGTTTTCTCACAAGTCATTTTTGAGTGCCGCAGAAAAGTGAGCTTCATCCTCGTAATTAATGGACTCCGTATGCTAATACCTACTGGCAGCGATCGCGCACGGCAATGATGATCGTTTCGGTCAATCGGTAGGACACGTTTGTGTAACATTTTTCTACATTTTAGTAGAACGGCTTAACGGCGCCTGGAGGACCTGTCCTGCTGGGGTTGGGTTGGGGTTGTTACATCAAGCGCGAAGCACTAGGGGGCGTAAACTGTTGGTGTACGGTAAAGCTTCTCTTCTAGGTCGCACCGATGGCGATTAGGCTGGAAGGGGGTATTAGTGTGTGCATCCTCATCGTTGCCCCATCTGTGTTGCACTTAGTCACTCAATTACGATTAAATGCGTTCCTGTCCTTGTAGAAAGATGAAGAAATAGAATGATTAAGATATAAAAGTTTTTCATGTTAAGGTGATAATTTGTACATAACTACTTTTAACTACATTTAGGATGCATTAAATAGACAAATACTTAATTAAATAGCGCCATCTGAATGTGAAACATTGAAGCTTCCTCATCAACAATATATTATTTCTATGACGAGGTGCCAGAATTTTCAAAAATCATGAAGTATTTTTACCACTTTTTTCGTATTGTTGTAGAGTACCAATAATACCTTAAAAATATCAGTTAATAAAGCTGTTATAGTTGGTTTTTCAGGTGGGCATAGGGCTTAAGGAGACATAGACATCACAAACCAAATCTTCGTGTCTTTATCTGAAAATAGTAGTTATTAACACTAGGAGGATCTACTGACAGTACGAAAATCATGCACTGCTTGTAACTGGTATGATCAGGAACGGGTAGGACAACCCTTAAATTGGTCCCACAAACTAAAGCAAGTGCCATTTCTCACCACACCAATCGTCCCTTAATGGTGATCTACCCCGGCTGGCAAGCCGACCTAACAGCCGATCGTGCCATACGGCTTATCAGGCAGGTGTGAAACCAACTGGCTTAAAATAAACTTAAGCTTAACGCCTTTTCGACTTGTGCTCAGACAGCTCAAAATCATGCACATGATCCAATGTGATTGATCGAAAGGCCACAAAAGGTGAAGCTTTTAATTGTGCATAGCCGGTCTGATTTGAAGCAGTTAAAGTTGGTAAAGATTGTCCATTTTCGTGTTTGCTTGTGGATGCAAATTAAAGCACCGGTTGCAGTCTGCGAAACTGCTAAATGCTGTGCTTCCCCATTGCTGTCACAACACACGGCTTTGGCTTTGGTTCCCTGATGTGTACCGCGTTTAGAATAATTTGCCTTTTTTGCTAATGATGTCGTTCCGTTTCGCTGAACGGTACCTCATGAATGGTACAATGACGCTGGTTTGCAAGATTACAAATTATTAGTTTATTATTCCGCTGCCAACCGTTAAATGTCAGTCAATTTTACGCGCCCGCGTCCGCACTCGCAGCACAAGGCGGTGTGCTGCACGCTCCGGCTATACGAATCTAGGATCGGCCGCGTGCCAAAGACTCGCAAATGGCGCCGGCTTTCGAAGCGCACGGAGGAGGATCCTCCCAATATGCTGCACTGAAAATATTGTACATTGCATCATCATCATCATCCGCAGCAGCACCAGTCGAGCTTCTTCGCGCGAATACGGTCCGGGCCCGGTTTTGCGACCGGACCGGATCGTCCGTTCGGGTTGGATAGAGTAATTTTGCATAAAAATCGCCCCGATGCCGTGATGCAATGCTGTGAATGGTTTTAACACGATTCTAGACGATCGGGATTAAGTGAAACGATTACGATTGAACCAATACCTTCAGGTGTAATGATTTCGGTGATCTCCGGCACGATAAGCACCAGCCGTCCGAATGGTGAACCGATCGAACTTGATCTTGTTCTGTGTGGACAAATTACATGCTGGACATCACCTCTTTACGATCCGGTAGCTGACATAAACGATGCTGCCCGACACAAGCGTTTAAGCGTGTGAACATGAAATTTCGACACCCGACCGGTTGACTTTACCGAATGGGAAGAGAAAGCAACGTGAAAAAAAAGAGCTTCTATGAGTCGCGAGTGCTGACGGTGGCGTAANGGTGATCTCCGGCACGATAAGCACCAGCCGTCCGAATGGTGAACCGATCGAACTTGATCTTGTTCTGTGTGGACAAATTACATGCTGGACATCACCTCTTTACGATCCGGTAGCTGACATAAACGATGCTGCCCGACACAAGCGTTTAAGCGTGTGAACATGAAATTTCGACACCCGACCGGTTGACTTTACCGAATGGGAAGAGAAAGCAACGTGAAAAAAAAGAGCTTCTATGAGTCGCGAGTGCTGACGGTGGCGTAAGTACGGCCGAGTGTTATGAAGCTGTGCCGTATCTGGTTAATAAATTTGCCTGTAAAACTGTTTTAATTAAGCGCCCGGTTGTCGTCGTCACCTTCGTGCAGTTCGCAGCTCGTATATTACGGACGGCATGAGCATGAGGACGGCTTAACGCGCTTGCAATGTGGCCGTTGGGTTGGGTTGAAGATTAATGGACGCTTGGATCGTTTTGTTACCCCAACATCTTCACCAGTCCGTGGCGTTTGGTCGCGCTGACGGATGGGTTCACGTCAAATGTCAGCCATAAGCACGGCGTCGTAAAATCGTGCTTGTGGATGAAGATGAATTAGCTACCGGCCATAGCAAAGGTGAAGCGAATTAACAACCGATTGACCGGCAAGTGAATCTGCCACAGTTGGAGTTCTAGCTTTGGGGTTAACACAAAAAAAAAGGGAACAATCAAAATATTTTACACCAGCCTGCTGGCTCGACTGAGCAAAACCGACCTATCATTCCGGCACATCTTTCAGGAACCTATTAAATTCTCATTAGAACCATATCGGCCAACTGTCGGATGCGCAAGGATCAACCGAAAGATCAACCGAAAGAGCGAACCCGTAGCGCCGGTTTGGTAGTCGCGTGACCTTGCGCAAACGCTCTCGCTCACCCACGGCTGGGAGCAACGTGCGACATTAGAGCAACAATTTCCATAAACTTACACAAAGTGCACCGCAAGACATCACCACCACCCAGGTGGGGTGGGCCAGCTAATTGTAGCCGGGGTGTAGGGACCCATTTGTCCGTCTGTTTGTGCGCTTGCAAAGTCCGATCGTCCGAACATCCGTCGCCATCGATTGAAATGTCAAGTGAAGCAACTTGTCCACGGCTCGGACGTGCTGCTGCCCGCAGAAGTAGAATATAGTAAATATAGTGTTCTTCGCTCGGTGATCTTTACCAGCGCTTTTTGGCTCATCCCTTGCTTGAATATCACCAAGCACGGCTAGTATGATTTATTTTTTGGGGAATTTTAATTCACCAACTTCAACCAACAACAGACGCTCTCACTGTGACGCTTGCTGTGGACAAAAGCGGACGAAAAATGATATAGTGCAGTACGCAAAACGAATTCACAAGCCCCACGCCATTATATCACATGTTTGTTTGGTGTCCGAGTCCGGCCGAGTGCGCATCTGTCACTCAAAGCTCTCGCGCAAGCTCGACCGGGGCGATCGACCGGAGTCTGCGTAAGGTACCGGAAAGTTCAGAAACGTCATTACAATACCTATGATTTATGACCGGCACTGTCGCAACGTTTCGGGACAGTGTGGATCTCGGAGTGTAATGCTTCAATTTCTCGTGAAGCCTACCTTTGCCACGCTTCGTTTCTTCTCAGGCGTTCCTCAGGCGCTCATTCTGGAGCAGTCATTCTTGGGAGCAGGATGGTTTCTCTGTACTAGCCACGATCAGCTTTGGCATCATTCCTGATTGCGTTTACGTTACGGCCCACAGTGTGATCCCATAAATCAACCGAAAGAAACGCCATTTGGTGGAATGCAATTTGCGGCAGTAGTAATCATCAACAAACTCACAGAAACTGGTGCACTATTGCATAAGTAAGTGAGGGTGGGGCTCTGTAAGGGTGGGAATTCATATGGGCATGTAAATCTTAGCGATCGAAATCAATTTGTGCCGGTGTACAGCGGTTGTGGTGCTTATTTACAAAAGCAGTCTCATAAAGAAAGCGTGAAAGGTTTATTGATATACTTTCCCGTTTTGAGTGGACTAATGTGTTTATGGGTAGGCCATTAATCTTCCTATCCTTAACATAAATTTATTGGATCGTAAAGAATGTGCTCTTGATTAAACAGCAGTTTCTTTGAAGCTTCCGACAAGAAAAGGGTGAGGAATCCTTTTGTCGGATGTTTAAATTAAAATATTTGACTTGAAGATTTCCGTTATTTCACCTATTATTTATGTTTGAATTTTTTGTTATAAGTAAGAATATGTTAGTGATAAATAAAATGTACTAAAATTAGAAATTTACAAAATAAATAAAATGTATTCCGAATTTCCTAAGTATTTGTTTATTTTATGTCAAGTATCTTGTGATCTTCTTCTGGAAGGGATAGCTACCGACCTTCGATAATTTTGATATTAGAGAAATTAGTTTGCCTAAAGGACGTCGCTTGGAGAAGATTGTTGAGAAATTGCAACTTTGCTTAACTTATGGATCACGTAGACAAGCGTCATCATTCGCATCGCCTATTGACCACGACTGTCCCATGCGTCGTCGAGTTCGACATCCGACACCGGCACAAGGACATGAGCAGACATTAATTGCTGATCAATACAATAACTGATCCTTTCAAAGTCCTTAGGTTAAATGTTTTTGAGAATAAACTGAGAACAGTATAGATTGTCACATAATTCTCTTTTTAGACAACGTTCATTAGACATGCAATTACTTACAGGTCAACTCCATCAATGTGTTTACTTTAATTTAAATTTATTATGATAGGACACCATTGCAAAGACAAAATACGCTTGATCTCACAAAACCTCAGCTATTATGTTCCCTTTCTCTAGCAAAAGAAATATAGACAGCGATCAGAACCATTCGATCGTGGGTGTTTCCCTCAAGGTCACGATCGTTTCGCCCTCTCGATTTCATTCCATTTTTCACTTTCATGCCTTCCGTGATTTTTCCTGGGAAATAAATATTCTACCTTGCGTGTCACCATAATCGAAAATTAATTGCCATCATTAAAGCATCCCGTGCTACCTTTATGCTCTTGCTGGCGTTGAGATATCACCCGCTCCCAACGGGTGAATGGTTCGTTGAATGCTGGAAGCAATACACCCTGCCGATGATTGATGATGGGCCGGCACTTTATCACACCTTTTTGCTGAAGCATTTTTTTTTCTTCTCGCAGTTTCTGTTCCCAACAGGCCAGGGATTAGCTGGCAACCTTACAGGTGCATACTTTACAATCGCAAAATTGTTATTTAGTGCTGTTTGAAAGTGGCGAACTGTTGAGAAAACTTTGCCCCCCAAACGGAAACCCGGTGGATGAATTGGCGCGGTTAAAAGTGATCGGTTTTGGGGTGGAATAATTTACACCCCTATCGGACGATAGAGTAATTTTATGATCCCAGAAGTCCGAGTCGGGACTTTCTAAGATTATCAGCTCAACGCGAGCTCAGCACGGAGTTCGATTTTGCACCCTTACCGGTGGGTCAGTGGTGTATGGGGTTCTCGTTTTTGAAAAAGGGCACCAAGACGATCGCCTACTCTTGGCTAGTAAGATGCTAGCTGTCTAAGAAAAGAGGTTCGAATGGGTGATTCTACGTAACATTTATCTGCTCGCGCAACTGGATCGTAACACTTAACCTCGGTGACTTCGAAAGGCAAACGATGCACGACCGCCCTTACTGCCGCTGTTGATCATCATTGCCGTTTTGGTCGGTATGGAACGATGTATGTCAAAAGTAGTGCCCCAAGAAATGCTTCTAAATGCTTCACAATTTCTTTAAAGAACATTTCGGCTTGCATTGGCAACCCGATCCGATTGCATGATAATGAGACGTTTTATAATGCAAAAAAAAAACACTAGCGCCCATAATCAATGCAACATTGTAGGGCAAGTTATGTTATCACAAATGTTCTCACTGCATGGAAGCGTGCAAGCAGTAAACCATTATTTTACAACACAAACCACTGGTAAACGGCACCAAAACATGATAATGTTCCATCCATTAAGCTGCATTAAAGCGTGTCAAACGAGCAGCAGCCGATTTGATAGACTGCAGCCAGAAATTTGATACCGTTGCAGTACGATGCATCGTTTGCAGTTGCCACTGTGCATGGGGTGGGAAAGCATTAGCTGCAGCTTGTTATTACCATCCGTTTTTGTGCTGCCAATAAGCAGCCTGCTGGCGCTTCTGGATGTTTTTTTTCAATTTTTCTCGGGATTTTATAAATTGGTTGCACGATTCTACTCTTGCCATCCTTGCCATGATAAAGGTGAATAGAAAAATTGCATTGCTATAAAAAGTATGAAAAGATTTACGAAATATTTTGTAATTATTTACGTTTTTGCAAACAACAGTATGGCAATGGAAATTGATTTTCGCATTCTAACAAACCGAAGCAAGCGCATCCCTTTTAACCCGGTTGCAACCTTTACAAAACATCCCCTATTCATGTTCGGTTCATTCACACCTTTTACCGGTGGTACGGTGGTCGCCTACGGATCATCTTGATTCGTACCGCAAAGGTACACAGCCAAACAAAAACAACAAACAAAATAAATATCCGTCAACTTTGCGAAGAAGCGTGAGAAATGGAAAACCCATTTCAATCCCTCTATTGGCCAAACACTCGGTGGAAGCTAGCTTGCTGGCGATTACATTTTATTTCGCTGTAACCGTTGTAAGTTCGTGTTTCGAATGTCGGTACATCGTGGCGGCACAATGAAAACGCACACCCCACTCAGCTGGGGGAAAGAAAATTTATGTGGTTCACTATCTTTCGGCATCTTTGCATTTCCTCGCGGGCATGATATTTGAGTGTTGATATTCTGTTCCAAGCCAAGAATGTAGCGTAGCTGACCTATTAAGCAGATGAACCATTCCGCCGAATTTGGTTTTATTTTTCCTTATGCTTTTTGTGTACGGTGGATGGATAATTGCTTTTCCGAATCAAATTGTACAAATTCCACACGAGCGACGGTACGAAGCTGAGGATGAATTATTAATACACGACATTGGCAGCTCTTTATTAAAGTGCTTCCATATAGAACTGAAAGGAAGATCTGAATGGTTTGACGCAAAAAAAAAGCCGCCGACACAAGGGAGTGTGAGTGTGGTATTCGACCTCCGTGCACGGTTCAAGTACGGCTCGATGACAAATTAATTTTCGCACTTTATCGATCAAATGCCATCGGTGTCGCCGATACGAAGGGTGTGATCGTACCAACCCACATTAGTTCGTGATCGGTAAGAAATTGCATACAGGCGCAGGTATTGGCATGCGAAAGATTGTTCGGAACGGAAATTGCTTCAATGCGTTTATTAGCTGAATGGTAGCTAATGTGTTTTACATATGCTTTAATAAAGTTTTGAGTTAAATACAAAAGGCTTATTTAATTACTATTTTAATTACACATACCCTGGCCAATATATTCGCTTCAATTTAATAGTCAATTACATTTGCGGCAGCAGTACAGTTACATTAATTAACTTGAGTTCTCGAGTGGCAAAAATTGAAATGTCAACCAGTGTTATGAGTGTGAGCTGTGCTAAAGCTTTTAACACGACGAAGTCTTCTGAGTGACCTCTGCCAATTTATGTTCGCTAAGGTCAGTGTGCATTTTAAGTTATCGATCGGCCGATGGTTTCGAAAGCGATTGAATTAATTTGTTTATCTACCATTACAATGGAAATTAGGCACGATTTTCAATTTTATATTTGAAGTGTGATATATATTACAGGTCCTGTTGGAGGATGGAAAAACATTAAAATTGTAATTGAAAAATAATCTTGTACGGAACGAAAAAAATTATATGTTATAAATAATTTATTTTAAATTATTCCTTATTACTTTTAAACATCGATTGCATACAGTCAGGCGTATTGTCCACTCTATAGCAAGCAGGCCAGGTTAGGCAATGATTAGGGTACGTAATGACGATGCCGGACTCATCCCTATTACAATTTGCCAGATTAAAACCTGAACCATTGCCATCTTTGGAATATCAGAATATCGTACACACATGTTAGAAGTACTCGTTGCTTATAAATTCACTAAAATCCCCATATTATACAGTTGACCTTCATGCTGAATGGAATGTCAAGTGATGTTTACCATGAACAATACCAGGCGACTGTTGCATTGCACAGTAAATTGCTAGAAATTGAATTAATCAATCATAATAAAGTTGTCAGAGCAGGTGTCGGTCGTACAAATGTGTGCTGTTTGCAAACTCACTGTACCAAGCTAAAACGGTTTGAAATGTAACCTTTAAAATAGTATTCAAAAAACGACTAGCCTTCATTAGAAGCATTATTCATTGCCGTCCATCCACAAGCGAGAGAGAAAAGCACAAGAAAACGAACCATTATTTGTTTCATTAATTTCAAACGTATGTTCGCTCACACCATTCAGCTCGTTTGATAAAGCTGTCCATCGTTCATCTTCCCATGTGCTCCATTGCGTGCGTGCCATTTGGACATGTGTGTGCAACTTTAATAAAGCGACAATCGGTGCCGACACCAAATTTCGGAGTCTCCATCCACGGTACCGGTATCGATCGCCCGCGGGCCACTGACCTTTTCCATGCGCGAAACAAACCCGAAGAAGCGTAACTGTTGTAATACCACCGTCACCATTTCCTGACATTGAACCCTTCTGTTCTGTCTCTGTCGAAAACGGTTCGCGAATCGGCTAGCGAACAAAAGGCTTCCCCCGGTGCACGAGGTACGCGGCATCTACACGAGATCGTGCGAGCTGGCCAAAGAAATGGCCAACGGCGGTTCGTGTCTTTTAAATCATATCGCTTACGAAGAGCAATAACTCAGTACCCGCTATCAGGGTCCGCTGATTACCGCGCGCGCTGGCAAGATATAATTGACGGTCATTACGGTGCACTGGTCGGTGTCTAACGTCTGCCGTCTGCCAGAAGCTAGCCTGTTTGAATTGTTTGCTTTAAATTCTAACATTTTTCACCGTGCTCCGTCGTGCTGTCAGTTGTTCAAGCATCGATTGCAGGTGGAGCTGTACAAAGTTGTGCCGAGAGGAAGGATGATGTGTATTTAACCCAGTTTCAGATTATTATTATCGACGAACGAATGATATGGATTGTTGCTGGAAAAAAAACACCGCTTTTTGCTGGAAAAATACCCCATCGAGCGTTTGGAAAGAGCATAGCAGAGATATTATCCTAATATGAAAGACAAACACTTGCCAGATATGTTGCTAAACATCATGCCATCATGTGCGTTTGATGTGAAAGATTTTCAAGGTACGAAAGAATTGCTCACCTTTACCCAATAAGGGCATATTACAACTAATTTTCAACACACCTTAGCCACCTTTCGCACTCGGCTACAATTTGTGGCCAACATTAAACCAATCCCTTTGGTATTTTTTTTTTGGAAAGAAAAAACTATGCTGGTGCATCCCTTAGCACCTTTTTGCGTTTGCTTCTTGGATTTGGTTCGGTTTTTGGTGCGGTCAAAGAACAAAGCGACTTTAACGCCGCGTAAGACACGAACCCGCCAGATCTATGGCGATTCGTTTGTGGTTTGTTTTTGTTTCCACTCTCCGGCCACCAAAACACGGTTCACGGTGTGGCCTTTTTGAACACCTGAAATCGATACGGTTTCGTGTTTTGGTGGGGTCCACTTTTGACAGAACGGAGCCATTACATAGGGGGTGTTTATCCCTTTTGTATGGCCTGTGGGGTTGAAACAATGCAAAAGCACATCCACGAGGGAGTCGTACGCCATCTTCATCACGCAATCCACCAACATCAACATCTTCGTCGGGGACGCTGGTGATGCTGCTGATGGCACGGGTCTTACGGTACCGATCGAGATGATGAGTGATGGAAGTCCGTCTTTTTTGACGTCCAACCGGTGCGAACCCTCCCAAGCCTTGGGACTGGGTTACCGGCACGGCCGCCTACCATGCCGCGGTCAGATGCAAATGCAATCGACCGGCGAAGACGAACGGTGCCGGTGGCTTTGTTGGTTTATTGTGCGATTCCTTCGACGGAGGGACGGATATTCCCTGTGGACAGCCTTCTTTGCCGGATCGATGAGCAGACCCACTACGCAGATGTGTTAACATGCTTTATTGCAGTCGTGTGGGTGCGTTCGAATCCGTCTCAAGAACTTTACCGTACGTTCGATGGTTCAGGTGGTGGAGATTTTTTTGTTTTTCGTTTTGAAAGATGGAGGCTGTCGTTTTCTTCCCTAGGAGTGGGGTTTATTATTTTTCTTGTGTACCAGTGTGTTTTTTTTCTTTCTACAAAACAGACATCATTCATGTTTTGGGTTACAGTGCTTGCTGTAAGTTGTGCATTTTTGTATGGCATCGGATGAGAAATTTGCTTAAAAATCAAAAACTTTGTGCTTTCGCCTAAATGTATGCAAAGATTTATTTATTTTAATCCTATTATTTTTTATGTTTATTATTTTTTTAAGTATTAAATTTAGAATTACACAAGTAAGATTTATTTATTTTAATCCTATTATTTTTTATGTTTATTATTTTTTTAAGTATTAAATTTAGAATTACACAAGTACTTTAAATTTATGCATAAAATCACAAAATTAAATTAAATTTGAACTTTAAAAGTAATAAATGAAATAGAAGCAAGATTTCAAATAAAACCATTAGAATCGCTAAACTTGATGTTCATTTCAGCACAAGAAAAAGGAAAAAAATTTGCTGAATTGCGTTTAAAATTTAACATTTTCTTAACAGCAAACGATATGTTCAACACTCTTGTACCACACTGTGTTTCGTTTTGTTGTTGCTGCTGCTTCTGCTGCACCTTACCCATCCGATCCGTTTGTACGAGGTGCAAATTCATTAATCTCAACATGAATGGAAAAGGCTTGCTAAGTGACGGACCGATCGTAATGACATTCAAAGCTAACCGCCCTTGCCGTCCTAAGCGATGGGTGCCCCAACCCAACGCAAAACCCACAATGCGTTCTATGTCCGACTGGAAGGGACGGATGGATTGTGTGTGTGTTTTTTTTTGCATCCATTTTTGGGAGATCTCGCTTTTCCTTTCACGTTCGCCACTATCGCCATCGCGCGATCTTACGCTATCATTCTGTGATTGTTCTCGCTGGGCCGTTCGGTCTCGCTTCTCCTCACCGTTCTATCCAGGGACCAGCGCACCTGTGCGTTCCGTACGCCAACGGAAGGTATTGTGATTAGTGGACCGCATTTCGGTGTAATGTTGCCGATTTTTTGCTTCTTTCTTTATTTATTTGACTTCGGGGGGATGGTTTTTTTTCCTTCGTTTTTTGGGGGTGGTCATCGCACACCTACCTTTGCCGACCTACGGCAAACGGTTTGGCGTTTGGGAGGTAGCATAGGTTTGTATAAATAAAATTGCCAAAGGCAACACCAATGATAGTTTCTCGTCGCTGTTTGGATAGTGAAGATTATCGATCGGTTCGCTCCGTACAGATCAGCTTAACCGCGGCGCATGGTGTGAAACGGTGTTAGAAAAAGTAGTAATTTTTCGCGTATTAGTTGTGTTTAGGGAACAAAGAATTATTTTTTTTTTTTTCGATCGAGTTTGGTAAAATTGTATCCCCAAAAATGGGTAGCTTCAGCTTTACGGTAATTGTGACGGGAGCTGTGTCAGCAAGGATAGTGTTTATCAGCGCAACACATTCGCTTTCATTCTAGCAGTTTGCACTGATGCTTGTGATCGTGGCGTGCGGTGCTACGGCTAAACCGCAGAATCAGTATGCGCACAATAGCTACAACAAGAATACGAGTGTGCGCAACACGTCCGTTGGCCACCGGCTAACTAATCAGCACCAACAATATCAGCAGCCGCATCAGCACCAGCAACACCAGCAGCAGCAACAGCATCAGCAACAGCAGCAGCAACAACATCAGCAACAGCATCAGTCCCAGCAACATTTTGCACACCAGCGTCAGCCGCAAGCACTACGGGCGCCACTGCTGCCACCGCACAATCCTGCCCAGTTTAGCCAACGGTTGCAGGTATGTGACTAAATAGAATATTTTAAAAATATCACTTAAAAATAACCTTTTGATCATGCTACATATTTTTTGTAAAATAATAATAGTCATATTGAACACATAACATTGTAAATATTTAAGAAAAAATAGGATTCTGTATCATAACAATAATGATTATTGCACAAAGTGTAATATTTAACGTAATTATTATAAAAATCAGAATAATTAAGAATAACTAAGTTTAATTTATGACAAAATTTTATGAAATGTTATGTAAAGACACTTTAATTTATTTACATCGATCAATTATGCAAATAGTTTCCAAGTTTTCATAAAAAGATCTATTTTATTTTATAATTAAAACAAGAGTTCACAATTGAAAACTCAACCATTCATAGTATGCCAACATTAAACTAATACAGAAAATATTGAAAGCATTACTAACATTTGAAAACTGTAGTTAGAACAAATATGGAGTTAATTAAAAATATTATTGAATTATGTAGTGGTTAAAGTATTATTTTTTTAAATTCTTCTTTGAGCTGAATTCATGTAAAAAAGAACTAATGATCTTGTTTGAAGCATCTTCAAACGATCTATTTCTTAAACATTGTTCGTCAAATTTAAATCTCTTGACATTTGATGCGTCGGTTGGACCTTTCTTTCGCAACCCTCTCTGCAGCAACCCTTCCCGAACGCGATCCGTCCCTTCGTGCCGATCACCTCCTACAGCAACGATGTGTCGTACGATGGTAGCTACTCGTACGCATACACGACCGGCGATGGGCAGCAGCAGCAGGCCCAGGGATACCTGAAGAACGCCGGCCTAAAGGATCTCGAGGCCCAGTCCGTGCAGGGTTCGTACTCGTACACGTCACCCGAGGGCCAGCTGATTACGGTGACCTACATTGCGGATGAGAACGGTACGGCAACACCGTGCGCACACGCGCTTGCGAACCCATCCCATTTGCTGCAACGGCTAATGGCAACGAAACACTTTCGCTCTTCGTCTGCTTCCATGGTCTAGGTTTCCGTGCCGAGGGTGCCCATCTGCCCACACCGCCACCAATCCCGGAGGCGATCCAGAAATCGCTCGCCCTGATTGCCCAGACGCAACCGGTTTCGGCACAGTTTAACGCCGCCTACAACCAGCCCCGCTTCCACCAGACCGGTCACGTGCCGTCGGCCAGCGGACACAACTACAACCGATACGGTTAAAAGTACGCAACCCGAACACGAAAAGCAATCCACGAACGCCACTTTCCCCATTGACTGACCCAATATCCTTGGTGCTTGCCGTCGAACGTACGTCAGTATGGACAAGGTACACACATGTATGCTGTTGCAGCATAAGTTAAATGCTTCAACCCACGCTGTCGAATTCTTGCCACATTCTACCGGAAGATGTTCGGGCGGGTTCTTCACATTGCGCCATTGCAGCAACAATGGAGATTCCACGCATAGCGACATGCTTGTTCCGATCAGCTCAGCACATTGGCTCACACATTGGCTCACATACAACACATAGCTACACATCCGTTCTCATCTTCTCCCACCGCAACCTTGCCCTCCCGTGTCACACCCCTCACACTGGGGAGGGATGCAATCTGTCCATTCAGTCGTAAACTACACGATGCGATACGATGCGAACGAAACGGACGGTTGTAAATCTCGTTCCACTTGTCATCCGCATCGTACCGTACGCCGCACGCTTGCGGACGGCATCGGTTTTGCTAAAATGCGCAATTAATATGCAAATTGATTTCGGGCTCGTTTCCGAAACAGACGAGAGCGAAAAAAAAAAGCACAAACAACCGCACGTACGTCCATCCAATGTAGCGTGTTACAAGCGAAAACCGTCGTCACCGTCGATTGATTAAGAAACAATGTAAACAGTTTGTTTTGTTTGTCCCAACGCCGCCGTTGCCCCATCGGCTTGCACACTCGATAAATTGATGGCGATTGTAACGGGGAGCGCCCCGGGCTTATGTTACTTCCCAGACCCAACACGATAAGCATGTTTGACACGTTGTAATTGCCATTCCACACATTAGCGCTCGACGGGAAGGTGGCAAAGTAGATAATAGACGATGTTGGCTGACTGATCGATCTCTTCATTCTTGGCTTCGTTTGGCTTCGAAATTAATACCATTTTCTTTGCGTTGTTTTGCAGCAATTCAACGCATTTTCGATCTACTTTCATCAGAAGCTTCAGAATCAACGGAAATATCGTATCCGTACAGGATGGCGCCACGAGGAAACAAAACATTAGTACAACTAGCTCAGCGAACTTCGGTTTCATCGGTGTAATGATGCTGCATGATTACTGCAAAGACTACCGGAACTAACTCATCGTTTTACGTATCTTCTTTGTACATAGATTGTAGACTGTTGTATCGTTTTGCAAATAAAGAACAATGTTTCTTACAAAGATGTTTGCTTGTTTGGACATTTTGTTATTATATTACAACACAATTGTTTACCACTTGTAAATAGTAAGAGAAAGAATATTCAAAAGATAAGATCAGTAGAGCAAATTTTGAAAAGTTGACAAGTAACGAGTTATTTAATTTAATTTAATTTAATTTAAACATAAAATCTTACCAGTTGATAACAAATAATAACTGGTCAATTCTAACGGTGTACATAATTAAAAAACGTGAAGAACTCACTAGCAAAACATTTATAAGACAGTTTTATTTCATACATACTTTATTCAGGGTTTATTAAAATATGTGTTGGTATGTTGTTTTTTTGTGAATTTATGTTGATGATCATATATCAATATACTCAGTTATTGTTTGATGGGTTGAGAAAATCCATTGGTTAATAATTTTTGATCGAAAACTGTAAACCTGTGATTTAATGAGTAGTATATGTGTTATTGCATCTTTAGTTATCTGTGTTTGCAATAATAAACTAGAAAACAAAGACGAAAAGCATTGGCAGATAGGAATTTGCTAAAAATAAATTGAATCCATTTTTAGATTTACATTGAAAAGAATAAAATATAAAGATACTTGGAAGAAATTACCACACCAAAGACAAATGTTTTTTTTTCTTATTAAATGTGTGTTCAACTATTTTAATTAATAAAATAATGTTTTTTTTTAAATTGACTGCACGAGACAGCTGTGCATACAAATTTCTAAAATCAAATGACCATTAGCTCTTCCACTGTGGTTAGTAATTCAAATTGCATACCTTTTGGCGCTATACCGCACTGTGGAACAATTCTAGGAAATAGCACTTTGGTTTTAAGAGCCCGAACGTAAATGTTTTAAATTAATTTTATTTTTATCATAATTTTTGTTTTATTTTTCAAACACATGTACGTATGAAAGTAGTTAAAAAGTATGTACAATTTCTGAAAAACTTGTTAGATTTATTAGACCGTTAGTCCCTCTTGCCGGTTTGTTTAAGTTTCATTCGGTGGAGAATAGTCAACTGTTTAATTTGTATCTTATTTTTAAAATACAATTTAAACGAAAATTCAGTTCTTATGTGATGTTACAAAACATTTTATTATCATTTCATGTTATTCACAAAAGAATGAGTCGTACGTTTATTTTAGCGTATAATTTACTTCTAACGTGCTTCATTAGATAGATAAGTTCATCTTGATGATACATAAAGAAATGAGATTCTGCAATTCAACCATAAAAAAATAAATATGTTGTTTAATGTACAATAACTACCATAATCAGCACGATTCTTAAACAAGCCTGTAACGAGCCGAACACATCTCGTTTGCCACGTGTAAAGAACATTCCCCCGTTCCATCCCTTGCCGCTGTGCTCAATTACACTGGCCATGTTTAAGCAACCATAAGCGGTGAAGCATAAGCAGTTCCGGTTTGCCCTTTACGGTTCAAGCACCTGCTTCCCAGGGCACCGCAGCTCAGCATGGAACGATGAGTCAGCGGGCGAAAACGTGCGACAAACACGAGATGCGATTCTGAATGTCGCGCACCGACTTTAATTCGTTTGAAATCCCATCCTCGCAGCACATCATCACACATTAGCGGGTAACATTGTTGTACTGTGGAGGAATCGTTTCGCGATTCCGATCGGTCTAATCAACCGAGCCGGGAAAATCAACATCACGAGTGTGCCACTGCCGGAGATCGTGTCATTCGCTTTGTAAAGTGGCTCGATGCGAGAGAACCGTGCAAGAACACGATCATCATGAGAGCTCCCTGCCGGTGCTGGGTGGAAAGGGTGGTCGGGATTAAAATTTATCGGCGGTAGTCATTCCGAATCGAGCACTACAAAATTTGCATCGCAAGTGACGGGTTTNAATCGTTTCGCGATTCCGATCGGTCTAATCAACCGAGCCGGGAAAATCAACATCACGAGTGTGCCACTGCCGGAGATCGTGTCATTCGCTTTGTAAAGTGGCTCGATGCGAGAGAACCGTGCAAGAACACGATCATCATGAGAGCTCCCTGCCGGTGCTGGGTGGAAAGGGTGGTCGGGATTAAAATTTATCGGCGGTAGTCATTCCGAATCGAGCACTACAAAATTTGCATCGCAAGTGACGGGTTTGTGGGCTAACGTGTCAAAGATAAAGGAACAGTTTGCGGCTAGTTGTAGGACATGCAGCTTATGGTCAAATTTTATTAGCCTTTCTTGTGCTCATGATGCGCTGCGATCGCAATCGCTTCGCTATCGGCTTCCCTTCACTACTTACGATAAGCACATGCACAAGGCTGTCCCAGTCTGCTGCTGGATGGGACGGCAGTCCATCCAAAAATCATCCAACTGCAAAACAGATGTTGCAAATTGCTGTTTGTCACATATGGACGCACGGTAACGAGATGATCACTTCTCCCGTTTGTTCGCTGAAGGCAATCCGTTGAAGATGATTCGAACGTCAGCTCATATTACACGCTGTCACCAACGGCATGTCGTACGATCACTTTTATTGCAGGGCGAGGTACACGGCAGTGGCTAAATATATCCACCGCACACGAGTGGCAACAGTTCGGTCTCGGTCAGTTTGGTCAAGAATTTTTCGCTTTCGATTGTCGAACCATTTTAGTCAGCGATGAAGTAATTACTGGGAAGCTACAGCCGACGGTCGGTGAATGCAGCTCGGTGCGTGAAGAAGATGCTTGCTTAATTTGTTTCGCCGCAGTCGAAATCATTTTATGCGCCAACGACAATCGCAAGCCAATGGCAAATGGCAGTCGCCATCAATCGGTGCTGTGAAAGAAAAAAAGGAAAAAAAACACAGATAGTGTAAAAACCAAAGGCGAAAGCTTTGGTTTCACCCGGTTTTATGTTGCTCAATCACCGAAATTCAACTGGGGCTGGGGAGATTGGGAAGCGATCCGGGAGGTTCAATTGACATTTTATCTTTCTATTGGAAAGGCAAGCATTATTTTGATGAAATATGAATGGAGGCGTAATGTCACCGGGTTAGGGAATGCAAGAAAAATGGAAGATGACAGGAATTACTTAAGATCTGTATAGAATATGTCTAAATAACATCAATTAAAAAGTAATTTCTAATTTATAACCAGTACATATACTTTTTATATGTACATATTTTATCTCTATCTTATTGAATAGAATGTTTTTTATACTAATGGAGGATATAATTAATTACAAGTATGTAACTAAGCCTTTTTATTACCAATTGTTATAAACTTAACGCGTTCCATCCAAAAAAAGTGTATAAAAACATTGGAATATAATTTTGTTCAATAAAATAAAAAGACTTCAGCGTCAACAGAGACAACGAACCTTCGATTAACTAGATTAAAGAAATTTATGGCTATTATTACAATGTCCCAAATGCTAATGTGAAAGACATAAAAAATCCTCATTATTTAATTTCAAAATGTGCGTTAAAAAAGATTTCGACAATCATTACAGGGGCTTTTAATATTATAATTTGTGATAAAACACCTTAATCATAGAGCTTCCTTTTTGGAGAGGAAAACTCATTTATTTCTCGTTCAGATACCAATGGTTAATCGTGATCGTGAAAACTGTTTGCTCAAGTGCATACCACAAATCACAAAGTGTGCGAGGATTCAGCATACCACGCACAGCATCCACGACAGCTACAGATCAATCAAATGTCGACCTTTTATGCTGAACATTCAATCACACACACACACACGTACACTCGTGTGCTGACAGCTAAATCGAAAGGAATCACCCCCGAATCACCCTCGTGCACGAAGAAAAAAAAAATGCCCCAAAAGCCAAACCCCCAAATGTCAACTCATTCGTTTTGATGATGCGCTAAAGCATGAAACTGATTTGCTTCAATTTGCTAAAATTAGTTCTATCTCCATCGAGGCAGCGCTCCAGTTCCGGACGCGGCGCGAAGATGAGCTACGATGCGCACGGTGCAGTTTGACGCTGCCGTTAGCGCATCCATTATTTGCTCCCTTTCGCTGTCGATCTAGCGAGGCTGAACTTTGGGTAGCACCAAACAACGCTATAATAGCTGCATGCTGCATGCTTTGAAGCAGAAGCAACCGCCGATCCGTCAAACGCTTTGGTAGTAGCAGCAACTAGGCAACCAGGCAACCCTATAATCTCACCAACCTTTAGTCGGCTGGTGTATTTTTCAGAGCCAAGGTCATACGCGCCGTATGTTTTCTGGCGTCCGCTCCGGCGCACCGTGACTGCCAAAGTGACAGTAGTGCACCTGGAGCCGGGGATCCCTGTTTTTTTTTGTTTTTTTTTTGCACCGGCAACCCTTCCCCATTTTCGTTTCGTGCGTTTTGTAATAACAACGTGCACACATGCTGACACCGAGATCGCCAAGGTGATCTTATTAATGCTAGTACGTACAAAATCGCACGAAACAAAACAGCTCCCTTAGCGGGTGAAGGCTACTACGCACGGAGCTGGTGGTGAGCTTTGTGTGTGGAAGATGCTCTTTGAAGTGCGACAAGGATGGTAAGATGGATAGGGAAATGGCAGCACGCGGGAGACGACGTTGACGCAGTGCAAAATGCTAGACCATGCTCAGCATGGCGGGCTGAGAACCGACTCGGCTCGATTTGTTTGCCAAACGGAACGCATCTCCAAGGCTTAACGGCAGTCACTTTGGCAACGCGTTCGGGGTAGATCGCCATCTGCCGAACGGTAGAACTCAACTCGAAACGTCAAACTCGACACCGTAGGAAATTTCCATTCTAATCCCCATCTCCAACACCCATACGAACAATCAGTCCGATCGTTTAATGCCTGCACGCTTGATTTATCGGTAAAAGGGAACTCTCTTCCTGTGAGTGCTGCAAAGGCACCCGATCTCGGCAACTCAAGGCAACTGGCTAGTGCAAAAGGCGGCAGACAGCAGCGAACAGGCCTGCTTTGAATGCGTACGAGCCTTGGTGAGCCGGATGAGAGGTGTCAGTATCATCGTGCCGTCACAAAGCAACCGCTCGTAAGATCCTTTCCCCCGGGTTTGTGCAAGGGCCGGCTCCAAGTGCCCGCATCCTTGATGGGTTCGGACGAGATAGTGCATCCATAGTGCACTTATTGCGAACGAACGGCACCGGATGAGCGGATCGCGATCGTGATTAAGCGAGCTAAACGATACCGGTCATCATGATCATGCATGCGCATGATCGGTAGCGATCGTGTAACGTCAAATCTAATGAGCGCTCGATGGTACTTTGCACCGTCCAGGCCATTCCAATGGCCAGCACCGTGGCCGGAGGAGTCGTCGTTGGTTCGGTGGATGACATTGGTTGTTTGCACACATTCCGCGGAACCGTGGAATCATCGCACACGTATGCGTACCGCAGCACGCTGGAATCTTTTAATTGTGGAAATTGTTCTTGTCTTCTGAGCATGTTTCTTCTTCTTCTTATTCTTACGCGCACCCGCTAGCGGACAAAGTTAATAGTCTGTTTGATGTGGCTTTAATTAGTAAATTGAGTTTGAATGAGTTGATGATGAATTGATTTATTTGCAGCGCCAAGTGCCCAGCACACACACACCTCACACGTCGGGGTAGTTTTGAAATTTGCTAAAAAAGCATGGAAAAGAAGCTTTCTAAACTGAGCTTTCATAGCTCAGCCGTTGGGGTGGGAGGGATGAATATTTTCCTGCCAAGGTACAGCTATTTCGAGTTCCGAGCAAATGTTACCCAAACTCATATCCGCATGATGGTGGTGGTCATACATGTGTCTTACCGTGTCCAGCACAGCCTGTACGGATGTGCATATAGTTTTGTAGCAGTGAAAAACACAAAACCCAAAACGGAACTACGTTAGCAACGGCCTTCACCCAGTCAGTGGATCGATTCGATGGAGCACCATTAATGTGTGTGAGGCTTCCTTCCTGCAAGCGAAATAATAGGTTTAAGTTTAATGCTAGCTGCAATGTAAATGAGCTGTTCAAGACGTCACGTCAGCGCGTATTACAAATTGTGTTGGTGAAGATGTGCGGTCTTGACTCTAATGGGCTCAATTTGATGGTCCGTTTGATAGATTTAAATCAATGTGTTTTTATATGTTAAGCTTTAGAAAGGAATACAATATTTAGATTTAAAAGTGTTTATTTAAAAAGAAAAGGAAATAAGGAAATAGGAAAATGTTTAATCCATTTCTCGATTCCTTTAAAGTTGAAGTGGAATATATGGAGAGAGTTAGAACATCTTTCCCATTTTCTGATTTTTGTTCAAGATTTTTCTCAACTGCTGTAGCTGAAACTACATTAGACCTGAATTGAGACACATGAGAAGATATTGAATAATTTAAATTATTCTAGGAACAATGCAATAATACAACAAAAATATAGATTTTTTATGTTATAATTAGATTTATATACACCTAAGGAGGCACTTTGTGTTAAATATCATCAAACATAAAAGAACATTTCTGGGGATTCTTCCTACTCAATATCCACAATGAATCGTTCTTCCGGTACTTGAGATCGTGCTACTAAGGATCATGTACTGTCTCCTTGCAATCACTAATATATCCCCTGAAGGTGCTTCAATCAACCATCAACCTAGACCACACGGCAAGGATATGCGTGGATCCCGGCCGCATGCATTTATTTCCGACTCACACAAGAAACCAGCCCAATATGGGGATGGCCAATGCACAGCCCTGACGGAAATGGAGCATCGAATGTCAGACCGGGTACCATCAGCCCCGTTGGCAATCGCTGGCTCGCTTTCCTTGACTTCGCTCGCCACGCTTTGCTGAGATCCTGATTGGATGAAATCAATTAAATCATTATCCTATCAAATCCAACCATCGGTCCCCAGCCCAGCGGCAAATCGTTAAATGCGGGGGAAACAAAACCAGCAACATGGGGAGTAATTATTGCATCAATCCGCAACCTTTCGCATCTCGCGCACCGTGCGCGCTGGGTGCAAATGTCAAAAGCTGTCGGCATGTGCCGTCATGTGCGCTTGGCTGTGCGCTTGCACCCTTCCCGAAACGGTTCTTAATTTGCGCGCATCCACATGCCCGCATGCTGCCAGGCTGGCAGGCTTTCGTGGAATGCACTGCGGCTGACGACGGTGCCAAGCGAGCAAAAATGTAGGTCATCATCGACACATTGCGGACCGTGCGGATCAATCCCCGTATCGGAACAAAAGCGCCCAGCGGTACACGAATCTTCTTCAAATCACGTGCAGCGAATCAAGCGGTCGATGAATCGATAAAAACAAAAATGATGGGATCCGCAAGAAGAACAGCGCACGAGAAACACCACTGTGAAGCATCTAGTGGGTGCGACACGGTTTGCAATATATCCGCTTGGGTGGAAAAGAAAAAGATCTAAGGTGGCGAAAGGTGGCAAGAGATCGACGATAATCACCGTTGATAACGATCTGCAGCTGGTATTAGGTAGCGCCACCTGATACCTGATACCCGGTCGGGCGATAAATTTCGGTCTGACTGCGCAATCCGGACCACGGCAGCCGACGACGGATCGTGATGCACCGCGCGAAACTGCATAGTGCACGCTCGATCGCGCACTCCCACTGCTCCATTTCACACACAATTTAAGTTCCACTAAGCGCCCGCGGTTGCAACAAGCTTGCACCGAAAAGCTTGGCGCGACTGAGAATGGAAACCGTGTACGATTGGGCAACCGGTCGGGTTCGGAAAAGCGGCGCCGGATTCGTTTGCATATCGATGCGCGCGAACCGTGGTAACAGTGTTTGCCGAAGAAGATGCCTTTCAGTGGCACTTGCCGTTGGGAAGCGATGGAAAAAAAACTGGTGCAAAAACATAGGCGAACACATTTCAACACCGAAATTGAACCAATATCGGCAGGAAATCGACGATCAAGACGATCAATAGCATCGCGAGCAGTAACGTATCGAGAGTATCGTTGCGCATACGACATGATTGTGTGTGGGGTTTTCGTTTCATCAGGAAACGTTACAGTTCGGTGACGTATCGCATTAGAGAACTTTAATTCTAGGTGCTAGGTTTAGGTTCTGCTAGGTTTAATTCTAAGGGATGTTTTCTTAATAAAAATGCTTTTTAAATGTGTCTTACTCCTTAAAAATACACTCACCGCCACAAAAATAAAATCTGATTGCTTCTGTTTAGTTCCCATCGCTCATCGCAATTTGCCTCACTCAGGTGCATCGTAATGTTTCCCTTTTTCTTTCCCGTTTCATGGATACTGTTTGTTTTGTGTTCTCTCTGCGCTCCATCCTAACAGTTCTGAAATGTCTAACGATCATCTTGGTTTATCGCCCGCCAAGGATCGACCGATCGCGTCCTCGAACGGGGATGAATAGTTACCGCAATGGCAAACAGACACTTTCGACCCAATATCGGCGACACAATGCTGCTTGCGTTGTGCTTCATTTCCATAACGAAATCAGCGTATCCGATCGCGCTCGCTCGCTGCCCTTTTACCGAGGGCTGTATGCGATACCGAAAAAGGGGAGAATTATGATTAGCGTTACGTTCTCGCTCACCCACAACAACCCTGAGCGGATGGCAAACAAAACCACACATTAGGTGGTGAGAAAGATTCTTGAACTTCAATTCAACCACACACGCACACGAAAAGAGTAACACACACACACACAATTTACTACGCCTGTGTGCTTACTATCCAACCAGATGGATCCATCAATCCGGCAGATTAAACTGTAGTGACATCGCTAGACGCAGCCAGTTCCAGCGGGCCTAGATTGGTTAGATTCGGTGTGGACGGAAGGAAGCAACAACACACCAGCGTGGATCGTAAATTTCGAAGCGTTATTTATTTAATGATCGCCAATCGATCGAGCGAAACAAATGTGATGCACCGTGGTTAGGCTGATGGCAGCTCGCTATTGTGCACATTGTATTCGATTGTTCTACGCAAGCATCCGTCATTCCGGTGGTTCATTGATGGTAACATTATCATGTTCACAGATCGTTAACGGAGGATTACTCCTGCGACACGTGTTTTTTGTTCTGCTGTACTATGCACAGTATGTTCTTCGTGTGTTAATTGATTACAAAAAAATGCTCTGAACATCATCTCAACCATTCCGTAAATTCCTACAAAATGTTCTTTTTCATCATAAGCCATACTAGAAAATGAAAAATCANGACATCCCATTTGAGTGTTTTTAAATAATTTTTAACCGGTACCGCTATATGTGGCCTGGCATTGTCATGTAGCAATATGACTTTGTCGTGTCTATCGGCGTATTGTGGTCTTTTTTCTTTCAAAGCACGGCTTAAACGCATCAATTGTCGTCTATAGACCTCCCCAGTGATCTTTTCGTTTGGTTGTAGCAGCTCATAATACACCACACCCAGCTGGTCCCACCAAATACACAGCATGATCTTCGCGCCATGAATATTCGGCTTGGCTGTCGATGATGTGGCATGTCCGGGGTATCCATACGTTGCACGACGTTTTGGATTATCGTAATGTACCCACTTTTCATCACCAGTCACTATTCGATGCAAAAATCCCTTCCGCTCTTGCCTTTGGAGCAGTTGTTCACAAGTGAACAAACGGCGTTCGACGTCTCTTGGCTTCAGGTCATAGGGCAACCAATTTCCCACCTTCCGGATCATTCCCATTGCTTTTAATCGAAGAGAAATGGTTGGCTGAGCCACTCCCAGTGTCTGTGCAAGTGTTTTTTGGTTTTGTGATGGATCTTCATCCAGTATTGCCTCTAATTCTCCATCCTCAAACTTTCGTGGTCCTCCGGAACGCTCCTCATCTTCCAAATCAAAATTGCCACTTTTGAACCGTGCAAACCACTTCTGACACGTTCGTTCAGCTAGAGCATGGTCACCATACACTTCTACCAAAATTTTATGACTTTCGGCAGCCTTTTTCTTCATATTGAAATAATGAAGCAAAACTCCCCGCAAAAACACATTATTGGGTACAAATGATGCCATGTTCGGTGCTCGCAGATACTATGTTATTTACTATTTATCAAAATGACAGATAGTGGATATTGTAGCCCAATAATGACACTTCAAATTGGCAGTGTTGCCAGATTCAATAAATATGTAATAAATAAATGGGAGCATTAATACCAAAACCGCACGAACACATTAATACACCTAATAATTTGTGATAAAACACCTTAATCATAGAGCTTCCTTTATGAAGAGGAAAACTCATTTATTTCTCGCTCAGATACCAATCGTTAATCGTGATCGTGAAAACTGTTTGCTCAAGTGCATACCACAAATCACAACGTGCGCGTGGATTCAGCATACCACGCACAGCATCCCCGTCAACTACAGATCAATCAAATGTCGACCTTTTTAGCTGAACATTCAATCACATACACACACACACGTACACTCGTGTGCTGACAGTCAAATCCAAAGGAATCACCCCCGAATCACCCTCGTGCACGAAGAAAAAAAAATGCCCCAAAAGCCAAACCCCCAAATGTCAACTCATTCGTTTTGATGATGCGCTAAAGCATGAAACTGATTTGCTTCAATTTGCTAAAATTAGTTCTATCTCCATCGAGGCAGCGCTCCAGTTCCGGACGCGGCGCGAAGATGAGCTACGATGCGCACGGTGCAGTTTGACGCTGCCGTTAGCGCATCGATTATTTGCTCCCTTTCTCTGTCGATCTAGCGAGGCTGAACTTTGGGTAGCACCGAACAACGCTATAATAGCTGCATGCTGCATGCTTTGAAGCAGAAGCAACCGCCGATCCGTCAAACGCTTTGGTAGTAGCAGCAACTAGGCAACCAGGCAACCCTATAATCTCACCAACCTTTAGTCGGCTGGTGTATTTTTCAGAGCCAAGGTCATACGCGCCGTATGTTTTCTGGCGTCCGCTCCGGCGCACCGTGACTGCCAAAGTGACAGTAGTGCACCTGGAGCCGGGGATCCCTGTTTTTTTTTGTTTTTTTTTTGCACCGGCAACCCTTCCCCATTTTCGTTTCGTGCGTTTTGTAATAACAACGTGCACACATGCTGACACCGAGATCGCCAAGGTGATCTTATTAATGCTAGTACGTACAAAATCGCACGAAACAAAACAGCTCCCTTAGCGGGTGAAGGTTACTACGCACGGAGCTGGGGGTGAGCTTTGTGTGTGGAAGATGCTCTTTGAAGTGCGACCAGGATGGTAAGATGGATAGGGAAATGGCAGCACGCGGGAGACGACGTTGACGCAGTGCAAAATGCTAGACCATGCTCAGCATGGCGGGCTGAGAACCGACTCGGCTCGATTTGTTTGCCAAACGGAACGCATCTCCAAGGCTTAACGGCAGTCACTTTGGCAACGCGTTCGGGGTAGATCGCTGCTGCTTGATCCCATCTTCCGAACGGTGGAACTCAACTCGAAACGTCAAACTCGACACCGTAGGAAATTTGCATTCTAATCCCCATCTCCAACACCCATACGAACAATCCGTCCGATCGTTTAATGCCTGCACGCTTGATTTATCGGTAAAAGGGAACTCTCTTCCTGTGAGTGCTGCAAAGGCACCCGATCTCGGCAACTCAAGGCAACTGGCTAGTGCAAAAGGCGGCAGACAGCAGCGAACAGGCCTGCTTTGAATGCGTACGAGCCTTGGTGAGCCGGATGAGAGGTGTCAGTATCATCGTGCCGTCACAAAGCAACCGATCGCAAGATCCTTTCCCCCGGGTTTGTGCTAGGGCCGGCTCCAAGTGCCCGCATCCTTGATGGGTTCGGACGAGATAGTGCATCCATAGTGCACTTATTGCGAACGAACGGCACCGGATGAGCGGATCGCGATCGTGATTAAGCGAGCTAAACGATACCGGTCATCATGATCATGCATGCGCATGATCGGTAGCGATCGTGTAACGTCAAATCTAATGAGCGCTCGATGGTACTTTGCACCGTCCAGGCCATTCCAATGGCCAGCACCGTGGCCGGAGGAGTCGTCGATGGTTCGGTGGATGGCATTGGTTGTTTGCACACATTCCGCGGAACCGTGGAATCATCGCACACGTATGCGTACCGCAGCACGGTGGAATCTTTTAATTGTGGAAATTGTTCTTGTCTTCTGAGCATGTTTCTTCTTCTTCTTATTCTTTCGCGCACCCGCTAGCGGACAAAGTTAATAGTCTGTTTGATGTGGCTTTAATTAGTAAATTGAGCTTGAATGAGTTGATGATGAATTGATTTATTTGCAGCGCCAAGTGCCCAGCACACACACACACCTCACACATCGGGGTAGTTTTGAAATTTGCTAAAAAAGCATGGAAAAGAAGCTTTCTAAACTGAGCTTTCATAGCTCAGCCGTTGGGGTGGGAGGGATGAATATTTTCCTGCCAAGGTACAGCTATTTCGAGTTCCGAGCAAATGTTACCCATACTCATATCCGCATGATGGTGGTGGTCATACATGTGTCTTACCGTGTCCAGCACAGCCTGTACGGATGTGCATATAGTTTTGTAGCAGTGAAAAACACAAAACCCAAAACGGAACTACGTTAGCAACGGCCTTCACCCAGTCAGTGGATCGATTCGATGGAGCACCATTAATGTGTGTGAGGCTTCCTTCCTGCAAGCGAAATAATAGGTTTAAGTTTAATGCTAGCTGCAATGTAAATGAGCTGTTCAAGACGTCACGTCAGCGCGTATTACAAATTGTGTTGGTGAAGATGTGCGGTCTTGACTCTAATGGGCTCAATTTGATGGTCCGTTTGATAGATTTAAATCAATGTGTTTTTATATGTTAAGCTTTAGAAAAGAATATAAAATTTAGATTTAAAAGTGTTTATTTAAAAAGAAAAGGAAATAAGGAAATAGGAAAATGTTTAATCCATTTCTCGATTCCTTTAAAGTTGAAGTGGAATATATGGAGAGAGTTGGAACATCTTTCCCATTTTCTGGATCTTGTTTAAGATTTTTCCCAAACGGAGTTGCTGAAACTACACTAGACCTGAGTTGAGACACTTGAGAAGATATTGAATAATTTAAATTATTCTAGGAACAATGCAATAAGACAACAAAAATATGGATTTTTATGTTATAATTAGATTTATATAAACCTAAGGAGGCACTTTGTGTTAAATATCATCAAACATCAAACATAAAAGAACATTTCTGGGGATTCTTCCTACTCAATATCCACAATGAATCGTTCTTCCGGTACTTGAGATCGTGCTACTAAGGATCATGTACTGTTTCCTTGCAATCACTAATATATCCCCTGAAGGTGCTTCAATCAACCATCAACCTAGACCACACGGCAAGGATATGCGTGGATCCCGGCCGCATGCATTTATTTCCGACTCACACAAGAAACCAGCCCAATATGGGGATGGCCAATGCACAGACCTGACGGAAATGGAGCATCGAATGTCAGACCGGGTACCATCAGCCCCGTTGGCAATCGCTGGCTCGCTTTCCTTGACTTCGCTCGCCACGCTTTGCTGAGATCCTGATTGGATGAAATCAATTAAATCATTATCCTATCAAATCCAACCATCGGTCCCCAGCCCAGCGGCAAATCGTTAAATGCGGGGGAAACAAAAAACAGCAACATGGGGAGTAATTATTGCATCAATCCGCAACCTTTCGCATCTCGCGCACCGTGCGCGCTGGGTGCAAATGTCAAAAGCTGTCGGCATGTGCCGTCATGTGCGCTTGGCTGTGCGCTTGCACCCTTCCCGAAACGGTTCTTAATTTGCGCGCATCCACATGCCCGCATGCTGCCAGGCTGGCAGGCTTTCGTGGAATGCACTGCGGCTGACGACGGTGCCAAGCGAGCAAAAATGTAGGTCATCATCGACACATTGCGGCCCGTGCGGATCAATCCCCGTATCGGAACAAAAGCGCCCAGCGGTACACGAATCTTCTTCAAATCACGTGCAGCGAATCAAGCGGTCGATGAATCGATAAAAAAAAATGGATGGGATCCGCAAGAAGAACAGCGCACGAGAAACACCACTGTGAAGCATCTAGTGGGTGCGACACGGTTTGCAATATATCCGCTTGGGTGGAAAAGAAAAAGATCTAAGGTGGCGAAAGGTGGCAAGAGATCGACGATAATCACCGTTGATAACGATCTGCAGCTGGTATTAGGTAGCGCCACCTGATACCTGATACCCGGTCGGGCGATAAATTTCGGTCTGACTGCGCAATCCGGACCACGGCAGCCGACGACGGATCGTGATGCACCGCGCGAAGCTGCATAGTGCACGCTCGATCGCGCACTCCCACTGCTCCATTTCACACACAATTTAAGTTCCACTAAGCGCCCGCGGTTGCAACAAGCTTGCACCGAAAAGCTTGGCGCGACTGAGAATGGAAACCGTGTACGATTGGGCAACCGGTCGAGTTCGGAAAAGCGGCGCCGGATTCGTTTGCATATCGATGCGCGCGAACCGTGGTAACAGTGTTTGCCGAAGAAGATGCCTTTCAGTGGCACTTGCCGTTGGGAAGCGATGGAAAAAAAACTGGTGCAAAAACATAGGCGAACACATTTCAACACCGAAATTGAACCAATATCGGCAGGAAATCGACGATCAAGACGATCAATAGCATCGCGAGCAGTAACGTATCGAGAGTATCGTTGCGCATACGACATGATTGTGTGTGGGGTTTTCGTTTCATCAAGAAACGTTACAGTTCGGTGAGGTACCGCATTAGAGAACTTTAATTCTAGGTGCTTTAAGGGGTGTTTTCTTAATAAAATCGCTTTTTAAATGTTACTTACTGCTCAAAAATACACTCACCGCCACAAAAAAAAATCTGATTGCTTCTGTTTAGTTCCCATCGCTCAACGCAATTTGCCTCACTCAGGTGCATCGTAATGTTTCCCTTTTTCTTTCCCGTTTCATGAATACTGTTTGTTTTGTGTTCATTCTGCGCCGCATCCTAACAGTTCTGAAATGTCTAACGATCATCTTGGTTTATCGCCCGCCAAGGATCGACCGATCGCGTCCTCGAATGGGGATGAATGGTTACCGCAATGGCAAACATACACTTTCGACCTAATATCGGCGACACAATGCAGCTTGCGTTGTGCTTCATTTCCATAACGAAATCAGCGTATCCGATCGCGCTCGCTCGCTGCCCTTTTACCGAGGGCTGTATGCGATACCGAAAAAGGGGAGAATTATGATTAGCGTTACGTTCTCGCTCACCCACAACAACCCTGAGCGGATGGCAAACAAAACCACACATTAGGTGGTGAGAAAGATTCTTGAACTTCAATTCAACCACACACGCACATGAAAAGAGTAACGCACACACACAATTTACTACGCCTGTGTACGCTTACTATCCAACCAGATGGATCCATCAATCCGGCAGATTAAACTGTAGTGACATCTCTAGACGCAGCCAGTTTCAGCGGGCCTAGATTGGTTAGATTCGGTGTGGACGGAAGGAAGCAACAACACACCAGCGTGGATCGTAAATTTCGAAGCGTTATTTATTTAATGATCGCCAATCGATCGAGCGAAACAAATGTGATGCACCGTGGTTAGGTTGATGGCAGCTCGCTATTGTACACATTGTATTCGATTGTTCTACGCAAGCATCCGTCATTCCGGTGGTTCATTGGTGGTAATATTATCATGTTCACAGATCGTTAACGGAGGATTACTCCTGCGGCACGTGTTTTTTGTTCTGCTGTACTATGCACAGTATGTTCTTCGTGTGTTAATTGATTACAAAAAAATGCTCTGAACATCATCTCAACCATTCCGTAAATTCCTACAAAATGTTCTTTTTCATCATAAGCCATACTAGAAAATGAAAAATCACATTTCCTTTGATAAAGAGATGTTTGTCACTCGCTTCAAAATGATCGTATAACAAAGATTTTGATTACAGTAGACTTTTCCTTTTAATTGTGTAAGCCTTAAACAGTGGAATCTTGTATAGTTTTCCTCTTTGATGTAAATTATGCCATATTAATTTGTTTTTATTTTAATAATAGTTAGTTTGTTGTAAATTAAAGAACATAAACCAGAACAAATAATTGATCGGTATCTTCGAGGTCTTGTTTATAACTTTGATTCGACAGATAAATCTAGGTTTGTAGATTTTTGAAATTCAATTAAACTGTTCTCTCTCCTACTGGTATTACCATCACATTAATCAAACACAATTTAACACTCGTCCCAAAAAAGGAGGAATAAATTTCGCATCATTTCTGGCACTTTTCCATTCTTTCTTCACGACGCACACATCTTCCCGGGCACCTTCATCATCACCTTTCATCTTCGCCCACCGGGTACGGATCGCAATCGAGTCTGGTCGAGACCACCCTTTCCTTTCGCTTTTTCCGAATCCGAATGCACTCTCGATTTCATTTCATCCCCGATGTGCGCCCCCGAACAAGCCGCGATGTGCGCCGGTATAACCTCAACCTCCAACTAAACCTGCCACCCTCCCCCTTCCCCCCACCACAAGCGATGGTTTTGGGACCAGCCAGCACGGTATCAATTCACCGGCGAGGCCACGAGGAGCGAACCGGCGCAGATTCTTGGCCGCCTGTTGGCCGCCTGTCGCACGATGCGCTAGAGAGAAAGAGGAACGGTTTTGGGGACGGCCCCGTACGACCCGAACGGCATTAAACAATCGCGCGAACCATTGCACCAGGGGTAATGGTGGATTATATATAAAGCAGAACTTACCGCTCACAGCAACACATTCGGATCTGTGCCTCTTCCTACTGTGGAGTGTGTCATCCCGTACAAGTGCTCTCGGTGCTCGTGCTGCGTGTTGGTGCTACAACCGTTGACAACTGCAGCAAGTTCGTGCAGTGTGCGCCCTCCAGTTGCATGTGCAAGTGCAACATAGTACCGGAACTGTGATACATATTTTGTTGTGTTTATTTGTGATTTTGTGTGTAATTTATTCGCTCTTCATCATGAAAATTGTAAGTGAAATCTTCGATATGCTACAGCGTTAAGCAGTGTTTACCACCATTGTTTGGTTGTTTGTGGTGTAAATTATGGAACTATTTTAACGCAACACTACCTTGTATCTCCATATGTTATTATTGGAGTTGTAAAATTTCAAATTTAAAATGTTTTACAACTCATTGGTAATTGTTTGTGTAGTTTGTGATGTGAAGCAATACACGTTTTGATTAAAGTTGAAATTAAAAAAAAATAATAGTAAACTAATTTTTTATATAAATTTTTTATTGAAAAAAAGTTTAAGGATACTTAACATAAGCAATAAAAAATATTTGCTGAAAGTTATTTAATTCATACAGAATTTTTTTGATTAAAGATTATTAAATAAACATTAAATAAATCTTTTTTATTCAACAAAATGTCCGTTTTTTTTCAAATATTTGAAAAACGTTCATGCTTTTACTAAGGACATTTTGTGTCCTTTCATTCAACAAATTCATTAAATCTTCCAATTAATATTATCTGAAAAACCTACATGGCCACAAACAAACATAAACAATGTGTCCAGCATCAGTTCCGTTGACGAGTAGCATTTGCGATCCCTTTAATTTGCATAATTTTACGCTTTAGCGTAATACTATACGCTCACGAGGAACAAAACAAAAAAAAAAGGACAAAAACCACTACCACCCAGAAGGGATGTTTTGCCTTGACAATTCGGGATCGCATCTTACCATCATAAAATTACAACGTACGGTCGATCCGATCCGATGCTGCAGAAGCTACTCATCATGTCATTTATGCTAATCGCCTGCAGGCGTTGATTACCGTAATCTCGAACTAATGAGCATCCAAACGTCAGCCACCCGCCTGTGGGACGAGAATCGTTCTCACACCTGTACCGGTCACGGTGGCCACCTAATAATGCTTGTTTGCAACCGACCCACCATCCCAACATCAATTATGATTGGGCCCGATTGGGAAACGGTTTCGTGTGGCGCTATGCTCGTCCCGAAAAGGGTGTCAAAGATGCGCGCAACAAGCAAGCCTTACGGGGTTCCGTCCCCGTGAAGCACTTCTTATTATCTTCACGCAAGCTCACGAATCACGTTTACAGGCTTGAATGCTTGAACAGAAAAACAACAACGCTCCATCCATCGGGTTGGATCCATTCCTTTTTCGGGAAGCGTGCTTATATTTAATTGATTGTAATGATAGCAAATAATCATCCTTGACGATTCGCAGCGACAAAGCGCCAATCCACCGCAATAAAGGTCATCGCATCGTATCGAATGTTTAAATATTTCGATAGAATAAGTTGTTTTTTTCTCTCTCTCTCTCTCCCCTAAACTAAATTGTTTATGATGAAACGATTGTATAAGTCTGTCAAGCGCGGTTTATGAAGATATCCCGCCCGGTTGGGCGTTTATACTGTTTTGCGATTAAACACACTGATTAGGTTTGGTCGCGGATCGACTCGGAATGGCCCATCCTCGGGGTCAAATGCGTCCCGTGCTGCAGTTGTGCAGTTTATGCAGTTTGTGCAGCAGCTGATGGGGAGCAGAAGCAGAGAAAAAAAATACAGACAACCAACGATCAGCACGTCGGTCGGTTTTGGGGCATCGGCCGCAGATAAAGCAGCGGGTGGTGAAAGGCACACATAATCCGATTGTCTTGCGGCTTTTTATGTTCAACTGCTACCCGTTCGGCCCGGTAATGGTATTAAATTTGTATCTCTTTCTGCTGTTTTTTTCTTCTTTTGCGATATGCTCCACGATCGTTTATTGGGTAACAGCGATATTAAGCTGTAAAGCTTTTGATTAAACCGTTGATTTTCATTGCTCGGTGCAGATCACCTTTGTGTGATCCTGCTTCTCCTGGCAAGTGTGTCCTGGGTGCTTTTTTTTTGTTCGTCAACCATAGAAACACAAATGCACTGCCAGTGATGCAAAAAGGTCACATTTTTCGATGTGTGTTGGCTACGAGTTTTTCTTGCACGATCGTTGCATATGTTTCCTCGAGCGGATGGTTTTGATTGTCGGAGAATCTTGAACGGAAGCCCACGGGTACATGTTTCTCTAGTAGGGAGGTTCTCAAACGAGAGGTCAACATAGTGTCTAATGTAAGCTTCTGTAGCTACTGTTGTATGCACTAAGGTGTGTCTAGTCGTTATGCACTCCATGCTGAGAACTATGGATCCATTCATGGCTGTTTATCCATTTTGGCATGATCATTAGACGTGATCATCTGCAAAACTATATGTAATTTAAGGATGATTCATATATTTTTTTCTAAATGTTTTCAGTTTACATTTTGTATCCATTTCCTTATCATCTATTTTTTATTTTGATAATTTGCTGGCATTTATGACGTCGGATCTTATTGTTCTTGTACGAACGACAAAATTCTAAGTTGCAGAAGAAAAAATTTAAAAATAATTATAATTTCTAACCAAATAGTAATTTTTGATGATTTCCAACAATATATTAGTATTTTTTCTGGTTACTTGTTTTTTTTTTTAAATTTAGTAATCTAAAAGAGCTACACATAAATTATCCACTATTCTACACGCATAACAAACAATTATAAGAAAATTACTTAAAAGAACATAAAAAACACCAAACATAAGCTTAAAATTTATGTTTCTAATACAACTCCATATGCATCAGTTTGAACTGTTATTAACCTTGTAAAAAAAACTTTACATCACTTAAACAATACAATACCAACGTCAATGTTGATCACTTCGAAAAAACACACAAACACAACAAAAGGTATCTGCAACATAAAATGCTAAGCTTCACCGTTCGCTAAAGGCAACGAAACGTTCTGATCATGTGAACATAATACCATTTTTATGACTTATTTGCATCACCCGCCTCTTTGCATCGCAGTGTAAATGAAGCGATTTGAAATGGAGCTCCAATTGTATCTGGTTTCCTGGCCTGCAATCTAGGGCACTTATCTGAGCTTCCACTTACAATAGAATGCATGAAGAGAGAGGTTACGAAAGAGAGGCATCTTTTTGCTGACGCTATTACACTATTGCTTGAAAGATTTCAATGATGGATCGACAAAAAAAAATGGTTGATTTTATTTGTTTTTGAATGTTCTGTTCCCATGCTCATCTCTCGAGGAGCTCGAGTCGGTTCGGCGAGGTGTCACAGAACGTGGCAACAACCGTGGTTAAAACATGAAAGGTTTATCAGTTAAGCGACCCGCACAACAACACTCCCGTCCCATCCCGTCCATACCAGGGGGTAAGGTCGGCGATAATTATGTTGTGCTGTTCGTAGAGCAACCACAATTTCGTCACCAAGCGTGACTTCCAGCATCACCACAACAACGACAAATCCTGCGTCCTCTTCTGGCGCGATTTCGACGGTGTCTTCATTTCTCAATTCAATCGAAGCATTCCGAATGGTGGCGGGTAGTCTGTTTGCCATTTTCTACCATTTGCTCGTTGCCGCATTCGTTTCGTTTGTCTGTCCTCGGATATCGGGCTATGTGTGTTCGAGTTTTGCATCCGCCGCATCAAAACGGTCGACGGACGAGCACAATGTTGTGTGGTGCATGACTTACCGCGCAGCGACAAAGAGTTTCCCCGTCCAACGATGGTTCACTTCACAACTTGTGCAACTCGCGATTGACGCTGCAATACCATCCCGGTCGAGACCATTCTTGTGGTCCGATAAGAAAGCTCCAATAGGCGACGCAGCGGAGAAGCTCCAGTGGATGCACAACAATGTTTGCATTGAAATACACTCAAAGACCTCGGCCGGCCGGGTCTTGGAGATGCTTTTATGATAATTTCGTGACCACTCAACCGTGGGTTTGCGCTGCATAGATGCTCCAGTTTTAATGGGTCACCGACGGTTGCGCCACTTCGACGTGTATCGTTGCGAGAGCGTGCCCGTGCTAAGGTTACGGTCGTATTGTATCTTCACTTCTGCAACCATCATTGCAGATCTTGCTGGCGACGCTGGTGGCGGCGTGTTCGTGCGCCCGGCTGGACAACAACTACCTGCCACCGCCGGGAGCGGCTTCTGCCGGAGGTGGTCCAGGGCTGACCGCTCCATCGCCGGGTGGTGGTGGTCCCCGTCCGGGTGGTGCTGCTCCGGGAGGTCCAGGTGGAGCGGGAGGCTTCGGTGGTCCCGGTACGGCGCCGGGTGGTGGAGGCTTTGGAGGTGGCGCACCGTCCAGTGGTGGATTCGGCGGAGCTGGACCCAGTGCTGGAGGTTTCGGTGGTCAGGCATCCCGACCGGGTGGAGTTGGTAAATAAAACTGATATAGCTGGAAGTTGATTTGGGACATTTCTGACACACTCCTCTGCATACTCCAGGTGGTGGTCCAGCTGCTGGTCGTCCAGGAACGCCTGCTCCTGCTTACGGACCTCCGTCCAGTGGATTCGGTGGCGGTGCTCCATCGTCCTTTGGCAGCGGTGCTGGAGCTCCTTCCGGTGGCTTCTCGTCTGGCGGAAGTGGATTCGGCGGAGGATCTCCGAGTGCTGCACCAGCCGGTCCAAGTCAACCACCGATCGAGATTATCTCCTATGAGAACATGAACAATGGCGATGGAACTTACAAATATAGGTGAGCTGTACAGCGTGCAGCGAGTGCCTTCAATTTCTAAGACTCCTAACTTAACTTTCAGCTACGAAACGGCCAACGGTATTAAGGTCCAGGAGCAGGGCGAGATCAAGAATAAGGGTTCCGAAAACGAGATCCCAAGCGTACAGGGTTCCTACTCGTACACCGCACCCGACGGACAGGTCATCACCGTGACGTACATCGCGGACGAGAATGGATTCCAGCCGCAGGGTGATCACCTGCCAACGCCACCACCAATTCCGGCGGAGATCCAGAAGGGACTTGACGCGATCGCTGCTGCTCAGGCTGCCGGGGGTGCTGTTGGTGGTTCAGGAGGTCCCGGTAGTGCGGGTGGGTATCCGGGAGCGGGTGGCAAACCTTCCCAGGGATATCCGGGCTCGGTAACTGGTTCGGGTGGATATCCATCCGGTGCTGGTGCACCAGGCGCTACCGGTCCGGGCGCTCGTCCAGGTCAGGGAGGCTATCCGAGTGGACCGGCCGGTGGATCAGCAGGCTATCCGGCCGCTGGTGGTCCTGCCGCACCCGGAGGTTCCTCTGGCTATCCATCCGGTGGTCCGGGAGTACCTGCTGCCCCACGTCCCAGCGCACCCGGCAGACCATCGGGCAATGGGTCGTTTAATCCGCAGTCCGGTTACCAGTATTAAAATGCCACCATTACCACATTAAGGCCGCTAGCAACGTCACATGCATTTAAGCAGAAAAGAAACAAAAAAAAACAGGAAACAAATGGAATTGAAACAAAAAAAAGGCAGGTTCACTCGCTGTAAATAAGGTGAAATGGTGAACGGTTGTAATAAAAAAGGAAAAGTGAAAACAAAAAACAGCTACCCCGAGTACGTTTCTGATGTAAGCCAAGCGAACGGTTATGAATGGATGTGGTTATGCGGGAAGAGAACTGGTTTGAACTTGATCTTGAACGGAGCTAGCGCGAAAGACGAAGGTCGACGGGGGCGTAAAGTGCTTTGCGATCTTTCTTGTGGAGATGAATGAACAGAAAAAGCTCGATACGATGAATTTGAACAGTCGACATTGAAGCGTCGACATAAAAGCTCACCCATTCAACTGGCAAAAAGCTCATCGAGGGGTGCGCTTGCGTGGTTCGCTAAGCCGACCAAATTAAATCGCATAGAGCTTTATTGAAATTAGAATTTATTATTAACAGAAGTATGTATTAGCACAGCTCAAGGGACGGTATAATTCTAAAACAAATTTGTGACAATGTCATAGAACAGCTTTAGTCTTCTCCGGTGATGATTTATTACGCTCTTTGTGACCGTTCCCACTCAAAGTCGATCAAACTCAACCATAAATAATGGACACGTCTATTTAATGTCATCACAACGGTCATAATTGCCGTGCCACGTTTCTACCAACCACGCCGATTGATTTATGTTCAGCGCTACTAGAACCGAACGAGACCAATAAAAAAAAAACTCCCATCAACGAACGCGTGATGATAAAGCAACTGAATAGAAGCTCACTTGGCTCACGGCGTACAGACATACATTATGGTACATGATGAGCATAATTTGTACAAGTCAATTTTGAAGCACCATCAGTCGGATCATTGCATATCGCACAGCTAATCCGTCCGAGCAGTCGAAAAGTCGTGACAGATGCGAGCGCCTGCAAAGCACACGTCAATACACTTTGCACATGGCACCAGGTGGTGCTCACAAAAAAAATAGGAAGACTCTCGGTTGACCCTCAAATCCCATGACATCTTGCAAACTCCACGACCGTTCTTCAGGATCTTGACGCTTTCGATCACCCGCGGCTTTGAAATGTCACCCTCATGTGGATTGGGTGTACTTTGTTGGCCGAAGTCAATTGCCCACCGAGATTACCATCCGTCCCGTTAGTGAGTCGTGACAGCGGTACCGTGCCAAGAAAATCTAGGCTAGGTCACTGCAAAAGGAAACTCGCACAGCAAACCCGATCGATCGGTGACGGAAGCTAGCATGGGCAAAACTTCTCGCATTGAGCGATATTTATTAGGCTGTTCATTATCGCTTGCACGCCGTGTGGTACTCGCTAGCAACATCTTCGATTTAATGGGAGTCCTTATGTAGTGTGGTAGATTTATTTGAGCAGACTTATTGTGGCACATGTGACACCAGATAAGGAGCTACTCGCCGTTAATATGAAGTTTAATTTCCAGTAGCCGTCGTATACCTACCTTAAGTTTATTGTGCAGGATAAATCTCAACCATTTTATGAGTGATGATTTATTCTATTAGCAGCTTAATGTTATTTGCAGTAGACAGATAAATTCTTATTTATCATTGATTTAAATAAACCGCATTGGGCGGCTCGGTGGTGTATTTGGAAACGGTGTTAGTCCCTACCACGACCGGACCGGGTTCAAATCCCATCCGGACCGTTCCCCCGTAGTGAGCACTGACTATGCAACTACGTGGTATCTAATAGTCTAGTAAGCCATTTGATGGCCGGCATGACCGAATAGGTCGTTACGCCAAAGAGAGAATTAAACCGCAAAATAAAATAATAATTTTCTGAGGTATAAACATACTTTTAGGCGCAATCAGTACTGATNAATAAACCGCATTGGGCGGCTCGGTGGTGTATTTGGAAACGGTGTTAGTCCCTACCACGACCGGACCGGGTTCAAATCCCATCCGGACCGTTCCCCCGTAGTGAGCACTGACTATGCAACTACGTGGTATCTAATAGTCTAGTAAGCCATTTGATGGCCGGCATGACCGAATAGGTCGTTACGCCAAAGAGAGAATTAAACCGCAAAATAAAATAATAATTTTCTGAGGTATAAACATACTTTTAGGCGCAATCAGTACTGATTATTTAAACTACAATCCAACGTAATTTAATTTCCATTGTTTCTAGTGCGCTGTGTAGCATCAAGGGTGTAACCTTTTGATATTATTATTTAATAGCTCTCTTTTGTAAATGGTTGATAAATGTTTAAAAACATTGTTAACTTTTCATATATTTAAGTAAATGTTATTTAGGAGTCATGTTCTTGTTTTTTAATTGCTATGAATGTTTCTTTCCGCCAGCTTGTGATATTTAAATTTAAGTCTGTTTTGAGCGGGTATTTCCAAACCCCTTGCCAGTATGTGGCATTTGAGTCAAACTCTGATTTGAATTGGTATTCCCCACCGAACCAATTCCAGGTGTATCATTTTCTTAGAAATTTAAACCCGTCCTGTTGGCCGCCTCATTAGCAACAGATGCGATTCTTTCGTGGTTCTATCCATAAAACAAGAAAAACCGACGAATATTACCCTCGAAACAGTGACGAAAACTGTCCTCCGGTGTGAAATGCTCAAGATTATCGTTAATTTTATAATTGCATACATTTAGGCGAAGAATACGGTGCAGTTAAATTCGTGAAATGTTGTACAGTTATATTTTACCCACCTTGCCCATGAGGTTTAAGTACGCTCATAACATGAATAGCTACTTTAGAAGAAGTACCGTACGTATCATTGGTTCCACTACAATATTGCGTCCGATTTGCTAAGGCGTCTCCATTTACAACCACCCTGGACACCCGGGCGCGCTTAAAATATGCAAAGTTCACGGGTATAACATTCACCCCATTTCGCATAATTACTGTGCCTTATCGCGTGCAATACACAGCCCATCCTCGTCACAAATCGTGCCCGCTCTACTGGCACTACCGACATAGGTCATCCCAGTGTGCGCGAACCGTTAATCCAGTTGCTAAAACTTTTAACATTTTTTTCTACTGTCTACCGTTTTACGACTCTTCTGCCCTATACCGTGCATTACGGGACCTTCGGCACCGTTGAAGCAACTGAACCTCGTGTGCCATTGCAAACACGGCTAACAATTTCATTCATGCCGCGTATGTTTCATTTCGTTACCAACAGATCGCCCCAACACATCGTTGGCTGGCCGTTGCACATTAGGGAAGCACAGCGTTGCACAGCGAGGAAGCTTGTGTTTATCAGCCAAACGCCTTTGAAGGTGTCAATTATGTTGAAGATAATAAATCAATTCTTCATTGTAGCAGCGTTAAGCTGTCGTACCGGCGTATATGGAGGGCAGCAGATGGACATCCCTGCAACAGCGAAGGAAGAGCCAGGAACCCATCCACACGATCGGTAGTCGAAACGAGCAAAGCAACAATGATGATCATTTTCTGTTGACCATGGCGTACGTGTAGACGACAATATCACACGCCTTCCAGAACTGTACGGCCTCCGGTACCACCGGCAAGATGACATCCTTTAGTTCTTCTTTTCTTTCCTCCTGCGACCGAGTCTGTTGCGGACTCATGTGGGATTTTTATACCACTGCTGTTTGAGTCACAACTTCATAAGGTCATTCTGGTACGCTGGACGATCGGAACGAGTTCGAAGTTCGCCGATGTCCGGAGCATCTTCACCATCGCACCAGAGGAACGCATGTGTGTTTACATGCCAATGTCGGTCCATTGCGTTCGCAACAGCCATACTCGGTTGGCCAGATTGCCAAAGGTGAAACTGGTTTCGTCCAATCGGTACGGGTACGCGCATCTTCCTTGACATCTCGGCCCGGGTGTCAGTTCGTTCGGGGCGGGCGTCGTGCTGTTTCGCTCATAATGTTTTGGACGCAAACGGTCGTAATTGATAACTTGATTTCTACAGCGGGCCCGGGCTACGGGGCCGCATCCGTTTTGTGAGGCAGATTCTCGCATTCGCACACCGTTTGGGCGCTGCGATGGAATCGCTACCGTTAGGAGCATTGGTTGCTTTTTTTTATATATGTTTGAGCATAACCAGAGGGAGGTGAGTCGATCAAGTCGTATTGGAAACACCTTTTTGGCATTAGAATTCCCCGCCTGAGCGAACGGAAGGCAATAATTTGTCGTACCATGATGATGATGACGACGGCGATGATGGTATTTCCCCATGAATGGATCGAATTGTATGGCGCACAAGGAAGGACAAATAAGGCTTTCGGTTGGACGAAGCGTCCATAAGAATTTATCATTAATTTAGATTCGAACGTTTTGCATGGGAAACGATGTGATTGTGCGAGAACAGTGCGATAATCGTTTTCGATTTCATTTCAATGAATCAACTAATGATTTCCTGATGGCTAATCAATAATTTTATTCGTTTGCAATTAAATATTTTAAAACTCATGGCAAGACAATACGGTGAAAGGCCATCATAATTTAAAAATGAAATAAATAATTTTATTTTCTTATAAGTTTATTTAACACTTTTCTTGTCGGGAGAAGATAACTAATAATTTGAAATAGATTTAAATAGTAGATCATGAGGAAACATCTTAATTAATAATTATTATAATTATCCAACCCGTAACCTAATTTCATTTTGTGACACGATTGCTAAAAGGTTATTGTAATAATGCAATCAAAATAATAAAATAAAATCTATAATGGTTATATTGTTACGCTCCCCTGCTGGACCGGTTGTACTTACCCCCAACGATGGGCCCGTTATCACGCTACCAACAGCCGAGATCATCCAAAATGAAAATAAAAGTGGCTTAACTTACCAGTGCCCTGCTCCTTCCACCGTCTGCACACCACTGTCCGCTTCGTTGAGCAGCGTGTCGTGTGTATCTTTTGAATCTGTCCCCTAGGTGCACCTCTTGACAGCACAAGCGAAGCGCCATGTCGGGTATGGTATGGTGGGATACCGTACCACGTTATAGATGGCATCGGGTAGCGCCCTCTTTTCGCGACGCTACGTACTCCAAAAGACCCCAACGATGACGCCGAAATGCCACGAAGTGGAAGCTGGAGAGAAAACCGAAAACAAAAAAAAAAGACTCACGAAGGTGGGAAAGATCATCTTCGCTGCAGCCGCGGTCGGCTGGTCCGGCTTCTTCATGAGCGGTGCGACTATGGTAATAATAACAATAATCAAGTACCTCCCTGTTCGCGTGCGGCTCAGCCAAGGGTGTGTGAGTGGAGTGCAGAGCAAGACGAAAACAAGTGGAAGGGTGTATTGTATGCGTGAGTAGGGTTTTGGGGGTTGTGGTAGACTTCGTGGTCAGTCGGGGTGTCGAGCGGGACTCACCCCGGTCACTGTACGAGAGTGTGTATGCCGAAGATCACACCGACGACACGACGAAAAGGGACTCCACATTCGAACTCCACTCCAAGCTATCCCTGCCCTTCTCATCGAGAATCGCAGACATCGCCATCGGCACCAGGAGTGGAGGTATATCAACCGGCGGCGATCCTCGTACCAGACGGCGTGCGGATATAAATATCACCCACGAAGAAGCCTCCCATCGACAGAACGTAACGTCACCACGTCCGAGCAGGATCGCAGCCTTTGACGCCTTTCTTGCGTGTGTCTTAAGCGTCGCTCGTCAAGCGAACGTGTCCCATTACACCGTTAAACAGACAGTGTCGGCGCGTGTGTGTGTGTGTTTGATTGTGAGTGAGAAAAGGATTAAAAAGAAACATTATACAATGAAAGTGATTGTAAGTTTTGTGATTAGGTGAAGAAAATCAGACCCAGAAGATCAAGTGTTGGCTAAGTGTTTCTGTTTGGTTTGTCTATTTGTTTTTCCTCCCCATTTGTTTCGGGCAGATTATCGTCTGTGTGGTGCTGCTGGCGTTCGGTGACCGTGAGGTGGAATGTGCACCACAGGGACCGACCACCGAGCCAATACCGATCATCCGCCAGGAGCAGGAGGTAAACCCGGATGGTAGCTACAGCTGGAGCTACGAGACGGGCAATGGTATTGTGGCGGAGGAGCAGGGCTTTCTGAAAAATGCCGGAACCGAACAGGAAGCACAGGTAAGACGAAGATGGAACTGTGTGTTAAAGTCGCTTAGCATCTTGTGGATTATTCTTTTTTTTTGGTATTTGAGTTATCTTCACCTAAGATTTTAAGGATATTCAGACAAGTAATGTATGTGAACCTCATTCAAAGTTTGTTGCTTTTAGTGCAGTTTTCAGTCCAAAAGCACTCCCCAAAAGTTATGGATATAAGAACAATTGTAAAATATCCATATTTTACCAATACTTTCTTCCAAATTTCCAATATTTTTTTAAATAATTGATAAGTCTAAATATGGCAATTTGAAAGATTTTTTTTACAATTTTACAATACCTTTTGTATTGTACAACAATGTGATCCTTAAAAAAGGAATTTCTTTGTGGTTTTCGATCGCTAATGAAAAAATTGTGCAGAGAATTGTTATTAAATGATAGTTCTTTAAATTTGAAATGCATTTTAATGAGTAAATTTTTTTAATATACAAAATAACATACAAAAATTGAAATATTATAATAAATTCCAAATTATGATTTGCTATTCCATTCTCAAGAAATGTAATGTATATAATATAATGTACATGATATCTATTGTAAACCTTTCCTCACTTTGTTTGCATTCTATAAACAGAAAATTAGAAAAAAGGAAAAAAAATGTAGCTTTTACACGACCCAGTTTCCCATATTTTTTGTTTGTGGTTTGTAACGAAACCGGCGCCATTTATGTAAGAGTGATCGGAAACATGAAACGCACCACACTCTGATTGCATCGATTAAAGCAAACCCGAACCCTTGCGCTACCCCAAAACGCCCATCCCCCGGAATGAGCAATCTCCACCCTCAATTGCTCGCCGTCCATTAATCAAATCCGCTTTACGAAGCAAATATTTATAGCTTTGCACTGGGCAACCCCATCTGCTACGGTCTGCCCTGTGACCCAGCCGACCTGTGCCGCTCATCAGTGAGGTGAACTTTTCTTTCTAACGCCCTGTAACTCCCGACATCACCATGCTCCTCTCCCCCTTTGGAATTTCTCGTTTGGTGAGGCGCGTCCCTAGGTCACGGATGTCACTGCCAGCGAGAGAACGTACTAATGGTGACGGTTTTTTTCTTTTTTGCGGTGACACGATCCCATCAAGCTGACACGCTTTTGACGAGCTAGCCAGACCATGCAACGATGGGCAGCCTTTAGCTTGGCCGGATTCCCGGTTCGATCGTGCATTGGCAACCAAAACGAGCCACCCAATCAAAACAGGATCCAGATCCGAATGGATCACACGGATTAGGGAAGGTTTGCTTCTGGTTGCGCAACGAGCGACGGCTTCGACGCTGGTTTTCGCTTTCTTGCGGAGCGTTTTGACCCGACCAATGAATGTGGCAGCCATGGGAAGAACGGGTGGTTGGGGTGCAAAAATAAACGAAATAAACGACAGCAGCACTTCGGAAAAGGTTAATTGGCTTCCTTCAGGGTAAAGCGCTTGCTGCTGCTGCTGCCAGGGTGCGGGTGCATTTATTTAGGTTTGGTGTAGCGCTTGCTGTCGGTTTTGGAGTGTCAAATATTGGCCAAACATTTTGTGATGATCCATATTGCCCACCCGTGGGAGGGGCAATGATCTGTAACGCCCCGAGGCGAGCGGCGATATGGTTCAAATTTGGGAAACGGTATTTGGCCACCGTCCAATAAAAATGATGTTGCAAATTTAGTGCGACAAGCTCGCCTTGTGACAAAGCAGTATACAACGCAATCGGAGTTTTTTTTGTGCTGCCTATTAGTAATTTTGTGACCAGGTTGATGAGCAAAAACCATTGTCAAAATCCATCGGTTTGAACAAAATCTCACACGCAGCATTCAATCGATCCAGCGCAAAGCGCAAGTTGATATTGCATTGCACAATCTCATCGGTGCAAATGAAACAGTTACCCCAGGGGTAAGATGGTCGGCATTTATCGCTGTCGATTGATTGCGAAAGCCTCTTTAACGCGTCGTTTGAACCACGCTTCAATGGTGCACCGAACGAGCACGAACGTGCAAGATCGATTGCAATTGCGTGGCGATAGCGCGAAGACGAGAACAACCCACTTGAACCGGTACGATGCGTGCGCCACCGAGGATGAGTAATTAATTGATACTTTGTGGTCGGTTGCTTTTGCCGATAGCCGTGTACCGGTGGCCGTGCTCAATCGAACCCAAACGTGTCCTTCGAAGCGTGTGCACGCCCGGTTCCCTGCACGGCTGGGAAGGTTAAATGGTGAGATGGGTTCGTCGCTTACGCTGCTAACCAGCTTCTTCGTGTCGCACAGGTCGCTCAAGGAGAGTATTCTTACACGGCACCGGACGGGCAGCTCATACGGGTGCAGTACATTGCGGACGAGAACGGTTTCCAGCCCCTCGGTGACCATCTGCCCACGCCCCCACCCATCCCACCGGCGATCCAGCGTGCCCTCGAGTACCTTGCCAGTCTGCCGCAGAGTGATGATGCTTCGCGGAGGTACTGAACGCGAACGAACGGGGTACAACATCCTATCACTACACCACACTAGCACGTAAAACAGTCTCATCAATCGCGCACATAGTGATTAGCAACGGTACCGTTTGAGAAAAGGTTTGAGAAATGTAATGCTCACCCAATACGTTTGTACATTCCCATGCGCATACAACCGTATGGTGGTATGCATAATAAATCATAACTTTTCCTTTTATTTATATCCAATAATCGTATAATTTTATCACTCTCAATGACAATCTCAATATCTTCAAACGACGATGTACACAACAACACCCAAAATCACCCGAAATCAAACAGCTAATCACCGAGCCTAAAAACATGGCTTCATCATTATCAAACGGTTCGTATCGGTGTCTGCGATTCGCAGCGCGTGCTTGCGTTATCCTTCAACCGTTGCCAAGCTTTTAACTAATCCCTGACACAGCCCCAAGATAGGCTTCGGGCAGCCCATCAAACTAATCACACTCAAGCATCCTTTATGCGATTCGTGCGCGTGCTTCTAAGCGCGCTTGTGCAAGCTTTGTTCTCGCGCGGAACCCATCACCTCCACCCACTGCGCCATAAAACCAACCCTCTTCACACACACACGTCCGATCGCACCATAAACCATGGTGCTGAAACGAAAAAGGAACATTTTAATCTCAAGGCAAGTAGCCTCGGTGGTACCGTGCTGGTGGATGAATGAACTATGGTAAGATTATGTGGTATGGTGGATCATTCTTTTTTTTATGTTGGAAGGTGGATCGGCTTTCGTACGTCGATGTGGGGTTATTTTTTTTTTCTTCTTTTCGGAGGTTGAGAATGTGGGGAAGTATTGCCGTGTGGCGCCTTCGTCGTACTATCTGCTAATCATACAGCGGACTATTCGGATGCACTATGGAAGTTTAATATTAGGATCGTCAATATGCAACACTTTAGCTTTTCCAATCCAAATCAATGTTTTTCAGACATACAGGCAAGTACTTAAACTTCTGTGATTAAAGCTTAGAAATACGTAAAAATTTGATAAAAATAAAAATAAGAAAGCTAAGTCATTAGAAAGCTACTTGAAAAATGTAGCAAACTATTGTTCTGGTCACAGGTAAGTTCAAATCAAAATTAATATTCCATGTAAAAAACCCTACACAAAACTGTTTGTTATTTAAGGAATAATAAAATTATGAAAAAACCTCTCATTTGCTGTTATAACAGTGATAAAACTATAATAACGTAAATTTTTAATCAAAACCGAAACCGACTAACCCAAGCCCAACTCGTCCCAGTGTGCACCTATCGCGTATCGCGTGAAAATAGAATAATTCTCGAAGAAATATTTCTTCACCACATTTAGTCCGTCACCACCACCGCCAACCTTCCAGCCTGCCCTCCATTTCCAAATTTCTTAGAAGCGTGATGAATTTAGCGGCACCGATCGATGCGGTGTTTATTAATTGTTTTGATTATGCCCACGAGGAGGCTGTACATCCGCCGCTTTTTGGTGGGGGAGAAGGCAAAAGATGAATATTCATGAGCCCTAAAGAATATTCACGGCTGGGCGTTACCTGCACGTTTCCGTCCCGTAATCCTGCGCGAGGGATGCCAGCTTAATGATGGCGCGTTTTGGCGCTCATCCAGGATGTGTCCATTCGCCACCATTCGCCATCCAGCTAATCGGGCAAATATTTTACATCGTTTAACTTAATTGACTTCAACACGGCTTCATCTGGCGCTATCGGATCGAACCGATCGGTATCGTTCAAGCAACAGCAACAACAATAAAAAATGGTACCGGTACGCATATTTTATCTCCCTGCCCTTGAACGAATGCATTTGTGAAGCTAAAATTAGTTGTCCAAGGACTCCGCATGATGGTCGTCTATTGTGTATCACCAAGCAAACTGCATTCCGATGCATTTCGAAATGAGGCTACAGAGACTTACACTCAAAATTGCGCTCCAATTGCTGAGAGTCGTCAGAAAAGATTAACCCTTCGAAAAAAAAAACACTCACTTCATGCTCATGCGTGTGCCAGATCATGACGATTTGGGTTGACTTCTTGTGTGATCTTCTTCTATTGGCGCTATTGTTGCTGCTGCTACTACAACTACCTGTCAATGATGCAATAGCCCCTGACGCGTGATGGTCCATCTGCCATTGATCCGGTGGTAATCAAATCTTCCGACTGTGGAGAGTGTCGTTGAAACTTATGCAAATTCGGTCTAACGAACAACTTGTTTCTAGGCATCGTCCCGTTCCCCTGCCAGCTACCATTTGCTCTTCCTTCTCTCGTCACCGTCCGCTTCTATCATGCGAGAGAGATGGACATGCTGGGGAAGTATCCCGAGTAGGAGGGTGTTCGATGCGCCTTATGGTGATTTGCTAGGACACACGCAAACCGGACGCTAGCTCGCTTTGAAACGATTCCAAATACAACCCGAACCCGACGCCCGAACGAGAAGCAGACGGAACGAAAGATTGAAGATACACAATATAGAGAGAGGAGAGAAGAAACAACAACAAAAAAAGTCTGCCGAAAATCCGTTGTCGTACGATGCCAATATAAATAGCCAACGCCTTGCTGGGGCTGCTGCCACATTTCTATACCAAGCTCGACGACCAACAGTGCAGTGTGTTTGTGCTCGATCTCGAATCTAGCGTGACGTAAAGCGTAGAGTCATCTTCCGCGTCCCAAACTCATAGTAAACACAATGAACAAGGTGCGTAGTGTGACGAGTGCGAGTGACTCTAATGATTCGTTCCGCCTAAGGAACTCAGTATGTGTCAGTTTAGTGTCGGAATAGCTACTAACTATGTGAATGTTTTGTTTTGTCATTGGATATTCTAGCTCGTTTGCGTGCTCGTGCTTGCATTGATTGCATTCGTGACGGCAGATAAGGATGCCACCGTGCTAAGGCAAGACTCGGAAGTCAACCCGGACGGTTCGTATCAGTACGCGTACGAAACTTCCAACGGGATCGTGGCCGAGGAGCAGGGCACACTGAAAAATCTCGGTGAAGAACAGGCACAGGTAGATTTGCTTTGGCAAGGAATCTTTACAAATACGAACCTTTGCTTACCACTTTCTTTCTTTCTATTTACGCATAATCACCTAAAGGTGGCACAGGGACAGTACTCGTACACCGACCCAGAGGGCAACCGCATCTCGCTGCAGTACATCGCGGACGAGAATGGATTCCAGCCGCAGGGTGATCATCTGCCAACGCCACCACCGATCCCGGAGGCCATAGAACGTGCGCTCCGGCTGCTCGCTAACCTAAGCCGAAACAAGCGTGGTTCTGCGTAGTAAACGATGCGTGCCGTAAATAGTGAATTAGGTTAGTGATACAGGTCCCGGGCACTTGGCAGCACACTAGTCATGTTTCTGAAGCGTAAAGTGACAAGGAAATAAAAATCACCATTCGATTAACGATTTGCAGGCCGACAAAGATTCATCAAAATTTCGCACAATGTCTTACGCACAGCAAAATGTCATCGCGTTCGTCGCTTACACGATCGTTGAACTCGATCGTACCGTTGTCGAGTGTTGTTGAGAGAAAGTTTTGTCTTGTGGTCTTTGCAGGATGTTTGTATGGTATGATTTTCGTCTAAACAAAAACGAGAATATCGACTCAACAGTGGAATAACAATCCGCTTCCACCCGCTTGCCCGTCTGAACTTGACATTGAGTAGCGCTGAAAATGGTGATCACTTCGGCAAACATATGGTTTCGGTGACGTGTTTGTCGTTTTGTTGCTTTTCGATGCAGATGAGATTCGATTTTAAAACGCCCGGTCGATCCAGCCAGGAGACGATGCAATCCGTGGCCGTCCTTGCACGTATCGGAGCTTAATTTTATGCTACCCGCCCGATACTGACCCACAAAGATTTATATCCACAGCATCCACAACACCGTAAGGTAGTAATAATAATGCGTATCACGATGATNGAGTAGCGCTGAAAATGGTGATCACTTCGGCAAACATATGGTTTCGGTGACGTGTTTGTCGTTTTGTTGCTTTTCGATGCAGATGAGATTCGATTTTAAAACGCCCGGTCGATCCAGCCAGGAGACGATGCAATCCGTGGCCGTCCTTGCACGTATCGGAGCTTAATTTTATGCTACCCGCCCGATACTGACCCACAAAGATTTATATCCACAGCATCCACAACACCGTAAGGTAGTAATAATAATGCGTATCACGATGATGACGAAACGGGTGACCTTCGATTTTCCGGTCCCACATATCGACGCGTATCGTACGCTCGTATGCTAAACAAATCGCCGAAGATGCGGCCAAGATGGACCACACGGAATGGAGGCCTGCGAGGCCATGAAATCTTGCCCAACCTTGAATTTCGGCCCGAAGATCCGGTCCGTGATGATGGTGACGCGAGGAAGTAGACGACAGACAGCCGATCCTCGTTTGTCTCTCCTTCATCACAAAACCGTGGCGGGTGGCTTTGTTTGGTTTTGTGTTTTCGTGGGCGGCCATCGTACGCGCTCGCACGATGAGCTCCCGGTGGGTCTTTAAAAATAGACCCTGTGAGAGGTGTTCTTACGAGTGAAGGAAGGAAGAAGAGCGCGAGTGGGAGAGAAAGTGATGTGGCGTAGCGTAGAATTATTTTTAATTTTTGACTGGTTTGAGTTGGCGAAAAGGTTTGCTAATTTCGTTGAGACACACCATGACTATGAGGTCATACTACCGTTGCGACACGCACCTGTAGAGAAATGGTGAGATGACGTTTAAACTCTACATCACCTACTACAAGAAATTTGTTTTAAAGTATGTAACACAAATGACTGCTTAATTTACAATTTATGATTAACAATTTAAGATAATTAGTCACTAGGACTAGAAAATCACAAACACTTGCTGTTGCACGTTCGTTCTTGCTCAAATCTCAAGCGTAACTAACGCACAATGATACCAGATCTACACACGCAACACCTTTCATGAACACTTGTCTCTGGTCCAGTCTTGTCGAATCGTCACTAATTTAACACACTTTACGAGTCGTAAGATCACGCTTTACCGGGCGCCTCCAGCAACAAGTCAATCTGGTTTGTCAATTGACATTCGGTGGCAGGATAATAACTCGTACCCGCACCTAGAGGCGCGAGCAAAAAGGTGAAAAATATCGAGCATTTTTGTAATAAATTTAACGTCCTTTGCATGTTCCGTTTGCCCGTATGTGAGTACGGCCGTACGTTGCTGTACGATGGTTTCACCAACTGTTCGATATCGAATCCATATTCCTGGGAAGAGCCAACACCTTCACCATGAACGTATTTGCATCAGTTTCAAATGAAATAAATTCATCAGTTCTGGAAAATATGACATCTACTGATGATCTTCGCTAGTAAAGCGCGGGAGTATATAAAAAGGATGATCGTATTGAAAGGAAATTACATCTGCTTTAGTAATAGAGCAACGTAGTGGTTTGTACTTCATTGTTATACCACAGACATAGACAAAATGCGTCTCTATTTGGTAGGTTCTAATTAGACTGGTATAATAATTATTGTCCAACTTTAACACTTTCTTTTATCCAATTAGAGCATTTTTCTTCTAGGAACTGTGTTGGTACTTGTATCGGCACAGAACGATGGGAAATATAGACCATCACCCAGTGAATTAACCACTCAGCGGCCACGCTACCGACCCTACGGTGATGGGAGATATCTTCAATATCCGTACAGCCCTTATCGTTACCCAAACGAGCAACGCTATTACAACCGGAACGATGGTCGTTATAATCCAACTAACGATGGTAGATACGTAGCACGGAATGATGGTCGCTATGTACACGTGGACAATCGATATAAGCACATCGATGGACCCAGCGGTAGTGGGGCGGGACGTTCAGGGTCTTCAGGTGGAGCAGGTGGTGGAGCTGGTGCTTCAGGTGCGGGAGGAGCTAGTGGAGCTGATTCCAATCCATCAACACCTGTAACAACTACGTCACCACCAGCTACATCAGCACCGACTCCTGTACCCACACTGGCCAGAATTGCTCAGGTTAAGGTTGCACCAAAGCCAGCGTACGCACCTGATGGATGGAAAATCATTCGTCTGGAAAATCAAGTTGAAAAGGATGGCTATCACTATGTGTGAGTAAAATGCTATTAGTTTCCGAAAGAATTCTTCTACAAAATTACATCTATTCAGTTTTGAGACGGAAAACGGTATCTTGGCCGAGGAGGCGGGACGCATCGAAGACAAGGGCACGGCCACGGAAGGACTTCGTTCGCAAGGTTTCTACCAATACGTCGGTGACGATGGAGTCGTCTATCGTGTCGATTATGTCGCCGATGGGAACGGTTTCCTGCCGCAGGTACGATGAGTCAATCGTCTTTGCAATTCCGTGACTAATGCGAACCGTTGATTGTAAATGCGAAATGATTAATTGTTTCCGTTTTGATCCACCGCACAGGGTGACCACATACCGAAGGTGCCGCCGGCGATCGAGAAACTGCTGAAATATTTAGCCGCACAGCCAAAGTGAACATATTGACAAGGTGCAATCACGTTAAGAGATGTTCATTTGTAAGTGAATGTTTATTAAAAAATGAAATAAAGGAGCATTTTTGAAAATAATGTCCATGTTTCGTAACAGTAACGTATCAGTAACGCAATCATTTGACTGCTATAAAGACATAATTATAGCATTATAAATTCGCTTGATATTTAGGAATGGAAAAATGTGCTTTTGAAAAATGTTCTACTCTCCAAAAACGTCCCCAAAATTTACTTTTTTTACTTTGTTAAGTTAAACGTCTAATTATTTGAAACTCAAATGAGAAAATATTAGTATTCCCTTGTTTCGGAAGCTATTCTCCTTTTAATATATTTTATACATTGACAACGAAATTAATTAATGATAAAACAATCAATGACATTATTCCATATTTTCACCGTTGTGTTCGGATAACACGTTAGTTTACAGCTGGCTTACTTTGATCGCGAGTTGCCTACCCCTGCCATAGTCAATTTTACTGCGCCTAAATGTATGCCTTTATTTGCATACTTTTCACGAGCTGAAGAATCTGCGTGCTTTCTATTTCTGACGAATTCAAAAAAAGTCTCATACCAACTGACTTTCTTCAACAGTGTTTCATACTTTCTAGAAACTGTAAAGCATAACTTTACTTTACTTTAATTAACGAAAATTTGTAAAAATAACATCTATTTTTCTTTTTTTCCCGATGGCTTCTACAAAATCAGCGTGCACATGGAAATGTTTCCATTCAGCTCCTGTGAGTTACACTAATTGCATAGACGTGTTGGTTTTAAACATATCTTAAAGTTCAAGATTTACGAGTAAACACAATTCAAGGCCCCAACTTTTCAGCTGAAGGTGTGCAGATCATTTTCCCCGAAACAAGTGCCGCCGATACGAAGGCGATCGTACCGAAACCGATCGACAAGGCTGCATATTTTCGCACGGGATGAAATACGTACAGTCTTTTCGCGTAATAAAAGTCAATCTGTACAGCATACGACCACTCATCACCCAGTGTAGCGTTGAGTGCTCCGTATCACCGAGCAAGGAAGCATTTTGGGGACACAACTTTCAAAACACGAAAGTCACATCGAAAATGAGGTACGGCTCAAGGATTGTGCAATTGATGTGTACGCATCCGCACGGAGACCACCTCCGGCTCGGAGATAAATTCTGCCCAATGGTAATGTTTCTCCATTTACAGCATTCGATCGCCTTGTGTGTGCTAAAGTGCGCTTCCCACAATCAATCGATCGGTGGTAGGCAGCGAAGGATGTCCCTGCGCAATGTGCCAAAATTCAACGAACTCATCCTTTAGCCGTTAAGGTCGTCCATATAATTCACTGAAAGTGGGGATCGAAAGTGACTCCGATTTTTTACTTACAAAACAAACCCATTCATAAGTGTCCAGCACGATGATTTGTCATCTAATTGCTAGACCGAAATGATCACCTAATGCTACCGGGCGTCTAATAAATGTTTTCTATCGCTGCTGTAACCCCCGACCGATGCACGCGATGCCTGGGGATAATTCTGAACGATTTTATGACCCATAAAATCCGTACACATCTTATTCTTCCGCTCATTTGCCTTATATGTAAATAAAGCTATAAAAAAGAAGTGTTAAATACGCGTGACTGCTGCATTTGTTTTGGCGCAGGTTTTAGTGTTGGTGGATGCGCACCAAAACGGAGCGCATTCCCGGTAGCGACGGATATGGCACCGTCGAAGGGGCACTACTTTCTATTCGATGTCCATCGATCGGTCGGACAGTTACCTTGACCGTCGTTCACATGGAACGGCCTTGCGTGGCCTTGCACGTGGTTTATCGGTAAGCTTTTAACTACCGCTCCCTCGATCATGCTGAGTTCCAAAAAATTGCAGACTCCCAAAGATACCCTCATTGCCTGCCATTGAGCAGCACCCGAACGGAAGGAAGCGTCATCAGTTGTACGGTGATCGCGCTTTTGGGCAGAAACGATTGAAGCGCAATTATCCTTAAGTCTGGCCGCGTACCACGACAAAGCGCGAAGTGCCTCGTAGTGATCGGCCAGGGTCCAGCATGGGCCGACAGTGGAGATGTCTCAGTCGTTCCCTCGATCGATGGTCTCCGGTAGGGCAATAAACATAAACTTTTTACTGTCATATTTTTTCGCGCCTCTCGCACATCACACCGGCCGGGAAGGCCGTACCCGTGCCGTACTTGCCACCATTTTTGTATTTTTCTCCATGGCATTCTCCCGTACCGTTGGCCCACCACAGGCGACATCAATAGCGTTGGGAGCGAACCAAACCTGGCGCCTCCCACCGGCGGGACAGGGCTTGGGATGTGTTGTATTTAATAGGAACTTTGCCGCAGCTTCAGTTTAGTTTGATTTAATCAATTACGGACACCGCAAGTACGCAAGCTCGCCGCCGTGTTGCAGTTCCCGTGTGCCAGTGTGCTCATCCGCAGATCCCGGTTCGCAATGCAGTGCTACAGTTCAGCTTCCATCATCGTGAGTCACCGTGTGTCGTGTGCGCGATAATAATGCGCGATAGTTTACGATAGTCCGCTTTCCGTCCGTGCACCGGGGCGTCAAGAATGTCAATCAACAGGCGGTGGGCGCGTTGCGTTGCGTGGGATGGTGAAAACTTTTTCCCGCCCTTTTGCCATGCGGCCGATCTTGCACGGAAACCGATCGTCAGCCTGATCGTGCGGCGACCTTGTGCTTTGCGATCCGTCGGTGGCGCAATGATTTACGTAATGTGTGTGCTTGACTGACTGAAATGTGCCTCCGGAATTGGTTGCGCTAGAACTATTGGCATGTCACCATGACTACCGTTGCGTACAGTGCCCAGGAATGTGTGGAATGTCTTCCCGGAATACGTTTGTGATGAGCGATCTTTTTGCTTCTTTTTTTCTGACCTCGATTCACAGATTTGCTTGCTTTTGGTGTACAGTGTTGTGCGTGGTGCACCGAATGATGGAAAATATAACCCGAGAAAGTACAGCAAGAGTGGAAAATATGTGCACAGAGGTGAAGGTGAGTATTGTTTAATATTGGTGCTCCTTAAGCGTTAAGGAAGGAAGAAAGTGAATAAGTGGAAACTATCCCACTCTGAACCTCAAATATAGTGTCATTAGTATATTTTAAATTGAAAAAAATTGATGAATAAAAATTAAAGAATATTCAAAGTAGTTATAGAGAAATGGTCACTGCAAAGTGTCCAAAAATTAAGTCCTAATATAGTAACTTTTGAGGTATTGTGTGTAGCTTTAGAGTATTTGAGATTGTTGATGCCAAACCTTAGAGCATGACCAAAGACCAAATTTCTACAAAGTTCAAGTTATGAAGAAATGGATTAGTAATCCTGTAGAACTAAGTGATGTCTAATCTCTGTTTTCTGTAATGGACAATCCAATGCAGTCTGTACTATTAACTATAGAAAGACTTGTAGTGACTTGCAACAATATTAAGTGACAATTTTGTTGGTGGATGTTTTGTTTTATTTTATACAAACTTATTATTATCCTCCTTGCATTGTATGAGTTGATATCAAGACATATGGCAATTTCTTACTTTCGGAACTGCGGAATTAATAGGGAAATTCTTACGAGAATCTTGTATCGTACCAGTCATTTATTAAACAGATAATTAATCCGTTTTTAACTAATTAGACTCTGCTCGAGTTTTATTCTCCACAATCGAATCCAGTTGGCTTCCTGTTTTCATTCATAATTGGACAGTTCATGAGTTTCCGTTTATATTTGTGGCTGTTAAGTTGTCCGTCTTTTGGTTCATTCTCTTCTTTGTACAATTTAGATTTTTAGGGTTTCTCAGCGATAAAACACTGGATAAGATCTAGATCCGCCATGTCAGATGTCTACCATTTCGTCTGGTTCGGTGTTTGGTTAAGAATTGTACCAAACTGACGAGCATGCGTGTAGAATCCATTTAAAGATTAGAATCAAATAAATTACAGCAGATGTGTCCAGCAACAGGTGACATTTAAAATCAAACGGATCTTTCCGCGTCAATTTATATGCTACACCAATCATTAACCATCACATTCAAAAGATTGTGTTTGTGATTTCGTTCTCCAATTTAAACACTTTGGTACGTCTCTGCAATAAACAACGAGCGATGCTCGTCCCATGTCTAAATCATCCGGCAATATTTTGTTCCAAATTATTAATCATATCTTTGCCCAGGTCTTCTACCGCGGGCAATACGCAACCAGTCTAATTTCACCTAAACCAACAAGAGTAGATAAACTACGAATTTATTTGATGGGAAACCACCACCACGTTGCGGCTGAGGCAAAGTTTCAAATCAAAGTTAACGTGCTCGAGCGGTCGGGCCCAATCCGTTCGCAACCCTTTTTGGAAGCGAAAAACCCCCGGGTGAACACTGGTAGGAGCGGACTGTCTGCTCGGACTGCTGAAATTTGCATAATTGGTTTCTGATTGGACATCATAAACATTTATGTTTACAGGAGTTTTTCCATATGCTTCGATCGCGACACGCCGGCACGGTTTGCTGCCACAAAAACCATACGTTGTTAATGTTAATTGTAATGTTAAAAATTGAATTAAATCGTACCGGATTAATATGTGATGGTGGTGCGAGTGAATTATGCGTTTTTTTGTTGTTGTTGAAAATCCGTGTAATTTAGAGACGACATGTGTTTAACGAGCGTGTATGATATCTTCTTCCATTCGGGACAGGAGATTACGTGGAGGATCTGAACCGGTACCGGTATGTGCACTACGACGATGGCGATCGGGGCCGATACTATCACATACACATACCGTACGATGGTGGCTATGGGAACTACGAAGGTGGCCACGAACCGTACCGTTTTCCGCCGTACGATCCGGCAGGAGAGTATGCGTAAGTTCGGACCGATCGGAGATGGAAAACCATCTTCATCTCTTAGAGACACTCTACAACAAACTGTTTGTTTTTCTGTGTTTACAGCGAACAAGTGAACAAGTATTCGTACGATCCGTTTAGAGCGAACTCGTACGACATACAGAAACCTTCCATCTATCTCGAGTATGGCGTGCCGTCCGTGTCGGAAACAAACACCGCATCCAGTGTTGTCGATGTCCGGAAGTCGTTACTTCCCGGCCCCGGTACGGCCTATCTACCAGCAGCGGAAACAGGCGAACTAGACGTCCGCAAGTCGCTTCTTCCCGGTCCCGGAACGGCGTACCTTCCCGTACTAACGCCCAAGGAGCAAAGTCTCGCGATCGGTTTGTCCGAAAAGCGATCGAACGTTCTGCCCCATCCGAACAGCATCGACGGTGTGGATCACCTGACGACGGCGAGCGATGATAGCTCGGTGCGTGCCACCACGATACAGTCACCGTTCGAGACGACCACCGTCCCTAATATAGGCACCGACCGATCGGTGGACGATTCGCTCCACAACCAACAGCCCTGCTTCGCGACAAGCGGTCCGCTGAAGCTCGTAACCAAAACGTGACGTGTGAAGGAAAGCTTTCGTGCGAGCTTACGGATTACCGCACCGCACGAAACAAACTACCGCGATGATCCACTTTTTGTTAGTCTGATAAGCGAGTGATCTGTAGTGTTTTGAAAGTTGTTGCCCCACATAAACACATCTCCACAACAAAGTCAAACCCGATGATGAAAGATCGACGCGACCTTGGCGGCCACGAGCCACTCCAAAAATGGGAGAAAGGGAGAGGGAAAGGGGAAGATGATCTTGTTTAGATGAAGGAAAAATTACCACCTCAAATATCACACAACTGGCCGCTGATGCACCCCAAACAGTGGCCTCAAACGGTGGCTCCAAACAGTCGGTAGGTATCAGGGAAAACTTGGGCCACCTGGGCATCGTAAAGTACGGTGACAAATTAACCGCTTCCGGTTGCGGCGGAGCCTAATGAGTTGAGTAACACTGGACGACAAGATAAACGGTGTCGCATTTGACTCGAGGGCTGATTTATGCAAATCCACCCCAAAGTGTCTGTCGATTGTGCAGCGTTCGGTGGCACTGAAGCGAACCGCACGCATTGGCCGCGCTTTGTGCGCGAAGGATCTGCCCGGGCCGATCCGATTTGATGAGGTGTTTGCCGGTGAGCAGCGCCTAGCTTAGCCGTGCTGGTCGCAAACAATACGCCCACATCNGCCTAATGAGTTGAGTAACACTGGACGACAAGATAAACGGTGTCGCATTTGACTCGAGGGCTGATTTATGCAAATCCACCCCAAAGTGTCTGTCGATTGTGCAGCGTTCGGTGGCACTGAAGCGAACCGCACGCATTGGCCGCGCTTTGTGCGCGAAGGATCTGCCCGGGCCGATCCGATTTGATGAGGTGTTTGCCGGTGAGCAGCGCCTAGCTTAGCCGTGCTGGTCGCAAACAATACGCCCACATCATTATGGTTAATATGGTTGATTTGCATGTTTTCTGCACGCCGCCCAGCCACGAAAGACGAGCGCGCTCATAATCCGCGCAATGTGCAGGAAGCAGAAGATGAAGCTGAGCGGCGATCCACAACAAGATAGCTTAAATGTCAAGATCGCACCCGCATTCGGCTGATCGAGAGATAAGTTTTCCTTTGGAATGTTCGCTGATCGAACTAGATCGAACCGTCCGGCAGGGATGGCACGTGAAAGCAATTGTCATCCAGCGATCGAACCATCGCACCACCTTATCCATATTCAATTGATCATGCAAAATTAATCACTCCCGGCCGCACTGCATTCTCGACAGAACGGACCGGATCGGGTATCGTAAATATCGCCCTCCCCAAAAAAAAAGGTACCTATTTTAAGCGTGCACACATTTAGCCACTCATTCGGGTCCACCTTTCTGTCGACAGGTCTCGACACCTGACCTTTAGCGGCGCATTTCCCCCACGGTGGTTTTGCTCTTGGAAATGTGAAAAGATCATCGAAGCAAAGGTCGAAAAACAAGATCGTCTTTATGCGTTCGTTAGAATTCCTTCGCCTTTCGGGGCCGTTATCTATGTTTCCGCACGCCGTTTTTCGGCATTCTCAGCTTCTCAGCCCATGCTCCGTATCGCATATGGATAGGTTTCACCTTTTCTTGTTTTTTTTTTGTTACTTCGACCAAACCCGGAGCCACACAGCATCCAGAATCTGCTGTTCCGTCGCATCGTCCATCATTAGTGCTCGTGATAGTACCCCGGTTTTAGGTGGTTTATTTGCATTCGTTTGGTTTTGTTTTGCTCTATTTTTACGCGCGGTGCATGATAAAAACTTTTATTTACGTGAATGGCTTTTATTTTCAGGATTAATTAACGGGTATAATGGTTGGACTAAAAACAAAGCTTCCTTCTTATCTGCCATTCGAACGCGTTTCTCCATTCGCTTTGTTTTGCTTTATTTCTTCATTGAGCTGGGTCCTAGAATTTAAACTTTTAAAGTATAACCGGTTTGAGCTTTATTGTGTTGTTATATATTTCTATCATATATATATATATATATTTACTCATCTCATGAAATTAAAAAAATCAAGTTGTTTGTTGTTTTAACATGTACATAAATCTGAACTTAAATCTTTTAACTTCTAACGTAATTTTTTTTTCGATAATATGATTGTTTTAACTAATTTGAAGTTAGTTTAGTGCTTATCGTCAAATATAAAATTTACAAGTTTATACCCAATTTAAAATTACTTACGAACACAATTACATACAAAATCAGTATAACTTCCATAACTACTAAGATTTACTTCCTGCTACATTGAGTTTTGCTCTACCACCTGACCTTCAACATTCCGCTCGTGATAAAAATAATAAATTCCAATACATTGTTCCATATTATCAAAACGCTGGGTAATAAATAACCTACGATCAATATCTTGAAGCCGTTGTCAAATGATGAAAAATAGTGTTCAATTTAATGATCACACCCTGGCCGTATAAAATGAAGCACTGACGTTTCTAAAGCTCACCCTAATCCTATTTCCGTGCTGTCATGTAATCTATTAAGTAGTAAAAAAAAAATACGGACGCATCCCAATGGGTCGACATACTGATGATGTATAATCGTGTGCACTAATTTACCAACGGACCAACCCTTTGAATGCTACCCCTTTTGAGAAGGAAAAACCGTTTTTCTACCGTTCTCTTTGCTCGCTCTGTTTTGTGCCGGAACAAGCTGGGAGGGAAATGTTTCGGTCTCGTTGGCTCCCAAACTGGACGCCATAAATAAAATGCCGCTTAAAGCGATGCGCCAACGTTGCGGGTAACCCGCTGGCCGTTGGGTTGGCCACACCATAAATAACAGCTCAATGTCAACGAGCAGCGACCAGAGCAGCGGCCAGAACAGTCGATCGTGGTCGTGGCCTCGCACGGCTCAATACATGCAACCGAACGCCTATCAGATACAGCAGCTGCAGCTTACATGTGTCCCCGGTTTTTCGTCACCACTAGCTCTCGATAAGCATGTCAAGCCTGATGCTAAACTGAACTAGATCGGTGGTTACCCTTACGCCCAACCTTTATAAACCATCTGGCTTACAAGGGAGGGGGTGGGTTTACAAAAACCCTTTTGATCGGACCGGACCCGGGTCCGATCGATCTTCGAACCGGACAGACAAAATGGTTCAATAAAATACGATGTCACATTATCATATCGTCACCGGTACCGGGGCCGTTACCAGCGGCTCAGCGCCGATAGATTGGGAGGATGGTTTCATTTTCGGACCCGTAAATTATAGCCCTACCGAATGGCGACTGGATGGGTTCCGAAAAATTCGATCCGACCAGTAATGATCGTATGGGATTCGGATTCCATTTAAAAACGGGCTGCCGGAATTCGCTGCGGGCTGATTTTAATAATTTGCTCATTAGAAACGAGATGAGAGAAAAAAAACCATTTATATATGTACATGTTTGAAATATTAAAATGTCAGCGTGAGGAAATTCTTGGCACCATTTACGCTTGTTCTAGCCGTGCGCAGGCAGGGATCCAGCTGTGACAAAAGTGCTAGTATTTTTCAAAAGAAAAGGGATATGTATAGCACGAGTGACCTTGGAACCGGAACGGGTTCCAGATTTGGAGACTGGCCATACATATTTTCGTCCACTCGCTAAACAACGGCAACACCGACGTGCTGCTCGTGGTTCATTACTTATCAACTTCATAACGATCGCCACCGGAGTCATTGGTGCTGACGCTGGGCGTAAGCGGTTGAACCGGGTGCATCCGTTTGTCCGGCCCTTTCGCTTTCGCCACACGGCAAAGGGTGAATGCAGTGATGATGCAGAGCTGGGGTTGTGAGAATGGGGTGCAAACAAATGCCCTAATCCCTGCGCTAAGCTTGATCTGTATGCAAACACACCTGCTAATTATGATATCGACGGCTATCGAGGAAACCCACTCCCAGCACCATTGTTCCAAGGTCGCCTAGTGTGGTCGCCGGCACACACGAGAGCATGCGCGAAGAAGATGAACCACAGACACAGACCGCATAAATTGATTATCGTTTTCGTTTGCGACGGTTTCACGCCGGTCGGTTTTCGCCGCGGAACGTGTCACAATGTTGTATTTTTTTTTACTCATCCTTTACTCCTGCGCCACGACACGACGAACCACGGGTTCCACACCGGTTTGAGTGCTTTTAAATCGATCTCGCGTCGCGAAACAACCTACCACCTTTCAACCAACCCAAAACGGCCGATCAAACGCTCGGCTCGGGTCGAATGCTCGGTCGGAAATATATCGTTGTGTTTAATCACCGTCACAAATCGTCATACGCTTTTGCGCGAAATCGTGCCAACGGAATCAATGCGGAAAACATCATCAAGATCGATAAATGCAAATTTTGATGTGTGTCTTTTTTTTTTTGCTTTACTTTGCTTTGCTTTACTTTACTTTGCTTACTAATGGATACTGCTATGTGGTGGTTCCTTTCTTTTCTTTTTCCATTTGTTTTGTTTTTGAATTGGTCGCTCCTTAGCAAGATGTTTCATTTTCATCCAAATTGTGGTTGTATAGTGTCGTATTTATGGTTTCCTACAGTCAACATCTGTGAGTGAGTGTAATGGGGTTTTGTTTTTGCATTTTATAATCATTCGTTTTTGTGTTTGGGACAAGGAAGAGAACATGCTGAAATGTGCAATATGCGAGTCAATAAAGGTTATAAAACATCCATCTTGTCCACAACTTGCAGAATGACGAAACTGGAAACAAAGTTTCTCTAGAAGGTTCTAGACTGCGCACACCTTTCTCGAACATTTCTTGGAGCAGAGTTTTTATGGTTTTTTTTCTTAAATGCAAATTCAACATTGAGAAACAAAGAAAGTAGTTAAAAAATTCACTTAACGGTTTCTTTTATTCGATGTTTGAAGACTAATAATTTACAATAGAACACAGTTCATTTGTGGCATCGATCGACGGTGTGCGATCGTTGGAGAGAAAAAAAAAAGTTTGTTGCACCCCGTGCGGGAACTCTTTTTCGCGCGCGCTTGTGTGTGTACGGGTGTTCGTCACCCCGCAATTGACTGACTGTTGACTTTGTTTTTGCAATCCTCACCGCTCACTGGCGCGCACCCGTTGCCAAATTTACTTTCGCTGCTGGCTCGCGATGTACTCGAGCGAACGGGCGATCGCGTCCGGCGTCGGTGGTGGCGTCGGCAGATGGTCACCCTGCGGCTGGAAACCGTTCTCATCGGCCACGTAGTCCACGCGGTACTTCTGGCCATCGTCGCCGACGTACTCGTAGTAACCCTTGGCACGGAGCGTCTCGTTCTCGGTGTTGCGGTCATCGATCCGGCCCGATTCGGCCGCCTCAATGTTGTTGTCGTTAGCGTACTTGTAGTAGTATCCGTCATCGTTGAACTGCTTCACCTGCTCCTTGATCTTCTCAGTTCCGGGACTGCCACCCTTGCCGGCCGATCCCGAGCCACCGCGGTTGCCCGATCCGAAACCTCCCGCACCACCAGCACCGCCAGCACCGCCCGCACCGAAACGAGAGCCAAGACCGGCACCGCCAGCACCGCCAGCACCGCCCGCACCGAATCCAGCACCACCGGCACCACCGGCACCGCCAGCACCGCCAGCACCTCCGGCACCACCAGCTCCGAATCCAGCACCGCCATCTTCGCCACCGAAGCCAGATGAACCGAATCCACCAGCACCAGCGTTGCCACTGCCCGAACCAGCACCGAATCGGCTACCTCCAGCACCTAGGGAAAGCCGGCGTGTCCGTTATGGGTAAGCTATTTCGTTCGTTGGCACCCAAGCGGCACCCTGCCATTCCACTTACCACCAGCACCGCCAGCACCGCCCGACGCACCGAATCCTCCAGCACCGCCAGCACCGCCGAATCCACCGGCACCTCCGGCACCGCCGAATCCACCCGAGCCGCCGAATCCACCAGCACCGCCGGAACCACCGAAACCGCCCGATCCACCTACCTTGCCCGGACTGCCCGGTCGGTACTTGCCGTCGTCGTACTTGCCGCGACCGTCCGGACGCCAGCGGCCATCATCCCACTTCGTCTCGTAGTACTCCGGATAGTAGCGGCCATCGTTCGGGACGGGTGCCTGGGCGAGGGCGCAGCCAAACATGGCCAATGCCAACTGCACGACAGAGAAAACCACACGGGAGTTAGCATACACCAGCAGGGTCAAACCGGCTACCGTAAACGCACGCACGCCACAGCAACAGCACTTACCAATGCAACACACTTCATCGTTTGCGGTTTTGCTGAGTTGTTCTGATTGTTTGGACCACTTGGGGGCGCTTGTTTTGCACTTTCACTGCTCCTTCTCCTTTAGGCTTAGACTGTGCCGAAAGCAGAAGAACTAATGTTGTAGCATCTTCGCGCACGCGTAGCTTTTATAGTACGATTTAGCCGAAATGTGTGCTCCGAAACGGTGTGATACGAAGATTCTGCGATTCCTCCCGGCACCACTTCACCATCATCATCCTCCCTTCCACTCCCTCCCTTTCGCTAGACGCTCCCATCCGTCCTGCAGCCACCGGTTGCTGTTTGGCTGGGGACCAACACACACGCGCATCATCCAAACCAGATAAAATGACCAACAGCCGAAGCCAACAGCCGTGCCACGCCAACATGCAAGAACGATGATAAACCCCCCAAAAACCCGGCAAGCAGCAACAGCAGCAACAAAATCACACATATCTACACTTTTTGGNATTCCTCCCGGCACCACTTCACCATCATCATCCTCCCTTCCACTCCCTCCCTTTCGCTAGACGCTCCCATCCGTCCTGCAGCCACCGGTTGCTGTTTGGCTGGGGACCAACACACACGCGCATCATCCAAACCAGATAAAATGACCAACAGCCGAAGCCAACAGCCGTGCCACGCCAACATGCAAGAACGATGATAAACCCCCCAAAAACCCGGCAAGCAGCAACAGCAGCAACAATATCACACATATCTACACTTTTTGGATCGTTTAGCAAGCCAAATCCGTATGGGATGATGCGACGAACTTCGCCCCACTATCGGTTCGCCCGGCCAAACACTATCTTACCCCAAAATGGCTTCCTATCTCACTCTCTCCCACACACACACACACACGCGAACGCTTCCTTCTCATCGTGTCGTTTGCTCGAGTTCGGTCGTTCGCAACAAACCCAAAAACACAGTGTCTCCGAGGATCGCACGCGAAGAAGCCACCTGATCTACATATAATATCAATTATAATATATTATATCTCGTCCAGTCGCGCCACCCGCTCCGAACGAAAGCGAGAGTGGGATGGAATTTCGGATCGGCCGACGAGCCAAAACCAAACACCGCCAAACACCAAGAAAGCCTAAATCCAAACTTCACGGTTTTTTTTCGCAGTACAGGTCCGGGAATGCTACGGCGCAAGGATGCTCCGGGGAACGGCCTCCGGTTCGCACCACGGTCAAGTCCTTGAACCACACGGCCTGTTCGTTACTTCTCGTCGTCAAACCGACGCAGCTATACGAGCGAGTTGATCTTGATTTTCTGCTAAACGGTCGGGAATCTTCGACGGGATTCGATGGCACAAACACTCGAAACCATGCTCTAAATGTGGGTGTTTTGGCTTCATTGAACTTTACGGTACACGGGTTTTGCATTTTAGCGTGCGTTTATCGCGCGATTTCATTCATCTGGTCTGGTCTGGGGAATGGATGCAACATTCACACGGTTTTAGGGGATGCTTGATAATGATGTAATGTCAGACGGTGTCAGCACAAAGGTTGGATGTTGAGCCGATTCTTGGCATCGGGAACGGTGGTGTGTTAACTAGGTTGTTAAAAATGTCGTTAGTATTTATCAAACATTGACCTTCTCCGTTTTATCCGTACGTTCGAGCCTGAATCCGTAATAACAAAGAAAAGATCGCGCCGGATTCGTAGAATAGATGTTTTTTTTTCATGAGGAAGTGCCCCTTGGCAATTCAAACAAACTCTTCTGTTATTTTGTTGATGGTTGTTAACCTTTAGTTAGCAGTATGTTTATGGGTTATCGATAAGCCCATTAAGCAGCCATCCGAACAGTTGCTTATCATGAAGTAGCAAAGCATAATTGGAGAAATTGGGAGAATACAATTTAAAGACTACCTGATAAAGTTCACGTCTTCTCTTTATGTTGAGTAAAAGGATGCAAGATAGTCGACTATGGTCCCTAGGAACTAAGTAATATTTTGTATTAAGGTTTTTACTAAGGAAGTTACCTGAGAGACTTCTGGAAACAGATCTACTTCACGTATGTCGTAAGATCATTCTATGAAATCGTTCTAGACAACGATCTCGAGTAGAATTCTGTATTAAGAATTGTACTATAAAATACCCTACAGATATAGTAGTAGACTGAGAGACTTGTGGAAATAGATCATGTAATATCCCGGAAGATCGTTACATGAAATCTTTCTTTACGTTATAGACTATGAAGATATGAATAATTACCTCAGATATTCAGCTTCTATTCTCAAAAATATCAATTATTGTTTTCAAGTATAAACATAACCCAGTCCTTTAGGTTGTGAAAGAAGACATCAATGGTGTCATTGTGCAATGAATTTCTCATAAAAATTTCTCAAGCATTTTCTTGCTTCTGATGCATTACTCTCAAAATGACGGAAAAACATTTTAATCAGGAATTGCGTTTAAGTTGTCAACTAATCGCCATATTTTATATGTCATGTTTTTAAATTATTTTCCACAAAAAGCAATGCATTTTGGTATTATGTCTTATTAGACTATGTTTCGTCGGCTAGATATGGAAATTATAGCCCCAAGCTGCCTAGGTCATTTTTGGCTCTTTTGGCTTTATTTGTCTGCATAAGATTCCTGGTGACTAATGACTGGCGACTGATGATCATTGCTATGAAATCCGTTTATTGCTCAATCAAGAGGAAACAAGAATAATCCTAGCACCACTAAGGCGAACTTTATGAAACCGAATGTTTTCTTTTCAAAAGATCTTTTAAAGCGTTAAAGAATCTCTTAACATATCAAACCCATTTTACAGCTATCTGCATCTATAAAAAACAGCTTTATACGCGCGATCCAGTAGATGTGTATAAGCTCATGACAAAAATACCATCCCCATTTGATGCATGGGCAATCCGAAAACAACGCAAAGAATCCCCGAGATTGTTCGGTTTTGCTCCGTGCTGACCGGCGCCAGTCCCATCCATTTAAATCTTCCCATCTTGTGCAACTCGAACATCTTCCCAACTAGTTTCGGTTGAAAATTTGCATCCGACAAGGGACAGTATCGTTTTGTCCATCGCCTTGACACGCACCCGGGAGATCGGTGACCGGAATTCTTTTTTGCTTTGCTGCTAATTTCGATACCGAGCCTGTGTTGCAAACATTCGCAGGTTCGTGCAGAAACTTATCGAAGCGTCACCCTCTTTGGGGTTTTGCAGCAGCGTTTCCGGATGCGGGTGTACAATGCCAGACCGGCCGGCGTGGCAACCTGATCGATCGGCATTGGGCTGTTTGAGCATTCTTCGCACACAAACATCCATGACCCCTGATAATTGGACGATGGTTTAGTGTGAGGCCCTGCCCGATACAGCGTACTCAGGGAAGGCAGGGTTTCGCCAGCGCCTACTTACGATCCGAACATCTGTCCATCCGATCGTGGATCGTTGTAGGTTGCGTTCGACCGATCCTAGAATCCAGTCCCACACACGCCATAAATGATGAAAATCGAAATGATGAAACGCTATTCAAATAACACACTCTGGGACAAGATTAGATAGGAGCTGTGATACACACGCATGCCAAAGGCATTAATGGAATGGTTGTTATCAATTTACATTTATTGGATTTGTTTGATCAGCGCTGTTTGATCGGTGGTAATAGCGTGATGTGGAGCACAAAGTTTTGTATGTGGTCATTTGTTTTTCATCGTTTTGCAAGAAACAATCGTTGTAAAATAATTAAAATCTACATCTTTATTTTATTCTTTGCTTTGTATATAAATTACTTGTATGCAAAAAATTCAGTAAATAAGATGATGATAACAGTTTTTATACTGTCTTAAATATGATTCAAACTTTGAGTAGACCATCCCTGACATTAACGTGACTCATCTCGGTGCGTATATCGGTATCTGTTACCATTCGAACTAGACGAGCAGTATGATGTCACCTGATAAAAGCATTTTAATGTATGGTAGAAGTAATAATAGATATTTTATACATGATTACAAATTAAGCTTATGCCACCAAGAAGCACAATATTTGCCAGCATCTTCGCACATTTGCTTGCAGTAAATTTATGGACAACATCTTCCCGCTTCTGTCAAAACAATATAAATTACCGTGTCCGTCCGTCGTTGCCCGGATGCTGCCTTGGCGCGAACGAAATTTTAATCAGTAAGTTACAATTAATTTCCCACATCCTGCATTGTGGACCGCCCGCCAGGTGACGAAATGTGGCCAGCATTAGCAGTGACGAGCGTGGCCTGTTCGGTGGTTGAAATGTTTCCCAATCACACACCCGGCCTGCGGTGCGCTGCTAGAGCGATAGAATCCGTCATCAATCTGTTAATTACGCACACTTCTCAGCCGCGAACGCACGACCATACGGCTACGGATGGCATTAGCACACCCGGTTTGTATGTGTCCCCGCGCATAACTCCGCGTGCATGGCAGCCGAAGGTTAAAATCGCGCGAGCTGGCGCGCGCGCTCGCACACAGAAAGCGATTTTTGGGGGCAGCCAGAAAAACAAACGGCCAAACAAAGAATAGCGACAGCGCGTTACGAAAAACTGGAAAAACTGGACAAATTTAACTGGCGGCATACTCGGGCGAGCATCGGGTAGCCGGGTGAACCGATCAAAATAAAATCGAATCCCGCCGTCGACGGAGAGTTCGGCACGGTTACTGGGCAGAGGTCGCGCAACAGACACCAATTTGTGCAGTTCCGTATGCAAATTGGCCCGGGAGGCCGCGCATCTTCCAATGCGAAATCCTTTCGTTTCGTGGCCTGTCTGTGTGTGTGTTTCTGTCCTTTTTTTGTGTGTTGCTTCTTGTTATATACACCCCATCCGTTCTGAGCGCCGGGAAAGGTTGGCACGGTGGAAACATTATCTTCACTTTCGATACATCCTCACACTCACAGCAAAACACGCGCACACCATGAAGGGAAGGAAGGATGATACCGGTAGTGGTGGAGCATCGCTGTAGGAATTCCACATGAAGGCAAATATGCAAATCTTCCCATGCCATAAACGCCAATATGCTCTGAACTCGTTTCTATTCGCCAGGCACGATTCGATGCTTTGTTTTAGATGGCTTTTCAGCCTTCCCTCCCCATTCCCCTTCCCCTCCTCCTCCTCCTCCTCCCTTCAAACCTTCCCACGCCACTCACGCCCCTTCCCGTCCGATCGTGGGCGATGTGGACACGGTGGTTGGGAGGATAGGGGAAGGGGGGGTGGGTGGTGAGTACGTGTACAAGAAGATCGAAATGGCGGTGAAAGAGCATATGGCGCAACCTGCGCCTTTGAACCAATTCTTGTCACCCAAAACCTTAATCTTCAAACCACCCACCCACCAACCCCCCAGAAAACCTCGATCGCCATCCTCGCATGTGCGTGTGTGTGTGTGTGTTTGACAGGCAGAAATATCAAGCGCCTCCAGCGCTCACGTTGGTCATCGGGCGGCCCGAGCTAGATGACCTACACCGGATCGGTATTCAAATATCGGAATAGCGATAAAATTCAAAGTATTAACAGACGCTTCACCGCTGATAGGCCGCCGATATGCTGCTGGGAGGAGGACGAGTTGTTTGGCGGCACTGCCCACGGACGATGACGATGCCACCAGGCCGCCGTATCGTGGCGGCTCTTATTTCACCACCGTTCCGGCACGCTTGTAGGGGTCCGGTTCGCCCGGTAAGACGATCGCTTCCGGAAACCAGTTTCGGCCAGGTTAAGAACGCACCAGTTCTGGTGTCGCCGTTCTACCGGTTCTGCTGAAAATAGATCAGACGCGTCTTTAGTCCAACAGGATGCGAACGAGAACGCACAAACAACCCCGAGCAAAAGTGTGGTCTGCTGGTCGGGCTAATGTCAACCCAGCATAAAGCAAACACCACAACCACCACCATGACTGCTTTCCATTTCATCAGTGTACCGTGTATCGCACTAAATGGTCTCATTTTAATGCCTTTCATTTTCGCCACATTGGACAGAACAACGGTTCGAACATGGCAAACCATTTGTAAGCAGGCGACACGATCGCCAATACAGCGGCAAACATCTTATCGTGCCTTATTGGGCTACGAAAGATTGAAATGAATGGAATTTTATGGGTTTGCCGTTTGGGCGAAATCGTTCGTCATTCGAGGTGCAACCGAACGTTACGGGCTGGTCGATCGTCCTATCGCTGATAAATACATTTTTACGGCTGCTTGCTTGTTGCCCCAGTGGAAAATGTCATCCCTGCGAGGATGAGGTAACTCACGGTACGAGAAGGAGTGTGCCGCGTGTCACCCAGATGCTATGCAAACCTTGCAGTATGGTGATAGTAATCGAAAAGAAAGGATCACAACATGGTTCCTTTTGACAGACAAGACACATTAGCATACATTAGGTCGTGTGTTAATGGGGGGAGGGGGGAGGGGAGTGGATCACATGTTTTGCAACATGCTGCAAGAATGCTAGAACGTTACGCTAGCAAAACATACCTAACAGAAGTGATCATTCCCTTCATGTAAATGGCTTCGTTCGTTTCCCTTTCCTTACATTTTTAAGCTCATCGCCTCACTAATGGATACGTTCCATTTAAGCACATTGTAATAGGCATCTTCCCTCGATTTAGCTCGATTCGAATGATTTGCTATTATGAGTGTATATAATGCTGAAATATTTTACATTAACCATTCCAGCCCAGCCCAGCCGAGATACGCCACGAGATCCTCAAGGGCTGCTATGCTGCAGGCTGTTAGCGAGTTGAGTGCTAATTCGATTATATATGATCCATTGCGATTAGCATAAATGATCGCCATGAAATCATGGGGTGGAATGGGCTGAAAAACATCGCGCCCGATGGGTGACGATGAAAGCTTCTTTCGTGCGAGGTGGAAATAAAAGCTTCTTGATTGTATTCAAACCGACATGGGCGGTTGCAGATTGTATGCAAGTTTGTGTGAGCTTTTGTGATGATATTGATTGATGGATTGATTAATATGTTGAACCATTTTATAATATTTAGCCTGGATTACACTATTGTCTACAGTTTATTATCATTTTCATTTAACTTATAATATAGTTAATTACAAACTTTTTGCTGTGTACGAAGCTTAAAAATAAAATAAAATATACATTACATAATGTTAAAAAATATGGAAAGTCTTCAAATGCCTATCGTTTAATTAAAGTCGTTTATTTAGAGTGATAATAAGAATTGTGATCGTTTATTTTTTTAGGATAATAAAGTTTGAATGCTTGACCTACACAAAATTAAATTCATAAAACTATTTGCTCTTCTCTTTTCCATCACAAGAATTTGCAGCAATCGTTGAAGCACAACACCTACCCATTCGCCTATTCTAATCCTCTTCGACACTTACTTTTGATCTTTCTGCCAGCAACTAATACTATCCACCAACGCAACGCAATGCACTTTCCTTTCCATCAACGGACTCGGATGTGTTGAATAAAATAAAAAAAGGTGCACCGCGTAACCCTGCTAGCATCGTTGCACTTTTGCACAAAACGGTCGATATTTAAATGCCAAACGGCGTCCCGACCGGATCGTACGTCTTCGCCCCGAACAAATTGTCACCTTATTGCGTCAGTTGAAGAATTAATCATGCATTTCCTTCGGTTGCGTCGGGTCGCATGTGTAACCGTCTGGCAATCAGCCGCATCCACACCGATTCCGTGGATCGATCAAACGCTTAGCCTTTTGCCTTCGTTTTTGCGTACGATCGGTATGAGGTGTCACGTGAACCATGGGCCACTCATTTGACACTTTCAGCGTGACAGTGACGATGATGCGTGTATTCTTCTGCTGTTGCGTTGGGTTTGCAAGTGAATGGAAGATGCAAATTTATTGCCGATAGTAGACACCAGTTGCTAAAGAAGATTCCTTTCCGTTAGGTGCAGCTTCGAGAGATTCCTTTTTTTCATCGCGCATATTATTAAACTCGAATGAATGTTAATAATATCGGTTCGAATGTTGATAGCAAATACTGATATCTAGAGCAAGCAAATTAGTACATTGAATGATCAAGACAAAACTGATCTACATTAAAGCCTGCACTCAATTAATTTACATTCGATGTTTGCAATTTTAATACCCCAGAAATGTAAAATATGTATCACACTACGTCTAGGTTAGATGATCGCGCACCACAAAATCACTATCACTTTCGATACAATGTAATCAAACAGACAGTGTGCAGCTTTTTGATTAAATCTACACTTTCGATCCTCACACCACAGACAAACACCGAGCAAGGTGTTAAATCATGCACCTTATCCTCCCGTTTTTTTTTTCGCTGAAAATTCTTTCCCCCATTCTACTGATGGGAACGCTGCCACGATTGCATTTTGTATATTATATTGTTTGATGTATGGCCACTGTCTTGACAGCGAGCGTCATTATGGCATTATGGCTGGCCACCCATACCGGTGGGGTAGCAGCAATAGCGGGTGGAGACGTACCAACTGCACCAAGTATCGCACCAAGAATGCAATGCACCGATGGACCGGTGGTGCAAAACGCATCTATAAATACAGTACACGGTGGTTCTATTCTTTCATTAGTATCCACTATCAGCTACCGTGCCGTGGGTTAGCCAGTTAGTACGCCGTCTAGCATCCAGCCGCCAGCGTGTTCGTTCTTTCCTCGTTCTCGGCACTAATTTTCACGTAGATTCTGCAAACCACCATGAAGTGTGTAAGTATAGTGAAAGAATTTTTTTTCGATTTTAACAAATGAAAGTGAAATTATGAAAAAATTGGGTAAAAAAGCATCTTCAGTGAGCATCTTCGTCTTTTTTCGGAAGTGCAAAATTATCCCATCAAATTGTACCTTTTACGATGTGTAAGAGTGTTAGTGTTTGTGGTTGAACGGTTACATCGAATGATATTTTCAAAGAAAGCAAAATCACAGTCCATCACTGCCAGGTGGTGTAATTACGACACCACACCGGAAGGAAGTAAAGTGCAAAAACTAACAAATTGCCAAAATCGCATCACCTTTGCATCACCCCATCACTTTTGCAGTGGTGGGTGGTTTTATGCAGCGGTGGGTGGTTTTGTTATTTGACCATGTTTTCGTCATGTTCCGGTTGTGCTTTGGTGCTGCTGCTGCTAGTGGTGAAGCAGCGAAACATGAGCACGAAAAGCGAAAGAAGAGTAAACCGGTCAATGAACATTGCCATTAGCATTATTGCTTGCAATAATGAATTATTAACAGGCAACACGGTGTCTGAGTTTTATTTTCTAAAGTGAATTTTAATATTGTCTATGATAAAATATGATCTAAAATGTGAAATCATGTAAATGTTTTATCTTCATTTATTCACGCTTCATTATCGGGTTTTCTTTGCCAGGAAATGATTCTACTGTTTGCATGTGCATCCCTCGCACTCGCCGCACCGCAAAGGTCAGACGCTGAAGCTGAAATCCTCCAGCAAGATAACAACATCGAACCGGACGGAACGTATCAGTACAGGTAACGCAGTACCGGGTCTTCCGCTGCCCATAACGCATCACCGTCACCGAAATTTGCATATCAAACACGAAACGCGAAACGTGTGAAAATGGCACACTAACAATTCGTTACAAACGGCAGACGGGGCAAAACGAAATGGCTGCTAACATGGCCATGCTGCAGCGACTGCAATTGAGCCGCGTAATTGCGCTATTCTTCTTACGTTCGGGCCTCGTGCGCCCAATCGGGTAACAATTAGCTTCGTAATGAAAGATTTGATTACGATAATTGGGAAGGTGTGTTGCTGTTGGGTACTTCCGATATCTGTGAAGCTTCTTTGTTGGTTGGTTTTTTTTTGTGGGTTCTTGGAACTGTGATGATCTTCAAAAGCCCCAAATGGTGTGAAAATGTATGAAACCAACTACGCCATCACCACCACCACCACCACCACCACCATGAAAGCAACCTAACCAGCGCATGCATCCCGCCAAAGATATTAGCACGTTTCAATGGNTTTTATTTTCTAAAGTGAATTTTAATATTGTCTATGATAAAAAATGATCTAAAATGTGATATCATGTAAATGTTTTATCTTCATTTATTCACGCTTCGTTATCGGTTTTTCTTTGGCAGGAAATGATTCTACTGTTTGCATGTGCATCCCTCGCACTCGCCGCACCGCAAAGGTCAGACGCTGAAGCTGAAATCCTCCAGCAAGATAACAACATCGAACCGGACGGAACGTATCAGTACAGGTAACGCAGTACCGGGTCTTCCGCTGCCCATAACGCATCACCGTCACCGAAATTTGCATATCAAACACGAAACGCGAAACGTGTGAAAATGGCACATAGCCGGGCACACTAACAATTCGCTACAAACGGCAGACGGGGCAAAACGAAAAGGCTGCTAACATGGCCATGCTGCAGCGACTGCAATTGAGCCGCGTAATTGCGCTATTCTTCTTACGTTCGGGCCTCGTGCGCCCAATCGGGTAACAATTAGCTTCGTAATGAAAGATTTGATTACGATAATTGGGAAGGTGTGTTGCTGTTGGGTACTTCCGATATCTGTGAAGCTTCTTTGTTGGTTGGTTTTTTTTTGTGGGTTCTTGGAACTGTGATGATCTTCAAAAGCCCCAAATGGTGTGAAAATGTATGAAACCAACTACGCCATCACCACCACCACCACCACCACCACCATGAAAGCAACCTAACCAGCGCATGCATCCCGCCAAAGATATTAGCACGTTTCAATGGCGCGAAAAGTGTTGGCTCATAGCGCACATGCTGGTGCTGCTGCATGCGTCACGATCGCAACGATCGCAACATTGTCTGATCACTCTCGCTTTTGTTCCTCTCGCTTTGCTGCTTCTTTTTGCTCCTCTTCCATTCACAACTTCCACTTCTTGCCTCTCTCGCCACACCAGTTACGAAACGGCCAACGGTATCCGAGGTCAGGAAACGGGAACGCTCAAGCGTGCCAACACTCCCGACACCAGTGATGTAATTGTGGCGGCCGGTTCTATCAGCTACACCGCACCCGATGGCAGCGTGGTCGAGCTGAGCTACACCGCCGACGATGAGAATGGGTTCCAGCCGTCCGGTGCGCACCTTCCCACGCCGCCCCCAATTCCGCCCCAGATCCAGAAGGCGCTGGACTATCTGGCCAGTCTGCCACCGCCGAACCGGCGGCGCTAAGCGTCACGAAACCCAGCACAGGATCCCAGCTGGGATTCATCGCCCATCAGCTCGAACAAAACCGGCCAATACTCAGCGCAAAAATCCAAAACCCTTTCTACAAACACACACACTCACAACATCCATCAAACACATTCACACACACAAACGAGCGATTCGTGATCTTTACCGATCGCACTTAGTAGGCTTACGGCAAATGAGTATCAAACGCGTAATAAAGCACGCACCATGAAAAAACACAAATGGACGGCTCGGATTACCCGATCAGTATTCGATTTCTCATTCCGCAAATCTTTACAACATACCTGATGACAGATCATAATATAAATTGCGAATTTAAAAAACGTTCCACCATCACTGCGGGGAAAATAATATGGCAATTAAAAGACTAATATCCAAGAATAATATTGTATTAAAAATTAATTTGCAATGCTACACGAACGTGAAAAAGTACTTGAAAGGTAAGAACCTAAAATGGATAACGCTTAACGAGCCACAACCGATTTTAGCAGTGATCCTGGTCATAGTGGTCTTAAGCTTCTTCCCACTTACAAGAAGGACTCATGCTTCTATCGATCGAGACCGAACTGGAAAGAAAAGCTTACCTACCTTTGTTGTATAGATTTAAAGAAGGAAGCTTAATAACAAATGATAAAGCCCTTAGAGGATTCACGAATGAGTCGTTCACAGTAACTTCCAGACGAAGACTACAAAACATTTCTTCTTTCATTCTTTTAGTTGGCTCTCAATATTGGCAGAATATCTGCAACTCGGTACAACCGCTAGTACAACGTCAAACGTCAAACTCAGAATAATAGTTCATAAAACAAGCGAAAAAGCAGTTTTATTACACGCCAATTTATCGCACAACCGCTTACGACGACATGCACAACGTCCAACACGTCACCCTTTCCCGTCTAGAACTTCCGGCCCGGCCCTTCCTTGCTCGGTGGCAACGTTGCCAGATGGGCCAGGGCACGTGCAATCGGTGCTGGAACTGGCGGAGGCGTAGGCAGATGATCACCCACCGGCCGGTACCCATTCTCGTCCGCAATGTACGAGATGGAGTACGTTTTACCATCGTCACCCTGTGGGGAAACAAATCGAACGATCATTTAGAGAATTTGTTACACACAGAACAGAAGGACTGTTAGTTCTCTGAGGACGCTACCTGGTACGTGTACTGGCCCTGGGAAGCCGTCCCGACTTGGTTGTTCACCACTATCTGCTGACCGTCCTGGGCGGCACGTGTGCCATCGCCACCCTCGTAGCTGTACCGGAACTTCCCGTCAACTTCGAGCACATTTTCCAAATTCACGATAGGAATTTCCTTATAGCGAGGCAACGACTGTTGCTGCTGGAGCTGCTGCTGATGCGGCTGCTGATGCTGCTTCTGCGCACCAATCACACTAAGCACGGCCAATAGCACTACCGCCTTCAACATGATTGCACACAGTCGTTGGCGCACACAAGCCTCACTTTAGGACACTCTTTTGTACGGCACTGCACTGCACGAACGGCTGCGACGAGTCGTTCGATTTATGACGAACGATCAAAAGGACTGCACTGGGACTGCACCTAAGAACGGGCAGGTCACAGACTTTTATAGCCCCCCAAAACAAAAAAGTCAGCCAGTATGGCGGTCTGGCGAAAGCGTCTGGCGCAATGCAATAGAATCCACTACACGGAGACCCACGATCCCACTCGGGGGCCGAATTAGGGGCGCCAGGCATCGCCAAGTAACGCCCTTCCTTCAACTACACCAGGATGGTGCAGCCCACCCTTTGGCCTAAATGGCGTGTTCGTGTGCGCAGTGCCGGGGATAGTCTTCTTGTTCTCTTCGACCTCTTCGAGACTGAAGCGGTGTGTGCTGTGTAATATTCTCATAAGGTGGCCGGCGTGCTTTTTTTTTTGCTGTCTAGTTTCGTCTTAGTTTCGTCTGTTGTCCCTCCCCTTGCCAAACCATACTTCGTCATCGGAAACTCAATCCGTGGCCAGTCGCGGGACGAGAGCGTGATCCAACCCTAAACCCCAATTAATAGTCCCCATGTTCGTTCGTTCGTTCGCCACACAGACCGGTCGTGTTCGGTGGGCCACCCCGAAAACTGCTCGACTTTCCTACCGAAAACCGCAAGACCAGCACCAGCCTTCCATCATCAGCACAGGCCGCAGACAGACGGGCCACACATTCGAAGGGCCTGCTGTAGTTGTAGAGATTCATTTGCACAGATTCACGCGAGCCTCGGTACTGCACGACAACCAAGCAGTCAAACCATTTTGGCCAATCCCGAACCGTGCCATACTGCCCGGGTGGGAGCCGGGAAATAAAAGCTTTCGCAACATCTCAGCCACCGAAACGGCGGTAAAATCACAATGGGAATCTAGAGCTTTAGGGGTTTGGCTGCTGCAAGAATGAAGCGTCGTTTCGTCCGAAGGGTAAAGTGCAACGAACAAATGGGTGGATGTTTACCATCCTTCCATCGTCCAGCAAATTGCCTTGCATTGTAACAGCATTTGATGTAAGGTGGCTTACTAATATTTGAATTGGGTCGCCTGTTGCTACTCTTGTGATGGTTCTCTTTTTTGTATTGTTTATTATGGCGTATGGTTTTCAAGTATTATTTTGTGTGTTGTAGGTTTATTCTTCTTGTCTTATTTGTCAATGTTATGTTTTGTCATTTGTAACTGATTATATTTTGTATTCTTAACTCCTTTTTTTCTCTAAAGAAGGGAAGAAATAGATGAACTGTTCAATGGGATCCTTACTATATCACTCAGAAGCATCTTTAGCTACAACCAACCCTACATTGACAGCAGGCCCTTTATTTTCCTATTCGGCTCTGCAATGCCATTGTTGATCTTGACTTACCCTGCCAACCGCTGGAGATTATCGGTGACTTGATTTTCCCATAGCAGTACCAGTCACTCCCTTAGCATTGGTATTTTAACCCACACAGAGACAGAGTGAGTCGTTAAATGGTACGCTAGTCAGTCGTACATTTTTTTCTTTTTAGCTTTGAAGTCTTGGAGAATATCTAAACTAAGACTCTTGGAACTCGTAAGTTCCTGCCATTGTGTTTAAATCCTCCAAATCTAATACATCAATAAGCGTATCACAATCGGTTATCAATTCTCCCGAAATAACCAGCTTTGCCTTGAGCTGATCGGTTTGAAAATGTGTCTGCAAATTTCACGCATCCATCCATCCATTCCGACCAGGCCGAAGGTCAACGAGGATGTGCACGCTAAACTGTAATGCAAAGTGTTCGGCGCTCGGTGGAAAAATCCACATCCTCCTCATCATGCGCACGATCGTATGTTCATGTGTGGAATGTAGTTGCCTGCACGCTCTTGCGAGTTGAATCGCGGTCAGCGAAAATCAATAGTACACGCGTGCGACATGCCCCATGTGCTTGTGCATGTGTGTGTTTGGCTGTGTAGCAAGCGTGTTGAGGTCGCAACGCTACGAAAAAAAATATCATCACTTGAGAGTAAACACATACACACACCAGATCTTGCCAAATATGTACTAAATGACGAAAATTAAACAAATCCTCCCAGAGAGACCTTTCGTCCAGCGAGGGTTGTGTCCCCTCGTGCTGTTTTTTTTGTTCCGCTGTCACGCAGGTGAATGGAACGCATCTACTCCCGAAACATATGGAGATGGTCAGTGCAAACACAATCAGATGATCTAGTAGCTGTATAAAAGCCTATCGGGCGATCGCTCTAATCGTCAGTGTCAGCTCGCTATCTAAAACATTAAACCGTCAGCCAGTGTTCGTACAAAGTTTGTTTCTAGTCGTTGATAAAGCGTGAAAATAGTTCAAGTGCACACAATGAACACCCTGCTCGCTCTGGTAGTTCTGATGGTGGCGGCCGTCTACGCAGCACCGGCCGACAGTGATGCGCAGGCACAAATCGTCAGCCAGACGTCCGATGTGCAGCCGGACGGATCGTTCAACTATGCGTAAATGTCAACCCGACCGGTGTGCCCTTTACACACCCTTATTGTGTGTTTTTTTTTTGTCTTTGCTGATCTTCACCGGTTTGGTGCCGTTGTTTGCATTCCCATTTTCGCTCGGTGTAGGTTCGAGTCGGCAAATGGCATCAAGGTTGAGGATCAGGGTACGATCAAGTCGATCAAGGTACCGAAGCTGGACGAAACTGGCCGCCAGATCGGTGAGGAGGATGTGCAGGTTTCGGTGCAAACGGGCTCCTTCCAGTACACTGCCCCAGACGGTCAGATCTACACACTACGGTAGGAAAACGTCAACATGTTACATACAAAAAAAAACCGGCCAAAAATTTCCGTTAAAAGTCTCTCAAGCGCACAACGATCGTGCTAATTCCGCTTCCCGTTCGCTTCCCTTCCAACAGATACATCGCGGACGAGAATGGATTCCAACCGCAGGCGGACCATCTCCCAGTTGCTCCCAGTGCTTAAGCAAAAGATGTTTCCTTAGAGCCACCTGGTTCGCTGCTGGCAACACTGCTGTCAGTGATCAAATACTCAAACAAAACAGCATGCATGTACATACGACTCCTATTTTCCCCACATAAAAAAACACCCGATACCTGTACGATGCGGTGTAATAATAATAAAGCCAACTCCAACAGTATATACAAAAAAAAAAAGACGCTTCATTCGGTTCGGATGGCCAAATTTGCCGGCCCACTCGAATAACTCTCTTCCGGTCCGAAACGTGTCCGAACAATTCTATCGCCGATCGACGATTATCTAACGATCCGCCCGACCACAGCATCATGAGGAGTGCGCGAGTACAAATTGCTTCCCTCCATGTATGTACTGCTTTTGTACTGTCCGCTTGCCATCCTACGAGAGGAAACGTTTGACGAAAATGATCTAACGCCATAATGATAACTCTCGCTCGTTCGTGTGTGTGTGTCCGTGATGGGTCGACGGCACAATTGCCTGTCTCGTATGCCATCCAGGCCGGCGATATTATGCAATCGATTCCACCGAAGACCAAGACCGATCACTTCCGAATTATGGTGCGGGATGCACATCCATTAGCGGTCGCCGAGCAAATGGCCAAGTCAACGATCGGTTGATCGGTTCAGTTGAACGACCAGCACCAGCAACATTACTATCCGGGGTTTCTAAGGGTGGGGGGGGGGGGGCGGTTTGTTGCAGGGCTGCTTGCAGGGAGAAGAGTGAAAAAACAGCTTTCAAGTTCAGCGATTAGGATCGTCGTAGCGATCAAAACAATAGCATACGGGGCTCGCGAGCTGCAGCAACCATTTAGCGGCGAAACTTTCCCAACTTTACATCCTCCGTGACGGAACGAAGTGCACAATGGGCCTGACTAAATAAAAAGGGAACGCGCCACTAAGTATGGGGAAGAAGTGTGTGTGTATGCGTCCCGTTGAGATTTGATCTGCCGGAGCCGAGGTTTCACTTTCCATGCTGCGCTCAAAGCGTTCCCGCAGAGATCGCGCTCCGGAAAGCTGAGGCAAACAAAGCAACGGCGACACAAGAGCTCGATGCACGGTACGACGACGAACCCAAACTTCGGGGAATTTCCGATTTGTATGAAAATATTACTACCCTCACACACACACACACACACGATCGCGTGTGCTGCATTACTTTTACTGGTGAGCTTCGGTCGATCAACAACAACAACCGTTTAACTGTGGGCCCCTTTCGCTTTCCGAAAGCATAACCGAGCGCACGCGGGATTGTTGGACTTGGATTGGGTGAACTTTACCATCTGAACACGGGGCCATTGGGGACCCCGGTGCACAACTTCCCAGCCATCTATTGAGGGCGTTGTTCGGTTGAACTATTTTCAGCGTAACATCACTCTACAACTTCAGAAGGGAGAGTGCTGTCTTGTTCACTCAATCTCTCTCTCCCTCTCGCTCTCTCTCCTTCTCTCACTCTAGCTCACTCTCTCTCTCTCTTTCTCTTTATCTTTCCGTCATCGCTCTTTTATGCATACTCGCCCAGAAACATCATCAATTGTGCAATCCGACACGAAAGGAAATTGGATTGCATCACAGGGACTGTTGCAGACAGGCTTTCGTCTTCTAAACCATCCTAGCGAGACGATCACCCTCTATATATATATGTGTGTGTCTCTCTCTATCTCTCTCTCTCTTTCTCTCTTCAAATTTCTATACAATTCGATTATTAACTAATTGCCATTTGAATGAACCTAAAAAATATAGATAGTCCCGGCAAAATGCCACACCCTGCAAAATTAGGTTGACATTTGGCAATGATGCAAGCAGTAGCTGAATGGTGGAGTTTTCATATAAAAAGGGATATTTGCTGACAAAAATATTTATTGTTTCCGCACTTTTAACATCATTATTGCATCACCATGTGTGCTGCTGGATGAGTACATCAGGGTAGTTTGGCTCAAGTAAATTGGGCAACAAGCAGGGCGAGAAACTAACAGAACTAAACACATCACACAGATCAACCTACATTCTTACCAAGGGCAACTAACCTTTTTTGTTTCAAACTCATGATCTCTGTCCCTCTGGTAGCTTCCACAGCAGCATCAGCTGCAGCGAGACTCTGCACTCCGCAATGGTAATGATGCTAATTCTGCAAGAACGGAAGAACTGCCGTATCGAACGACGGCATAAGGCCCTTCTGTTCGCTCTCGCGCTGCTGACGTCTTGCTGCAAATCTGTTTCGGAACCATCGGCGCATGACCCGGGTCTGGCATGGTGGTGCAATATCGATGCAGGTGGGTGTTTTTTTTGTTTCCTTTGCGCTGAATCTCTTTCCACTGAAGAGTGGAACACGAAAACAAAGACAAAAAACACACACCGGCACACGGTATAGGTGTTTTTCATTCGCACCAAACAATTCATTCGCACGCGTGCGATATGGTAAATATCGTTTCCCTCCACAATATCGCCCAAACGTTGTAGATGAATTCGGCATGGCATCACAGAGAGGGAAATCCGACCCGGCCGCACACCAGCCTTTGGGTTTGGCGTACCTGCTGTGGCGCATATATATATAAAGACCTATCACTAGGGCAGATCGTATGCAGTGGATGTTTCACTTTCTTTCTACCAACAAGCAAGTGGTTTGTGTGTTCCGGGCCCGTTCCTTGTCTAGCTGGCGCGTTTTCCGAAGAAGGATTTTCTAGTGATTTTAATAGAAACTGTGATCGTGTTTGTGTGTGTGTGTGGAACATTTTGAGCAAGAAAATAAGTTTGTTTGATTACAATGAAGCTTTTGGTGAGTGTTGCCAAGAAATTGGACCCGAATAAAAAGTGATTGTGGATTTTGTATTATATTTTCATTGTATAATATTTATACATTGAAAGTTTTGTGTGTTATTAGCTGACTTTTCACACCAGCTAAGCTTGCTCATGTGGAACACCATCGAATTTGCATCGAGACAATACAACTCCATCGCCAATATTGCATTTGCATCTGAAACAATCGCTGCAGCAATGGGTGCAACGGGTGCATTATGCAGTACACAGCAATACTGATGTAACTAAATAAAGTAAAATGCAATTCATTCATCATTTCCTTCCTGCAGATCGTACTGGCACTGGTGGCATCCGCTTACGGCTATCCGCAGCATGAGCGTCACGAGCATCTTGAACATCACGAAACGAGCACCTACATTCCCATCCTGAAGTACGACAAACAGCAAGGCGAAGATGGCAGCTATAGGACTATGTAAGTGGAAAATGTGTTACTTTATAAAATATGTTCCTTCTTATTCATCGTTTTAAATTCCTTCGAATCCTTTGAACGACAGCTACCAGACGGGCAATAATATCGTGCACGAAGAATCCGGATATCTGAAGGATGCGTCGGAAGATCATCCCAATGGTATTTTGGTACAGCAGGGTGCCTACTCGTACGAAGCTCCCAACGGTGACGTCATACAGGTGCAGTACACGGCCGATGAGAATGGGTTCCGAGTGCAGAGCGACAGCCTGCCCACACCGCCCCCAGTACCACCAGCAATCCAGGAAGGGCTGAAGGAGATCTACGAAGGTATAAAGCGCCGCGAGCAGGAAGCTAAAAACAATCCCAAATACGCGGAAGATGAAGCTAAACGGGCAGAGCTGGACTACAACGGCCAGTACTACAACCAGTAGGGTGGCTTGTGCGAGCGACTTCCGCTAGCGACACTGTTGGCTTCGTTCAATGAAGATCCCTACCGTTCTAGCATTGGTTTTTTACAGCCTGTTACCTGTACGGAAGCGTCTGATGAGCTTGGTTGGCGTTCAGTAGATTTCCCTGTCAAACATATTTATAATATTTAAGCCACGGCACGGGCCTGCGGGCGATGAAGCGCGTGCTGAGTGCTGCTGCAATCATTATTGCCGCAAACGTCACGATATTCATGACAACACTTCTTAGCTGCCGACCGAATATCACGTTCACGAGTAAAAGCAACCAACATAGACTGTGATTATCCTATATACTTCTCCAAAAAAAAAAGAAGGAAATGTTATTGAGCTGTTATTGGTTTGTTTTAATAAAAGTTTAGCAAAAGTTTAGCTCCGTCTTCCCGAAGTGGTTTCTATCGCACCTTCCGAATATGCTGTAACGTGCGATAAGCATGCTTGGAATAATGGATCAATCTCCTTGAATGCCCTGAGCTCAAAGGTTTGTGGGGTCCCAAAACTAAAGATCGTCCAATTATGAACTAACTTAGCTGAATGACAGACAAATCCCTGAAGACTGTAGTCTTACAGAAACAGAAGATCCAAGAATAATTGCATCAATTTATACTGTAATTTTTAAAAGGGTATTTGACTAGCAATTTTCTGCTTCATTCATGGTTTTTTTCTCTTGGATTTTCGTCTGCTTTGTGCCCAGAAAACCTAGCAAAACAGCCTTTGTGCTATAATCTAGAATACAAATCACATTGGCTGGGAGAAATTTCATTCTTCCAAACGTTAAAAGGGCACCTTATCCCGGATATTAACCGGCCCGATATAGCTAGTATTTAAAGAAATAGTAAATTACGCAAATTCCCTAGTACATCACACGATCACTTATTTGTTCCGTGTAGAAGCACCCTAACCACCGATGCATGCATTTACAGTGATCCGTTCAGCGCTTGATTTCAGTTTTCGTTCGTTCCCGAAGTTAGCCGAAGTTTGACAGCTCGCAACCTTGTCCCCTCTGTTCGCTATCTCTCTTTCTAATTTTGCTACGTTTGTTGTGAATAATCGCACCGCGCGCGAGGTAAACAAGCACCATGCCGTTGTGAAATTCGTAGTGTGCGCGGCAATTAAGTTCACACGACGAACGTTGACGTTAGCCGTCACCGTTCTGCTCGCTGCTAGCAGCAGCCGTTTTACCTTACATAATATGAAAGAACTTGACCCAAATATTAGCGCTACCTGTTCGCTATGTTGTTCCTGACGAAAGCGCCGAGCACGTTCTGCCTGCTGAATCGTAGCTGCTCCTGTCCCGCGATACATGGGGCACGGTTGTACAGTCCGAACGCACCTGCCACCGCCACCGCAACCGCGTCGAACGTTTCCGCGCTCGGGAAAACGCCAGTGGACGTGTTGAAGGAAAAGCTGAACCATGGTGAAATCCAGCCCGATCCACACCAGGGCCGCGTCACCGAAGCCTTGCAGGTAGTGTATGATAGCATTAAAACGTACAGCCCTCCTAAACCGAGCACTGGCATAGGGAAATGGTTCAGCTTCGGCAAGGCCGAGAAGGCGGTGGACGCACCCAAGGGACTCTACATCTACGGCAGCGTTGGCGGTGGGAAAACGATGCTGATGGACATGTTTTACGACTGCTGTGCGGTGAGTACCATACACGGTGGCCAGCGTATCAGTGAGAGCGGTGCACAGAGTAGGGATAACCTCGCCATCTGTCCGGTGTATTCTAGATTGATCGAAAGCGACGTGTACACTTTAACTCCTTCATGACGGATGTGCACTCCAAGATACACGATATCAAATCGAAGCACGTGCGGGATGCCAGCAACAGCAAGCCACAACCGTTCGACCCAATTAAGCCTGTTGCCGAGCTGATTACCGAGGACTCGTGGATGATTTGCTTCGATGAATTTCAGGTATGCGTTTGTTGTTTGTATGTCGGATCAGGTGCTGCGAGAACGGCTCTCCTATCGCTTGAGTCAGCTGAGACCGTGAATAATCGATCCGGCTTATCACTATCGCTGCTGCTTCCTTACCGTGCTAACCGTCCCTGACTGTTCTTTCCCCCTCCACCCCCACCCCTTTCTCTGTTTGCCTCCCTTCCACCCAAGGTTACCGACATAGCGGATGCAATGATCTTGAAACGGCTGTTCACTTATCTCTTCAATAATGGTGTGATTGTGGTGGCCACCAGTAACCGTGCCCCCGACGATCTCTACAAAAATGGGCTTCAGCGTAGCAACTTTGTACCGTTCATCGGAGTGCTCAAGAATCACTGCAACATCGTGACGCTAGACAGTGGCGTAGATTACCGTACGGCGGCGCTAAAAGGGGAAAGTAAACATTACTTTGAGTAAGTGTTTCGAAAGCCAACCACACCCGAGACTGAGCGAGAGAGTGAGATTTGTGTTTTTGTTTTGTTTTACAGCAAATCCCAAGGCGACGCGAATGCTTCAATAGACAAGCTGTTTAAGGTGCTTTGCTCGCAGGAAAATGACATGATACGTCCCAAAACGTTTACCCACTTTGGCAGGAATATAACGTTCGCGAAAACTTGTGGCCAGGTGCTTGACAGCACGTTTGAAGAACTCTGTGATAGGGTAAGCAGGACGTTGTTGTTGTTTTACGATCCTCCGCTATCATTACTAAACTTCCGTTCCATTATTTTAGCCTATGGGTGCTAGCGATTTCCTACAGATAGCACAATTCTTTCACACGGTACTAATACGAGATATTCCTCAACTTAACCTGAAGCTAAAATCCCAAACGCGACGGTTCATTACGCTGATCGACACACTGTACGATAGTCGCGTAAGGGTAAGCATTATTTATTCACCGATCGAACGCGATCGTGTTAGGATGGCTAAACCTATCTTTCTTTCTTTGTGTTCTTCCCACACCTGTACAGTTGGTCGTATCGGCGGACGTACCGTACAAGTATCTGTTCTCAAACGAAGCACCGGACGATATGCACACCTCGGACGAGCATCGTATGTTGATGGACGATCTCAAAATTACCAAGGATTCGACGGACGCAAGTTCCAACATATTCACGGGTGAGGAAGAAGTATTTGCCTTCGAGCGAACAGTTTCCCGCTTGGCCGAAATGCAATCGGCCGAATACTGGACGCTCTGGGAGAAACATCGCTAGGTAGACAAATCTTTCGCATGAAACTGTAAATTGATGTGTACTTAACATTGCTTTAGAGTAGTGTCCATAAGGAGAACCTTTCTGTTGTTTAGCAATTTTAAAATCAATCGAAAATAAATTATCATATTTATTATTGCTTTTGCTGCGATCCAAAAACAAAACTCAAATTTTGTTATTCGACGAAAAAAGAAACGTGAAAATGAATAATACATATGCGAAATAATTGAAATTGTGTGAGACATTTTTGAAATTCCGTAATTAAAAAATGACAGCATCGTAATGTGACAGCCTGACGGTGCAGCAAAACGCTGACAGCATACATATGCCAGCATCAGTGTTTTGACGTGGATTTTGTTTGTTGTTACTCGTTCAAAACCCCTCGTACGCTACACGCAGACGGCTAGAAGAATATCTGAATTCGCTTTTCCCAATCGTCTTCAAGCTAGTGTAAATACATCAGTCCCAGCATACGGTCAAATATGGCAGGAGAAAAGTATTCCATCCTTCTGCCAACGTACAACGAACGGGAAAATCTTCCCATCATCATCTGGCTGATTGTGAAGTACATGCAGGAGGCGTAAGTGATTGTTTAATTACGATTCCTTTACTGCAATTACTTATGGCCTTACCGTATTCTGTTTTATCTTTTTTAGAAAAATTAATTACGAAGTGATCGTTATTGATGATGGCAGTCCGGACGGGACGCTCGAGGTAGCTAAACAGCTGCAAAAAATATACGGCGAAGATCGCATCCTGCTCCGGCCACGGGCCGCTAAACTGGGCCTGGGAACGGCTTACATTCATGGAATAGAGCACGCTACAGGCGATNCGCTTGGCCGAAATGCAATCGGCCGAATACTGGACGCTCTGGGAGAAACATCGCTAGGTAGACAAATCTTTCGCATGAAACTGTAAATTGATGTGTACTTAACATTGCTTTAGAGTAGTGTCCATAAGGAGAACCTTTCTGTTGTTTAGCAATTTTAAAATCAATCGAAAATAAATTATCATATTTATTATTGCTTTTGCTGCGATCCAAAAATAAAACTCCAATTTTGTTATTCGACGAAAGAAGAAACGTGAAAGTGAATAATACGTATGCGAAATAATTGAAATTGTGTGAGACATTTTTGAAATTCCGTAATTAAAAAATGACAGCATCGTAATGTGACAGCCTGACGGTGCAGCAAAACGCTGACAGCATACATATGCCAGCATCAGTGTTTTGACGTGGATTTTGTTTGTTGTTACTCGTTCAAAACCCCTCGTACGCTACACGCAGACGGCTAGAAGAATATCTGAATTCGCTTTTACCAATCGTCTTCAAGCTAGTGTAAATACATCAGTCCCAGCATACGGTCAAATATGGCAGGAGAAAAGTATTCCATCCTTCTGCCAACGTACAACGAACGGGAAAATCTTCCCATCATCATCTGGCTGATTGTGAAGTACATGCAGGAGGCGTAAGTGATTGTTTAATTACGATTCCTTTACTGCAATTACTTATGGCCTTACCGTATTCTGTTTTATCTTTTTTAGAAAAATTAATTACGAAGTGATCGTTATTGATGATGGCAGTCCGGACGGGACGCTCGAGGTAGCTAAACAGCTGCAAAAAATATACGGCGAAGATCGCATCCTGCTCCGGCCACGGGCCGCTAAACTGGGCCTGGGAACGGCTTACATTCATGGAATAGAGCACGCTACAGGCGATTACATCATTATCATGGATGCCGATCTAAGCCACCACGTACGTATTCGAACGGCTGACGTGACGACAGTGATCTTTCACCGTGGCAGCTTCGAGTGGTTCATCTGCCAAAAAAACCGGTTTCTAATGGTGTTTACTCTTTCAGCCCAAATTCATTCCACAGTTTGTAGAGCTGCAAAAGAAGGGTGACTTTGACATAGTTTCTGGCACGCGCTACAAGGGTGCCGGTGGGGTGTACGGATGGGACTTCAAGAGGAAGCTAATCTCGCGTGGAGCTAACTTTCTTTCCCAACTGCTGCTGAGACCGAATGCTTCCGATCTGACTGGATCCTTCCGGTTGTATCGCAAAGAAGTGCTGAAGGAGTTGATATCTCGCTGCACTTCGAAAGGATACGTCTTCCAGATGGAAATGATCGTCCGGGCGCGTCAACTGAACTACTCGATTGGAGAGGTGCCGATATCGTTCGTGGACCGTGTGTACGGACAATCGAAACTCGGTGGATCGGAGATTATACAGTTTGCGAAAAATTTGCTGTATCTTTTCGCCACCACGTAGAAGAGAGTCCACACATATACACTAACGCTTCCGTTGTCATCATCAATAAACTAACCACTAACGTGTGAAGACGGGAATGGTACCTTTTAACAATCGTGTTTTCACCACTCGATCTCGCGCTAAACCATGATAAGCTAACTCTCACACAAACAATCGATTGGGGCTGTCCCTTTCGATCACTGCGATCGTGCATTTAGTGATGGGAAGAGGAATCGTTGGCCGACGATTTGCCGTACTGCTTTTCCCACCAGACGACGTATTCTTCCTTGCGTTTCTCGCGCCGTGCAAAGTAGTCGGGGAACTGTGCCTTTTCCAGCGGGTGCCAATAATCAAGCACCCAATCCGGAGGAATCACTTCACGTTCGAATGCAACACCTCCCGGCGACATCGGGACTACAATGAGAGAGAGAGAAAGCGAAAAAGACACATCCCAGGTAAGTGCATATCCACACCACACGTTTCAATCCGTCCTTACACTTCTTCGGTTGGTAGTGCTGCTTTTCAAACAATTCCCGTTCACCATCGGACACGAGTTGAGCCACCTTTGCCGGATCCTTTTCGTTCCTATGCTGATCGAAGCGTGCTCGCATCAGAGTAGCCTGGTAGCGGAAAATGTGTCTGTAGGCACAAAACAAAACACAGTACTTTAGAGCGTTTGTTTTGAATCTGCTCAGTAGCACGGCCAAGAGCCGACAGTACAATTACATAAGCTGCTTCGCAGGACACACTATTGAGCGGCCGTACTTTCTAGCAAGATGTTGCTTACCTTCTATCGTACCATGATTCCAGGTTACGCAGCGACTTTTTGTACAGCGAGCAAACCCGTCGCGTATGGGCAAGTGCCGTAGCGGTCGGTGCGGACATTTTTATTCCCGTAAAACTCCGATGCTAGCAGGCAAAATTGTCCGATTTGGGGTTTGCTTTGATAAAAATGACATCTAGTTTGTGTTTTGACGTTTGTTGTAAATGTCAGGGTTGGTTTTGGTGAACAGTTGTTCTACAGGGTGGTTAACCGTAAAGAGGCGAGTGCGGCATTTATTTCAAATTAATCAGGAAAGTCCAGAAAGAATACTACGCAAATACGCCATTACATTTGTGCGTCATGAGATATTTACCAAGTTACTGACTTTCCTCAAGTATGCAATGAAACAGTTATAGCATTAATAATAAACAAAAAAAATTTGCACAATACGGCTTTTCACACGAATACGCAAATGTGATATGTTGCAATAGAAAACCTGCTTTGTGGGATTTCCTATTAAGCCACATGCGCATTAAATCTCATTGGAGCGTACAGTTGTAAGATTATTTACTTACCCAAGAGAAAACAAATCGAATCAAAAGGCATCTTTGTAAAACTTAAAATAAAATTCCTTCACGTTTATTATGCAAATTCACAGTCATATTCTGGTGAATTTTGTTTTCTAGTCTTAGTATTTCTATAGCCTCGGTTCGATTCTTATTTTGTACGGAGCACGCCCAACATGCTAAAGTAATCCATACCTTGGTTACCATGGTAACTACGCAATATTGGTAACGACAAATTTGCTTTTAACTGTACGCAGCACAAACAATGATCATTTCCTTTCACTTCCGGATCCGCTAGTGCTTTCAAATATATTTTGTTGTTACTTTTATCACAATTCAACGAACGGTAACAGCGGTCACAGTAGTGTTTGAGCGACTGATATGATCTCTTTCTCTGTTTAGTTTAACCTTGCTGTGTATGATGGGCGGATATCTAAGTAATTTAATTGTTGTTGCAGCTCATTCTCCTTAGTGCTGAACATTAAACCTAACATATGAGAAAATAAAACCATTGTAAGTTGTAACAAAATTGAAACGATATAAACTTTCGTAGTACAAGCGAAGAGTTATTTTTCTGTTATTTGAAAAGTTTAAAGATCACGAATGGAATTGTAACGGTACACGTTTGGAATTGAGATAAACTACAAGATGGAATTAGAGCAGCGCTATAGAGTTTTGTGCCCCAAAACAGCACGAAAAGATGTAGAAAAAAAGACGTTTCTTACTCTAACAACCAATAAAACCATTTTCTTTACACTCTTTTGCACACATACAGAGAAAAAACAATCCATTTGCATTGTTATAATCGTCTTATAATGTTATCCCTGATGCTAGATTCCTGACGTGTTGTATTTTTTTTTGTTGTTGTTTGCTTAAACTTTAATCCAATCTCCTACTAATTATCGTTCTTGCCACTATTGTCGACTAGCTTGTAACGAGTTTGTAACTTTCTCATACCATTTTACAATAGGACCGTGTATCGCCTACATCTTTCGCTCATCGTTAAAAGTGCAACATTAAAAAACGTAAGGAAAAAAAAATATTCAAAATATACGTATAAAGATTAGATTTGTTTGCTTGTACTCATTGCACTCATTCGTTTTGGCTAAATAATCTCACTTTCATCCTTCGGCTCACTGAACGAACCCATTATCTCAACAATGTTTCCAGATTCTTAGAGGAGTTCGATCTTATTGCACTATAGTGTCGCTTAGATTGCATGACGACAAGAAAACCCCGTTTCGTGGGTATATCTTCTTTTGGCTAACCTACTGGTGTCAATTTTACAGCAGCTTTACGAATAATTCACGTTAATTTTAAATCAACGAATGCACTTACTTCTAACGGAGCCGATAAACTGGTGCGGGATTACACATTTCCGAGTCCAATTACACCCACGGAACGGATTTGCTACCCGTGCTTTCTCTTATCATTTTCTTATGGCACCTATCCAACGTTGTGCGTATCCTTCTTACAGGAAAGCGCATGTCAGCACAAGAATCAGCACGCTGACGGGAAAGATAATGTAGATGGCCATCCGCGGATGGCACGTGGATACGAGCAGCGTAATATCGTCCTCCTCGTGCTCGATACCGTCCCGGGTCGGTACCTCCACGATGACGCGCTCGTTCGACCAGAATGTGATCGGGAACGAGCAGTGCGTACTGTTGATGCAGCCCTTCGTGTCCGAGATGTTCGAGTACTGGAACGTCGGTTTCCAGATGTCGAACATCGCGTGTATGTCGTTCTGCACGTAATCGTTATCGCTGTAGAAAATGTAATAGTAGTACCCGTCCGATACTACCTCATGCTTCGTGACGGTATGCGAGGCACCCTCAAGATACTTTACGCTCTGGCACGATTTGCTCGGTGGGAAACTGTGCGCGAGCAGGATGTCACCATCGTAGCAGGCGAGCAAACTGTTCTCAAAGCTCGACACCGAGTCGGAGGTGTTGTTGGAATAGTTCATCGCCGTGCCACCATGATTGATCGCACGATCGTACACGAGATCGCGCCTTCGGCGGCGACGGCGGCGTCTTTCGCGCTTACCGTCCGTTTGCTGCTGGTCCGACCGATCCACACTGTCCGGTGGTACAATTTGTTCACCCTCCTTGGACGCCACCGTATCGGCGGACTGCTGTCTATGGCCGGTTTTGTTGTGATTGTGACGCTTCCGGTGTACGCTTCCATCATCCACGGACTCTTCCACCGATGGGCCTGCCTCGGTTGCACGGAAGTTTCGATACTTTTTGACGAGATTTTCGGTCGTACTGGTCGGTACTTCGGTGGTCGTGGTTGTTGTCGTACTGGCGGCGGGCGTTGGCACGTTCTTGATCGTGACCGATACCGGACGACCGATGCGCTTGGTCGTAGCGTGTGGCGCCTTCCTTCCCGACGTGTCGTACGCCGGCGCAGTTGTTCGCTTGCTCTTATCGAGCTCATTGTCGGTGGTCCGGGTGGGTTGTGCACGTGCCTGTTTTGACGTGTGCAAACGATCCAGCATTGCGGCCGCTTCTTCCGGTGACGGGCGTTCGTCCGTTACATCTTCTCCACCTAAAATTCGATAGAAACCACATACAGGGACTGATTTTAGCTTTGTAAACGCATTCTTTGCACTCACCATGATTCCCATCGGCGGGTAAGCTGGACGCTCCCTTCAGCTCACCGGAATACTCGATAAACTCGGCGGCCGATTCGAAGGTGACCAGCACCTGGCCGTGCTCTTTGTTGAGGTAATTATCGATCTTGTTGCTGTTGTGCTCGAGCAAACCGCACGTGCGCAGGTTTCTTTCTCCCTTTACCACCAATATCCGGGAACCATCGTACCGGGAGCACACCTTCAGCGCTACCGTCGCACCCTTGAGCAGATAAAATCCCCAGTACTCGAGCGTATCGTCCGGCAGGGACATGGATTTTTTCAGCCGTATGTGCTTCCTGTTCTTCGACACCTCCGGTTCGTGATCGAGCTGGAACGCGTTGAACGTGCTGTTCATCTGTAGCGTGTGCTTCTGGCAGAAGACGGACGAGATTCCATCGCGGATTTCGATAATGTCCGATTCGGCGATCGGGTAAACCACGTCCGCAAATACCGTGTGACGCAAATACAGCGGCAGTATGATGAGCGATGCCGGCAGGATCGCGGTCAGTATGCAGAACGCGACCACACGCTTGACGCCGTGCATGCTTTTGCTCTCTGTTTACGGGAGGGACAAATAGTGAACGATCATTAAATAAAATGGGCAAAACAATTTCCGGAATAAATGTTAAATTAGGGAACAAAAAAATACACCACAACCACAAGCCCCGTGCCCCTACCACCGATGACGGGGGTGGAAAGATGAATAATCGTTTAAATGAACTATTGCATCGGTATAGGAAAAGCTAAAGATGAGATGAGGACAAAAAGTGTGCCATCATCTAAATAAAAACGCCAAATAATTGCCCCCAATCATGCAGCGGATTTTTTTTTACCGTGCGATAAGACTCAACTCTACTTCGATAGGGGGACACAGTTCTTCCAAATGACTTCATTTTGAACCACGGCAATATAATGCGGTTATCACCATCAGCAGATCAGCCTGCATCGTCTTCACCAGCAACCCATCGTCGTCGACGTCGTCATGGTCCTTCTCTAATCTAATTGTACGTGTACCCTGGAAAGCCTGTTGACGTCGGCGTAGTGTAAGAGTTCCGCGAGTCCCACAAGAGCCTAACGAACGTTGGTCGGATGGTTATTCAAAAGGACAATGCTACCACGCCATTGAGCGCGTGTTTGTGGTGCATGATCGGTTCATGATCAAGTCGATCCCCACCACCGCCGCGAACAAGGTTTGTGGTTAGAGTGTCATCTCGCCAAGTAACTCCATCTCATCCATCCCATCGTTCAGTCTGAGCGTGGAACTGTCCCCTCCACACAGGTAACATGTTTGTATGTTATCACACAAACGAAGCCACCTGGCACTAGGGGTTGTGGTGGGATGTTATGTTAACGCGACACAAATGCCATGAAGCCGTTATTTCACCTCGGGGTGCTGGTGCTGCTGCAAAGTGCGGTGCAAAATGCGTCACAACACTGGACTGTGAAGCACACCAAGTGACAAGCGTGGAGTGGAAAAGAGTGGAACGCGGAAGTGTGCGCGGTATCGACGCGTCCACCCTCGATGACCATTATTATCTATAAGACCATTGAAATTATAAACATACAATGAAGGGGCTTCAGAAGGTGTCGTCTGCCCGGTGTTTCAAATGAAGCATTTTCCTTTCGACTTCCAATCCAATCAAGGCTCGTTAAACACTTTTCACTCGCTTCATATTTCATAACGGTTTAACGTTTTCCATCCTTCAAACGACAGCTTTGATTCTTCACTAGCAAAAACACTGAAGGTCGTGTAAGGAAAACACGCCGCACAAAACACGCCCTTGGCCATGGGGCGATATAAAAGCGACATAAAGAATGGGGCACTATTATTTATAGCTTGATCGTGTGCCAAAAATTATGAGCCCCATTCTGTGTTACATTGTCTTGGAATGTGTTTGCTGCAGTGTTTATCGAAGAAATGGATGATGCCACCACCATTCATCGATTAAACGTTTTGCCAGCAATACGGAGGTACTATGCAGTAGAGTGTTTTGCTTGTGAACAACACCTTGCAAAACAAAGCCCCTTGCACAGGTACGCTTAATTTATTTTCTCAGCAGGCATAAACAAATCCTTTCAGCAACGTCAGTAGCTCACTTGTTTTGTTCATCGCGCTTCCATGACATCGATATGCGCACATGGATGCTGTTGCCGGGCAACGGATTAAGGATGTACTTCCGCGTCGTCCGCCTTGTGTGGATGATACATTTCCCGCTGTATGGCAATTCGTGTCACACAATTAATTTCACGGCCATTTGACCTGCGTCTGGCGCGGAAAGAATGAAATCTAACGGACGGTTAGTTTATCCGGTACGAACCGGTTCGGTTGAACCGAATGATAAAATATTGTCACCCTGCTGCTAGATGGAGCGGGCACATTTCATTAAAAGTCAACGGAGTTTCTACAAAAAAAAAAACAAACAAACGCTGCCTGGTAGCGCGAAGCCTCTTCACCGCTCGAATCGTTGTGAGCAAAGCAAGCGATGACAAGACGATTGAGGGTTTATTTTTATCATCGAGCGCATCTTGTTAGTGTTTCATTGTGGAGCATCGTTGCCACATAAAATCATCTAGTTGTTGTGAGTTGGTGTGCCGTACGTGCCCGTACCACTAGCTCTCGTTATTTTTTTTAGTACGGTTCGTTAAGCAACCTTCAGTAAGCCTGGTTAATGTGAAGTGAAATCGATACCTTCCACCCTCTAATGATAAAGGAACGGCGATGATGATGATGCTTATTATTGCAACAAAGTCACACGCTGAGACACGTTTTATTATTTTGAAATTTAAAGGTTAATTTATGGACGGAGCAAACACCACATATGTTACGGATTTTGTTACACGCTTTAATCAACACTGGTTTTCCTCACCGAATTCATGCATCTTTGTGCGTCGTTTTTTTCTAGCTTTGCTTATAAGAACTAAATAAGGAACGATTTCCTAGCGTGAATCACTGCTCCATTCGCCAGTAACTCAAAGAAAGTTTAAAAATCTTGGAAATTCCCAACTTTCTTGTTTGAAAGCAACTTGACTGCACGATACACCGCGCCACGGGAAGGTAACACACCTGTCTGTTCGTTTTTCACTCTATTTGCCCCGACGAATAACAAGCAGCGGGCGAGATGATAATGTTCTCGCGATATGGACTGTCTTATCTGCCACACTATATCAGTCACTAGAGTACACTGTTCGGTCTCGCACAAAACACAAACTCCCCTGAATAATGGTACCGCGCCCGTACTCAAATGTTGAAATCACCAAAAACTACCTGCTGCTGCCTCGTTACGTGTCACGTTTCACGATTGATGCTGCAAAATGTGCACGGGGAATGATTCTGGCCTATGTATATTATGCTGCTGCACTTCAGCTTTTCCACACACAACAACCCATCGCGGAACAAACTGCGTTTAACCAGGCGAACAAAGCCATCCCTTTGCTTTTGTGCAACACTGTGTACCGTTGGGGTGTTTGTGTCTCCGGTGTCGTGAATGCTGCTCTTTATCTCCTAACTCGTAGCCGGATGCGTTCCACGCGCACCACGTAGTGGTGCCATCATATTTCACCGCACTGTTGTCCTTTCCTTCGTCACGCACGTAACGCGCAGTACCTTAAACTGTGCAACAGAAACTGTACTGCATTGTACTAATGCGAAGTAAATCGGTTTTAATGCGAATCGGTAGATTCAGTTAGAAACGCGAAAAGTGAACGTAACGCGCAACCAAGAACTGATTTGGTACTATTCGTCTGCGCGTGGTGGAAAAAAGCACGATTCCATATCGCATCGTTTTCAAAACAAACCTCCCACCTCCACCACGACACACTGCCCTTGCGAAACGCGTGCTTCGCATTGCCGTTGCGCTTGCTTGACAGCTTCATTTGACAGTTTGGTACAGGGTTGATGCGAACATTCTGCAGGGGAATTTTGAAAAAATTCAAAATTATACGAAACGGTTATTTTTTTGTGAATGTAAATCAACTGCTGCAGTATAAGTTTCTTTTGAATAATTATTTTGCTCAACTGCAAAATATTAATCATCTGCAACACATTTCAAATACATCGATCTTGATTTTTGTATACTTTTATGTTGTTGTGTGACTTTATATTTAATATTACATCCACCCATAATGGGACACTTTGCAATATACAAATTGCGCTCCTTTAATGTTAAACGTACAAGTCATATGACCCATTCATGAATATACAAAGCCTTTAGGCTAATAGTAATCAGTCGACATTTGAAACCACACCTAACCATGAGTTCTTATATCGCACACTACCGACCATATTGCTCTTACCAGCCTATTTTGGGGGCTAATTTTATCTCAAACATTTTTAAACATTTTAAATTTATAATTTATTTTCTGTATTCATTGGCACCTTTCAATTCAGTTGGTTGAAATTTTGAAATCGCCCGCAAAGGCTATAAAGAGCCGTCGATTATCCTTATCGCAGTGCTTTAAATATCGCAAAGCTGCACTTAATCAAAAGTACCCGTGTTCAAGATAACGTCCCCGGCTGTACCAACCAGCACCCGATCACGCTCCAATAACATATAGAGTTCTGGTGTTAACCCGACCCGTTCACGTTTCGACCATCTGTCCCCGGTTGCATAATGCGCCAGCGAACTTATCACTGTGGATCATGCATCAATGATACCGGACAATCTCAGTTCCTTTTTCTTCGCAAAGCGACATCCGATAAAGTGGATGATGACGATGACGGTAACTAATAAAATTGCAAAATAAATGTCTTCCAATGATAAATTAAACCGCCTCTTACTACATACGCTTAGCAATAGAGCTTGCAATATGCAAATGCTATTTAGAACAGGATTTTGCTACGTGCTGGCATTCATAATCCTTCCCAATGACCCGATGCAAATGGTCTCTGTTGCCGTGCGAAACAGCACCAACTCTCTCTCTCACACACATACCCACAACACTCCAAATGCGTTTGCATCGGTGGAAGCAGAACTACACCGGTGGGTGTAAAGCTTTTGCGTCTCGTCTTACATATCCTTACGCTTCTGATTAGATGACTAACAGACCAGACTATAAAGCACTTAATGGAGCTGCATCGCAAAATACAACACAGCGTAATTGTACCCAAGTGCTCGTTCCGCCAATGTAAAGAAGACTCTTCAAAACAATGCGCTGTAATGCGCGAATCTTCACCTCGACGCTTGTTTGTGGTGCAATCAAGCGGCTTTCTCCCAAACGCAAACAGTTCTAAATCTGTTCCAACCGTCACTGGGCACTAGCCTGTTCAACACGCTGACCTCTTGTGCTAGTGAGAGAGGCCATTCTAGGGCTACCGGTGAGCGGTACCTAATCAGCAAATTATACACAAAACAATTATGTACAGGATGAATGTAGTGTAAGAACTTTTAAAAATCATTCACATTCCTACAGCTATTTACAATAGTAAGGTAATTTTTACTATATACTCACTATTCAACCGCTGCAAGGAGTTGTATTTGTACACATGGTAGTACGCCACGTTGTCCGCATTGTTCACATATCGTAACCGTTTGTTTTGCGCCATCTTCTTCAGCTGTGTTCTGCTTCACCGTCAAACAATCGTATTAAACATATACTTCAACCACACGCATCCGTTCCAGATATAATCTATCAATCAACGATGAGACCCAGAGTAACACGTTTTAAATCTCACTTCCTTATGGTACTAACATCACACGCATGAGAGAGTATTTCACTCACTGCTTGAGCTTATGTACTAATTCACAACCAAATAATCTTCACTTGTTGGCCTTTAATTGGATGGCCTTTGTTTTGCTTCCTAGTGCTTCCCTATCGTTAAATTCAAATAAATCATACACTGCGCACCGCACAAAAACCCAAAACAAAAACGTCCTAAAGTCGTCCAAAACACGCGCTCTAATGTTGATAACGAATCGCGCCCAAAGCAGAACAGCACCCGATTAGGTACTAAACGCGCGACTCGAAATCACGCAGAAACAACCATTCCGAACGCCGTCCAGACACCGATTGCCGATTGTGACCCGTCGCGTTCGGTGGCCTAGCTATAGCACGCTGAGCCGCGACCTGTGTCGTCTGTTGTTAGGAAAAAGCATTCAGCCCCGTCGTCACCATCCCGTCAGCTTTGAACGGCGCAACTCTGTCTCGGGGCGGATGCGATTGCAAGGTGGGTGTGGTGGGCGGAAGGAAGGGCGATTTATTATCTGTTTGTCACCACCAACCAAGCGCCTAAACCCACACCACCTGCCGGGAATCTGGCGATGGCGATGCAATCGCACTTGTGCTTCGAGCGAGCGTTTATGCTGTTTGCTTCGGAGCGCTTCTACTTCTACAAGACCCAAGTTTGGCCGGGTTTCTTCTTTGGCCGGGCAAAGCATTTGTATGGCAGCATTGTTTAGTGATAATGAGCCGACAACTGAACCGGATATAGGCCAACAGATCAGGATGTTTTTAGGTACGCGATCGCGCGACATGAAGCCTTCTCACACTGGCGGCGGGCCCGAAATGACCCCCGGAACGGCACACAAAGCGATAGGCGCGAGTGTGATAAAAAAGAATAAACTATTTGCAATCTCACATCAAACAGTGCGACCTGGTTGATGATAGCCGGTCATCAAATAAACGCCAGGGCCTCACTTTACCCCATGCGTACATGCATAAGTGGCCATCGTATTCTGTTTTCTTTAAGATTGGTGTGTGGGTTCATTGGATAGCACCCCTCCAGTGATACAATTCGTACCATCGTACCATTTTGCCCCAACAGATTTTGTGGAACATTTCCGGGAGGGGATTTCAAATGCTGTACGTCAGTGCAGTGGTTCCAAAATAGCCCTCGGCTTGTGACCGATCGCTAGGGACGCTGTGAAGGTTGTGAAGAATTTCAAGTAGCTTGAAGTGCGGTTTGGCCTTCGCCCTACACCGAAACTCGATTTTCTCACGACGCAACAACAAGAAACCCTTACGTTGGAAAGGGAACTATCTATTGTTTGTGCGTATCCCTCATAAGGGTCACCGGTTGCCGCGTTACAACATTCATGCCCTGCGGCATTGGTACAGTTTGGTGTGCCTGCTGACTAAAGCATGTGTCTTCTAACCGATCCGCTAGTGCTAACCATTTACCCGTGCGTTCGATAATGGTACACATTAAGGAAAGTTCCCGACTTCCACACCTTGCAGCTGTTGCCAATGTAAAGGAAAACGGTTTAGAAACAATAACCAATTGAGCGTCGATCGATAAATGAGCGGAGCTTTTGGGGTGTATTGCATTGCAGTTAAGAGGGATGGGTTGGGATCACGATCTTTGATAAACATGCTGACACTATCTGGCTAGATGTAAGACAAAAAGGCGCTCCATTCAAACACACATCTTCGGACAATCCAATCAATTTTATACTGTTTTATCAAAACCATTATGTCTTCAGTAAGGAAGCGTACAGTAAAACAAAAAAAAAACGCTATTACGTCGGTGATCTAATTTCAATCAACAGCTGCTCCAACAAATCGAAATTGGGCGAGTGCTGTTGGTACACGATTGTACATATGCACCTAAGCTTGTATATGACTAATCGAATAAAAAAAAACCTCCATCGATTTACGTCTCAGTAGAAGATAGGACGACATAATAGAACGCTTGTTAGTAAACGCGATCTCGCTTGGGTGCTATTGGGGGTAATTAATAATTTGATAATTGTTTACCGAATCAATTGAGGAAACGAAGCGCCCCGGGTTGACAAACATTGCGCACCATAAATAGCAGATTGTATATTGCCAGACGATGTTCACCGATAAGACGCGTGGCATCCCCGCCTCTTGCGCATTAGCTCACGATAAGACACCAACAGAAGACGCTTCCACGCGTACAGGACGAACAAAGTTCCGAAATTGTTTAAACATTATTCGCTTATCTGCCACCGAAACACTGGAAGTTTGCTGTAGCGCGATTAATATGTTGTTAATTTACTGACAATGTGTAAAAAGAGGTGGCAAATCATGTCATTTGCTTGCTTGCCCAATGTTACAATGTTAATGTACGTGTATTTCTCTACACGATCCTCTGCGAGTTCTACTACCCTAGAGCTAGTAGCTTTTCATGCATATTATTTACTCCTATTTACTCCCAGTAATGTTTTAGTGATTTCAGCAAAAATGAAACACTTCCAACTGGACGACGCAAGCGTGATTCCGTTACGTTCGTTCTCTATCGATGGAGGATCACGGCTTATCGGGTGTGGGATTTGTTTTCGCTACATTGCACGTGATAATCACGTCCAGCGAAAGCGTGTGTAAGGTGGGTTTGGTCAAGTGCACAGCACCCGTTGTATACGTTCCTATTTAGCTAATTAGGTTCAGCATTAAACAGATAGTGAAACGTATCTGAAGCTACTATCGGATGTTTTTAAAAGGAACGATCAGTAAGATTACATTACTGTCCGGATTGTAGAAATCTCCGGTTTCGAGGCATAGTTTATTATACAATTCATTAAATCGTGAAAATGGTTTATATCTTTGTGTACCGTTGCTGGTGCTGATCTACGAAACGATCAGAGGTTGAGTATCATATGAGTGCTTTCATAATAAGAGGATATATATATATATATGTTTATATATACTTTAGTTGTTAGTTTCTATTTTTCTTCTTTCTACTCACATGTAGTGTGCTTCTGCTGGAACACTACCGGCACACCTGAATGAAATTCGATTTCAAACCAAGCAAAAGGCCATAACCTGGTAAGGATGCCCATTTGATGCAGTTTATCTCGAGATAGTCATCTGGATCAAGCGGTAGACACAGTTTAATACCTATATACGATACGGACGAACAAACAAAGAAAAAAAAATCAAACAGTGATGGACACGTACCGTGTACTATCCGCCGCTCGAACTTACCGTTCTGCGATACTGTTTCCGAACCTTCGTTCGAATCGTGCGGAACATTAAAACCGACCCCTATTCGCCAGCGAGTGTCCTTGTCGAGAATGTAGGTGTACTTGAGATTTCGGCGGCACCGCAATCCAACAGCAACGTACCGACCGGATGGTGAGAAGGAAAGCGATACAAAGCTATCGGTAAACTTAAATGCATAGATTAGCTCGCCAAAGTTATCCCTTCGAAGACTCCTGATTTCTGTTTAGGAAAGAAAACAAATCAAAACAAAACAGGCGTTAATAATAAAAAAAACTCGGACAGATATTTGAGGGAAGGAGTCCAAGATTACGTACCCATTTCATTCACGGAACGAAACCTCACGGAAGCGATAAACTGTTCGCACTGTGAGATTGCAACATTTGAATCGTTGTTGATCTGACAGATAGTTATCACATTTTTCCAATCTGAAAATAGTGCATGTATGAGAAAAGCATTAGCGTAAAGCAAACCGTTGTTACTTTTACTGATGCGTACCTTCCTTGAAATCCGGTAAATCGTCCACATCTCCCTGGAATGACTCCAAATCCCAGGCTTGCAGGATGCAGTGTTTCTCGGGCGAAAGAGGCGTTCCGTACAGCTGGGATATATAGTCCCACGTGTCCGGTAGTTCCGACGGAGCAAGAGTATACAGCATATGGCATACTTTGCGCAGCAATTCGCTCACCAAACTGAGATCAAATACATATCTGAAAGCCGCGAGTAGCGATCGAGGAGAGTGTGGCGATCGATTATATTGCATTGGAACGAACAACTGCAAGCAAATACCTACTTTATGTAGCTTTTATGGCCTTGGCAAATGTAATTTTGGCATATGTTTCTGAAGTAGATCAAAGGTTGCGTAAACAGTACAGCACCGGGTGACCATAATCGTTGACTAATTTCCGTCGTGATGCAGAACGACGAGTTGTACGTGTTGTGCGTCAACAGCCTATCCTCTAGCGCATCGATCTTGCGGATCAGTGACATCAATGTAAGATTGAGATTGGATTTCTGCGAAAGAAAAAAAAAAGATACAATCAGAAAACGCTCTCGAGTTGCGCGAGGCTATTTATTACCGTGCACTTATCCGCAGGGCTGACGGTGGAACAGCATCGAACTTCTCCGCGCTTGCGGTTGATCGTTTGCAACAGGTGTATCCAAATGAGGCACTGCTTGTTCATTTCCAGCTGCAGCAGATAATCGACCTGCATTGACAGTATCAGCTCGAGCTTATCCAACATTAAGCTAACACTGCGCAGAAACGACACCATCAGATACTCCGGCTCAACTTCCTCTATATTTTTGCCAACGCCTGCCATTAGATGTGTCTTCGTTTGCGTAATGCCGGTAATAAGCCGCAAATCTTGGGTTACGTGCAGGAACCGACACTTACAGTCACTGTACATGCCGGTCGTGTACGTTTTGCTGTTGTTCCAATCCCAGAAGATCACTTCGTTCATGCTGGTAAGCAGCAGATAGTTGAGCGTCGGATGGAAGCATAACGATCCAATCGGTTCCGGTTCGTTCAATGTGCCAGCAAGACAATTGTCCACGTACACCGAGACCGCACCACCGAGCGTTCCAAACGCGATGATGTTTTCGTTCGTTGGATGGAACGCCAGCGTCCATACGGACCGATCACCGGTGGGATATTTCGCTTTAAAAAAAAAGACAAAACACACATTAGCACATCTTCCCACTGTGCATTGCTACAGCCGTTTCTTACCAACTTTCTGCATGGAAGTGGTTTTAAACACATTTACACTCCGGTTCGTCTGCACGGTAGCCGTCAGTAGTCTAGAAAAGATCAGCACATCAGGTAAGCAAAGGAGTGTAGCTGAATATGAAAGAACGAAGGGCAGGGCCGAATCGCCGTGACATACATACCCGTTATGGCTTTGTTCAATGTTAAACACAGACTCCGTTTCACTGGCCAAGTCGTCAATGGGCTTTACCGGCAGTGCAAATGTAATGAATGAATGAATGAATGAATGAATGAAAAGGGTCTCAATTCTACGATCAACAACACACACACACACTTACCTCGCACAGATCGGTCGTTTTTAACCGTTCCAGCAACTCCAACTCGGCCAGCTCGACGGCAAGCTGGTAAAAGGTTTGCTCGGCACATGCACCGCTGATGATGGTCGTTGTTGCCGACATCATCGACGCATTTCGCCGGATTCGTCGCGTACGATAGCCCCGCTCACGGTTGTCCAGCTGATATACGATGTTGCGATCGATTTTTAGCATCTTTTCATCCGATCTTACTACCATTGGTGAGAGTAAGGGTGGCGTGTATGTCGTCGGTTGCACCATCATTATCCCTTAATTATGAGGTTCAGATGGAACTACGTAGCGGGATGGATATGTACCTGGTATAACACCCATTCCTGCCACCACGGAAAAGAAGTCGAGTCTTATTTTGCCTCGATGCAAGCTGATTTTCGATGAGCTCGATGGTCTCACGGAGTTGGAAAATGTGTAAACAAAGCCGCGTCCAACGAAGCCCTTTTATCAACTGACAACGTCAAACAGCGCTGTTTTGCACAACCTTAGCCGCTTCGAGAGCTGTCATTGCGTTTTTCGCGGTCTTTCTCACAAAAGAACCGTTTGCATAACAATTTAAATAATAGTGAAGAAAATCGGCATGGAAATGGAAAATCAGCATTCCCACAACTACACAGTGTTAAGTATATTCAAACAATTAAAAAGAACTTTTGGATGACGCTCTGGAAAGCACTTCGTCGAAATTTAAAGCTTCGATTCGTTGTGAAATGTCGCTGTTCCGCAGAGGGGCCTGCTCTTCGTATTCGCACGCCATCTTCGGTATGCGTACAATCGGGCAGTACCAATTGCTTTGTTTTTCTAATGCCCATCCCATGTAGTAACAACGAAATTGTTCCCCATCCATAAAGGTACATAGCCCAGGCCACGTTTCCGAAATCCAGTACTTCATTCCTTGTTCTTTCCGCTCGCACCAACGCTCGGCTCGTTCCTGCAGCAGCTCCTGGCTGTAACCGGTCATGAAACAATACATGCCCGAAAGGCATCTAACGAGTGAAATATTTGTCTCCGACGCATCGATGTGACAGTCTCGATGGGAACTGATTCTACAAATCATAGCGCGCAGCAGATTTTTCTCTAGGCCATTAAATTGTTTCACAATATGCGGTACCGGTGCTTCTAGGTTGCCGCGCAAAAAAATTCGTAACCCTTCCGTAGCTTCAAGTTGCTGTAAGGTGATATCTGGAAGCTCTTGCCACGGTTTGGTGCGTGGATTCTCCGACACCCAGTACTTCCGATTGTTCAAGCGAGATTCAAGCTGAATACGCTCGAGCCGAATGCGCAACATCGAGGCAGTAGAGTGCAAGGACAAACGTGAAGTATCGCAGAGATCGGTGACCATGGGGGATGACGATTCCACAGATGAGAGCTCGGAGGATATGCAAGATAAACGGTCGACTAATTCCGTGAGCAGTGCGGCTATGTCCAACCGACAGCACTGCTCTTCTATTTCTTTGTCCACCAACTGAAGCTGGGAAAGTATTTCATTCATCACCCATTGAGTTAGATCATCCAAAGATTCCGCCGTCAACTGTGGCAGAAGGCTTAGGGATTTTGTTTGCTGCATAGTTCTCTCGACTACGCCGTCGATGATGTTGGTTATAATTTCCGGCTGCGTCCCAATCACGCCTCGATATTCGCAATAATCGACACTTTTATCTCGAAGTTCCGTTTCCAGGATGTAATAATCGCACCCCAGTGTTCTCACGATGCCCCAGAACTCGCATGATGTAACATTTGGATTGTCGCGAATCGTTTGTTCAATTTGAGCGCTGATAAAATAGTCATACCCCGTGGGTAGATCCAAACCGATCATATTTAAACAGCGTTGAACGAAGAGACTGAGTTTCGTATGATGGCACACATTTTCGTTTTCTATGCGAGCAAGGGCTTTTAGAGTTTGCTTGGCTAATTTTCTTTGCTGCTGCACAATGCTTTCGTTCGCATGAGGTAGATCAAAAGGATGCAGGTGCAAGCGATCCGGAGAAAGAAATTCAATTTTGGCTAGTCGGCAATATTCTTCAAAATGATCAACTACGTGTGGTGGTGTGTTATCGAGTAAATTTGAAATTAGTCGAACCAATAAATCATATCTAGGGAACAAAAGGGAAAAAGGATGCGAATATCGTCTAAGTTACCTCAATCAACTAGCAAACAACTTAGGAAACGAATACTTACAAATTATCGCCATTTCTGGCGACTTGTCGGCGCAAAAGCGCTTTCGAGCTGGAAAGATTATCTTCAAGCGAATAATTTTCTTTCTTTTTAATAGACTTGAGCAATTCTTTTTCGGTAGTATAGGCATCACGAGGAACAAAGTCTTTACACTCCATGTTTGAAAAATCGAAACTTGCACCGAACCTAGTTTGTCACAATTTTATCTGCTGCAAAATTCCATGTTTACTTGATCGTAGAAAGCAACTGAACGTACAGTACGTCTGCAAGCACGTTCACTAGTTCGTAAAATAATTGGAGTAATGGTAATGAATCGTTTGATTTTACGTTTGTATTTTACGTTTCGCTATAATAGCGAGCGAAATTCCGCTCCGTCCGTTTGTCAAAGTGACAGTGGGCGAAATAATTTCGATTCGCCCGACAAGGGGCGAAAAGAGCCACCTGTATTTCGCCATATCTTGCTCGCCTCACCGCCCCTCGGGCCTAAAAGCTGCTCGCCGACAGCTTCTTGCTGCAAATCTGACAATATGGCGACCTTTCGCTTGGTTTATAAAACTCCAATTCAGCACGTGTATAAAAGTGCCAAACTTCAATCGTGAAAACGTACGTGAAAAACGGGTGAAATTGGGTCGAAATTTGTGGCAAAAGTGAGAGAAAAGCAACACAAATCGGTAGACACACGAATACGAACGAAATTTGGTGAATTTAGCGTGCAAATTGCAATTGAAATTTTTTCCTATCGTCGGGAAGAGTAAGCGCGAAGGCCGTGGTGGTGCAAGCGCGGCGCTGTCATTGCGCTCGTGTTCTTCAAGACTCCATCCAAAGTTCGACTATCCTGGAAGCGTAGATCTCGACAGCAAATTAAAGTCGTAGCGGTGCCACAAAGTTTCGGATGTGTTGTAAAGAATGTACAGACCGGTCATGGCAGGATCTAGCGATTAAATAATGTAGCTTTTTATTCTAGTTTCCAGCGCTACCTTCCATTAGGCGCAGTTGCAGTGCGCACTGGGAGCAAGGACCATTGAATTAAACGTACTGAGAAATGGTTCTTTTGGTGAATTGTAAAAGTGCACCACCAGCAAGCGAAACATTTTTTTTATTGGTCTAGATAGAGAGCCAAATCTTCGCAGGGTTTGAAAGTTGTGTTAACATTGGCCGTTGTGCATCTCGCAACTACTGTGCATTAGGATGCACCGTCATCGTGTTTTTCTTTGTTACATCTCTCGAATGTCCTGTGTAGCCATGAAGATGACAACATGATACGGTACAGCGCTAATTTTAGCGTATTTCATGATCCGTCAATGTTACTCAGGCTCAGCTTGCTTTGATAATGACATAGAAAATACTCGATGGTAAGGCGTTAGAAACATGTAAGGTGGACGACGGCGACGCTTGGGATTGTATTCTTGCCGACATGGTCAAAGATCTCTGCAGTGCGTTAAAAAGCGCTTACACGATTTTTTGTTTTTTGCAACAAACGGTTCAGAAAGAACACGTCCCGTTGCAATGGATTGTACTTTGTGAGGTTAGGTTTTGCTGGATGGTACAGAAAGTAACCATTGCTGGTGGTAGAAGCGAGACAGAACAATAGAACCGTACAGTGTGAAACAGTGCGAAACAGAGAGGGAGAGAATGGAAAGTTTCAATTCATTGGCTAGGCGGGTAGCTTTGTTTCGCGTTCGTGGAAGAAAAGTTCCATACTGCAGTCATCACCGATTTTTTGTCGGTACCGTTATCGAGAAAATTATTGATGCATAAGACCCAGCCTACGGTACTACAGTTGAACATATTGTGTAATGTTGAAAAGGAATTGGGATAAATCATCCTATAATAGCAAAGTACAGTGCACTGCTTGATATGTGACTCTTTCGGACATAGTCATCAACAGTGTGTTTTAGAGGGGGTTTACAAAAGCCTTTTCAAAATCAGTATGATAAATATGTTTCGAAGGGGGGAGGGGGGCTAGCGTTATAGTATACGTGCACAGAAAAACACAGTTAGACTTACCACCGCTTCTCCTTGCAGTGCCTGAGATTTAGTACTTTTTCGCATAAGAAACAATTCAGTCACGTTGCTAGGTAGTACATATGACAAATCATCGGCGACTCCAGTGTGTCGAGTCCGGTTAGTCATCGATTGCGCCTTGGTGTCACGAGAAAGTGCAATGGTAGCACTTTGATAATGGACCCTCTTCGTGATCCATTTAGTTTGATATTGGCTGCGACGAGGATAATGAGAATTTTCTCGAACATCACACTGGAAAAATATTCCAGAAAGCATTCATACTTTTGTTCGTTACTAGCACCACGCATCGGGCAGTAATCTTTGAACGCACGAAGGTATGACCGGGTCGCGTGAAGAAACGATTGAGAGAAGGCAATGCAGCCCAGCAGTGTGAGAAAGATAAGGAATGCGTTACAAAAGTGACGACTAGAGAGAGAAAGAGCGAGAGAGAGAGAGAGAGAGAGACGATAGATGTCGGATCCGGCCGGTATTTTGATAGGACTTTGAAGTAGTGTGAAAGAGAGCAAGAGTGCACATTTAGTTACCAATGGAATGGAATGGAATGGACGAACAATGGGTTTCGCTTACGCTCTTGCGTACGGGTGGAATAGCTCTTTCTCGCTCTGCCCCTCTCTCATTTGCCCTGATTTGAGTCATGGTGTGGAGGCTATGTGGTATCTTCGTGGCTTCGCCATGCTTAGACAGCTTTGACAGAACAAAGTTAACAAGGGTAAAACACACGCGGCGAAGATTTTGTAATAAGTTTCTTGTTGTAAAAGGTAAAGAAGAGAATATTACTTTGCTGATGTTTCAGATTATATATTCGCTGCTATTTTCTACCAGAAGCAAGAGCATCATCGACCTACAGCTTGCGGAGTTGAGTGTGTGTGTTTGTGCTGTGTTAATCCGATAGCCTGTAATCGTCGAACCCCAGGCTGGGGATGGATAGGAACCGATTTCATTAAAAGTGGCAATGAAATCTTGATAGAAAGTGTGTTAGATATTGAAACATCTTGGCGGAGACAGTTGAAATTCCCATTAGAACAAACTTGCTTCAAAGAGTATTCGTATTTGTCCCGGTACAATAAATAATACGTCATCACCCGACGCATCGTAGAGTCAACGCTTTCAGGAATGTGTGACGGCTTAAGTGATGATTACACTCTTCTCGGTTTGCACACATCGCAAAAGAAATGTACCAAATGTCGTGTGTGCGGCATCATTTACTTGCCATCCAAACCAAACATTACAAAGCAGCAAACATAATTTACACACATTTCCATTATCACCAAGGTCGTTGTAGTCGTAGTTGTGTCGTGATCGGTACGGCATTTGTGCCAAATAGCAGAAGAAATAAGTGGAATTGTTCAATACTGGCAACATGAATGGCCATCTCGCGTCAAATGCGCTAAAGAGAATAAACCGCGTACGATCTATCTCTTTTCCTCACTGGCAGAGATTTCCAGGCTGAGGCTGGCTTGGAATGAATGACAGCAATAAGTTTAATGCACAACAAACGTAGTAGCCAGGGAGCTACGTTAAGTAGGAATTTCAATTAGTTTAAACGTGTTTCGGCGCATATAGGAATAGAGTAAGAATATTTCGTTTGGATCAAGGTGAAATGGTTAAAATTGGAAAAAGCTAAAAATTGCAAACAGGGCCAGCCAACGAGAGGCTAATTTGAAATTAAATTTTAAAAAATCATCGAATGTGGTTTTATGTATTTTTCTCTACCAGTCTCTGGGAAGGATGGAACCGGGAACGTCACGGAGAATAATGTGGTAAATCCAACACTAATATATACTTTATTTTGCTTTCATGTTCGGAAAATGGTACTCGCCCGTGCGAAATGGAAATGATACAGATGGATGATAACCGCCAGGAGCAACAATCGCACGATGGACCCGCCGGCATGAATCCAGATGGCGTTATCGAGTCGAACTGGAACGAGTCGTTCGACAACTTCGACCAGATGGGACTTCGTGAGGAGCTCCTGCGTGGTATTTACGCATACGGTTTTGAGAAACCGTCTGCAATCCAGCAGCGCGCTATTGTGCCGTGTTTGAAAATGCGCGATGTCATAGCCCAAGCCCAATCCGGTAAGTAGTGGTTCTGCTGACGCGAGCAGAGTCTTCCAAATGAAGCACGTTTATGTTGTTGGTCACGCAACGCACACACACACACACACGCTTGCGAAAGGGTCATACAGGATTTGGACTTCAAACGGTATCGGCAGAAAAGGAACACACAGGCAGCAGATTTTGGTAGAGCATGCGTTCTTAATGCGGTATAGACCTCAAAGAGTATCGATTTTTTAGAGTAGCTCCTTCGCGTTAGATGGGAAAAGATTTGGATATTAAATAAGATTACGTTACTTAAGTAACAGACAGCAATGGAAGCTTTGAGGAATAAGTATGGTCGTGTTATCCTGATTGGTTTTATTTCAATTTTAGACATTTAAGAATGATCAGCGCATTTTGGTAGGTCACGTGATTTTAGGGACAATTGTTGAGATACGGTTAGGTATGCAGAGATGTCGATTAAACAAATAACACACCGATCTTTTTGCGTATTCCGATAACTAATTGTTATCAATTAGTTGAATCAGATCAGAGTTGTTATCAGATATCAAGTGGTTGTTGAAGTGAAAACATTAACATATTTCACTGGCGTGTTGTGTTGCGTAGTTGTTTCCTAAGCATATACAATGTGTGGTCAGCTTCAGCATCATTTTTTGAACACATAGGTAAAATCGCTTTGTGTCCATTCTTACCTCAAAAAGTGGTGCAAAATTAATCAAAGAACGTTATTTTGGAAATGTATGATCCTTACTACTGTGAGCATGGTCATACGTTTGTATATGCGTTCTACAGATTTCTGCGTAATGTACTAACGCGTAGAGCATATATCATCACAGTAAATCAATAAAAATAAATGTTGTTCTCGATTTTAGGTACCGGCAAGACAGCTACATTTTCGATCGCGATTTTGCAGCTGATTCAAACCGAGCTCCAGCAATGCCAGGCGCTGATTCTGGCTCCGACGCGCGAGTTGGCGTCGCAGATCCAAAAGGTGGTTATTTCCCTGGGAGACTTCCTGAAGGCCCAGTGCCACGCTTGCATCGGCGGCACCAATGTACGCGACGATATGCGTCGCCTGGAGCAGGGCTGCCACATCGTTGTCGGTACGCCCGGTCGTGTCCACGACATGATCACGCGTAATGTACTGCGCACCGATGAGATCAAGCTGTTCGTCCTTGATGAAGCCGACGAGATGTTGTCTCGTGGTTTTAAGGACCAGATTCAGGACGTGTTCCTGAAGCTGCCACAGGACGTACAGGTCATTCTGTTGTCCGCTACAATGCCTGCTGATGTGCTGGAAGTGNGTACGCGACGATATGCGTCGCCTGGAGCAGGGCTGCCACATCGTTGTCGGTACGCCCGGTCGTGTCCACGACATGATCACGCGTAATGTACTGCGCACCGATGAGATCAAGCTGTTCGTCCTTGATGAAGCCGACGAGATGTTGTCTCGTGGTTTTAAGGACCAGATTCAGGACGTGTTCCTGAAGCTGCCACAGGACGTACAGGTCATTCTGTTGTCCGCTACAATGCCTGCTGATGTGCTGGAAGTGTCCCAGCACTTCATGCGCGATCCTGTAAAAATCCTTGTGAAAAAGGAGGAACTGACCCTGGAAGGTATCCGACAGTTCTACGTGGATGTTAAGATCGAGGATTGGAAAATCGGAACGTTGTGCGATCTGTACGACACGCTCTCGATCACGCAGGCCGTTATATTCTGCAACACCCGTCGCAAGGTCGACCAGCTGACCGAGCAGATGACGGAGAAGACGTTCACCGTGTCCGCCATGCACGGCGACATGGAACAACGCGACCGTGATCTGATTATGAAGCAGTTCCGTACCGGGTCTTCCCGTGTCCTGATCACCACGGATCTGCTCGCTCGTGGTATCGACGTGCAGCAAGTTTCTTTAGTAATTAATTACGATCTCCCAACGCTTCGGGAGAATTACATCCACAGGTAGGTGTAACCGTTTGCACACATCCACAGGCTGTGGTGTACGCCAGTTTGTAAGGGAATTGTGGTGTATGATGCTAAATGGTGTTCTTTTATCGTTGCAGAATTGGACGAGGAGGACGATTCGGTCGCAAAGGAGTTGCTATCAACTTCGTTACCGAGAATGACAAGCGGGTTCTCGCCGACATCGAGAAGCACTACAACACAACAATTGAAGAAATGCCAGCCAATCTGGCTGATATGATTTAATTGCGGAAGAGTGTATTTGTTTTCCCTCTACAAAGAAAAACTAGCAGCAGGCCAGCGCCGCGCACCGCAAACAAGTGTTGTCTCTTTTCTTCCTTCCTCCGTGTACTGTTGGTTGTGTAGGTGGTTGGGGTGGGTGGTGTGTGGTGGAGGTGGTGTTGGTAGTAATATTGTAATCGCGAGAGCGCGAACCGAACCGGAAGCGGTATTCCAGAGACATTGTCGAAGGGGTAGGAAGAAATACGATAGCAGAAGGAAGAGGGGAAGTAGACGATTACAGAGGAGCGTGGAAGAGAATCGAGCGAGGAAATAAAGGTCAACACCATTGTCTGCGACACAACATCAGCAGCAGCAGCAGCAGCAGCAGCAGCAAGACCAGCTAATAGGAAAGAGGTGGTAAGAGGGAGTAGAGCAAAGAAAGAGGTGAAACCCGCGAACTGTAGCAGATGACCGAAAACACGTCAGCAAAAGAAAGAGTAACACAAGAACACAAATAGCAGTCGCAGCAGCAGCATCAGCAGCGCCTACGGAACATCAAGAAAATCCACGTTCCCCTCTATATAAACAAAAATAAAAAAAATAAGGTGTAAAAGGAATAACAGAATAACAGAAACCTTAATCTACTACTTTTATTGCTAATAAAATTATTCAAACCAACAACACAACAACAACCGCTATCGTGGATGTAATAAAGCGGAGGCAAAAATGGACCGTACCGTATTCGGGTAAATCGCACAGAAACCGAAACTTACGGAACTGATGAAATAAACAAAAGATGCATTGATCCTTTTGAACCAGAGGGTAAAATAGATGCGCCTTCTTCCAGAAAAGTTGGTTGTAAGACAAGTTGCTTTACCGTGTCAGGTGTAGTAGGAGTAAATTCTACTCATTGAGCTGGATCATTGCACGGTAAGATTTGAGATATTGCACAGCATTGTAATCGTCTGAGCATTTTTGAAATAAAAAAGCGATTTTACAACGGGTACTTGTCCAACCGACAATTCAAAACCGTCCTATCTAGCAAAATTAATACACACTAGATGGCGCTTGTTGATTCGAGCGTACACTTCCGGTATCTCGCAATTTGACAATTTGCAAAACTCAGGCTCGGTCATAACCGTTTTGCAAAATATTTGTTAAAAAAATATTACCATTATGACGAATTGTGTTCAATAATTTCCAAAAATGAAGCACTTTTTGAGCATTACAAAGTGATGTTGTAAAGTATTGTATGTTTAGTGACGATTGGAAGCACCAAATGTCATTCACCTATGACCAATTTGACCGGATATCCGACATTCACACAACTGGCCGGTGGTGATATCCTTTCACCCAGGGAAGAGTGAATCAGATAAGAAAACAGTGCCCATTTCTCGAAAGCTCTTCCGTTGCGTTCAGTTTCGATTGCGATTTTTCGGTGAAATCCTTCCACCAAGCAAGCTACAGCAGTTTGCATTCGAGAGTGCGTAAACAATTGTGCGTAGTGGTGTTGTTTATAGTGGCCAACGTGCAGGTAAAGCGTCGCTGGACGGGCAGTTAGCAAAGTATGTATAACATTTCCATTGTCCGTAATTTCGGCAGTCGAAAAAACGGAGCGTGTCGCGTACATTCACGCAAGTCATTGGGGCAGAGCCGGTTTGCTGGAACTGTGTGGGTATTGGTGTGAAGGAAGTTGAAGTGAACTCGGTAGAAGAAGAGGAAATGAAAAAGAAACGAATTTCACTGGAGAAGTTGAGAAGAGTGCAAATCAGTAGCGAAAGCCTTTGGTGTGACAAGGAGCGAGGAGAGAAAGAAGTGTGAAGCTATAGTATGGGTGTGTGTGTGAATGAAAGAATGCGTACACACACCGCGGAGTTGTGCATAAGAGCAACGCAGTAGCAGATCGCGATGAGCCCGTATGGAGGTGTTGGTGTGAAGTGTTGAACACAGGTCCGGAATGGGTATAGCTTGGTGTGTGTAAAGTACGACGTTGAGTGAAAGAGATGGTGTAAAGAGTGCGTGAGATTGTGCACTACAGCGGCGCAATGGCAGCTCGACTGCGGTGTGGTAATGTTAGTAGAGAGTGATCCTTGTCATCGAACGGACAGTTATTCCTGGCTCCGGGTGTGCGCTGTAAAAGGTTGACGGATTTTTAGGTTATAAAATACTCGGTGTGTTGCCTTCTCCAGAACGCGGCCGGTGAGTGTGGAAAGCTTGCAAAAAAATGTGACAGTATAAATAAACGAACCGATCGCAACAAGCGTTGGACTGTTTCGCTGTTGGCAACGAGTGGTGTGGTGTGGCCTTTTATGGTGTATGCTGCAAAACCCACAGAAAAGCCAACGTGGTGTAGTGAAGCATGCATAGACGTTCCTGCGTTCGAAGTAGGCGGGTGTTGGTTTTCCATTTGGGAAGATATCAACTACGGCACTACTTGTGAAACCCAGAGCATTGCATGCTTCCCGGACTGGACAGTGTGTAAACCGGGCCAATTTAATCCTGGTGTGCTTTACGTGAATTGTGACGCAAACTGTACCATCCTTCGCATCCTTCCTTTGCTGTACGTGAAACAGTCAACAGGAGTTTAATTGTTCATTTCCCCCGTTTCTGTGTTTTTTTTTCCTTCTTCGTCGACTGGATTGCTGTGGTGCATCATCGATCTCCTTCTCTCTCTCTCACTCTCTGTATTCAAATATAGGCGATAGAGAATCGAAGTAGCGCTTTTGAGCAATACTGAAAAAAAGCAGTTTCCGGATACTGAAAGATCCCCGGCAACCGGAAGCAGCACGAGCAGCAGCCGCGACAGCAGTAAAGTTTTGCACTCAGAACGCGAGTAATATAATACAGACAGAAAATGAGCTGGCAGGATTACGTCGACAATCAGCTTCTCGCTTCGCAGTGCGTGTCGAAGGCAGCCATCGCCGGTCACGATGGTGGCGTTTGGGCCAAATCTGAAGGCTTTGAGGTAAGTGTGCCTGCGTGTGTGTATGACGCCTGTATGGAGCAGGAGATTTGTGATCCTTTGTTTCGCGTGAAAAAGTGGCAGTGTGACAAGAATCGGGTAAAAGTCGAGTGCATTGAGTCCGTGTACGTAATGGAAACAGTTTTTTACGGTTAGTTGTAAGTGGTAAATGACTTCCAAGGTTGTAAAAAAAAGGATGTCGTCGGCATTTTTTTCGCCAACGCGAAAATTTTGTCCAGTAGAAGGAGACAGATACACGTAGATGAAAGAGAAGTACCTTCTGTGAGTGAGAAGCGAGCAATAAGTGAGAAAGCAGACTGTACCGTAAAATCGTAAAATCAATGCGGGAATGCGCGTGAGAGTGAGCGAGAAGGAAGCCAGCATGCATTAGCAAAGTGTGAGGAACAGGAAGGCGAAGGTTTTTTCTTCTTCCTTCGGACTATTGCTCGAAATTTTGAGTACGACAGAGAGCAAAGAAAAAGGGAAGGAAAGAGATGTTTAAAGTGATGTGAGCGATGAGAGTGAGAATCGTAGTGAGTTTTATCGTGGTCTGTTCATCAAAGGGTGTGACCGATGAGACGATGATGATGCGGCGAGATGGAAGAATTTGATATCGTTCAACAAAAAGAACGAACAAATTATAAGTGTGCGCTCTTTGAAAAAAAAAACTGTGATTGCAGTTGATTTCGATGGGGATAAATGTACCATGCTGTGTTAATCTTTACCCCCATTGCGAGTGGTTGGGGTAGATTAGTCATCGGGTGTGAGAATATTCTGACTCACACTTGGTATTTTAGTATTAAAATGTTTCTATAGTTTGGTACTCGTGTTTTGGTCGATTCCAAAAGCAAACGGTAAAAACTTCCTCTTACTTTATTTTCCTCTTTGTTGCGCTGAGTAAAGTAAAGTACATCTTGGAAACGTGCACAATCGGAAGATGACACCGTAACTACAATAATGAGCAGTGAGCAGAAGAACGAACTTGTGCCGGCTCACCGAACGAATTTCAAAATGGCGCCCTCTTCCCCCCCTGGGAAAAGAGATGTGATATGTCCGTGCTCTGTTTCGCATAGCGTATGGCAAAGATGTGATTTCAATTCGTTTTGTTTTTATAAATTGTATGTCGAAAATTTTTCGTGCACGGTGCAGTTGAACTTCTGCATCATTTTGATGCATGGTTTCTTGTACACCGTGAATAATATGACCCCTAGGGGTGATTGCATTTCTCACTGCGCGTTTTTTCTGTCTCACTTTTTGCAACCTTCACTGCCGTGTATTGTGCACGCAAGTTAAATGCTGTAGTGGTGCAAGGCGGAGGTAAAAGTAATTCTTTCACGCACACCGCTGCTACCAGTCGCGATATGTAGTAGGCAACAGAGAATCGCACCAACACACGTAAGCGTTTGCTCAACACTGCTTAGCAACGAGTGCGTGTGCAGAAGGTAATCTTTATGCCTCAACACACTGCTTTTGAATTTCGCACATATACGGCATCAAAGATGCGTGCGCGTGTGTGTGTAGTGGTGCTATATTCTGGTGCGCCTGGTGAAAAGAAAGGAACGGCAAAAAATGCCGGTGAATTTCAAACCGGTTCGCCGCGTACTTGACTTCCACCAGTATGGAAGTAAGCTGCGATGTGTGATTGTGTGTGTATGTGTGGAGTATTGTTGGTTCTTTGTAAGGTGGAGGGTGGGGTCGTAGGAAACGAGGCGAAGTTCAACTTGATTGTGCGGGCACTATCCAGTGTTTCAGATATATATACATACACAATAGGCGAAACAATGAAATTAAACAAACATGCCGACCAAATGTGTCAGTCAGTTTAGTTTTCTCCCCTCGCCATGGGGAAGCAGAACAGAAACGCAGGAGGCGCTACCTGCATTCACTACTTTAACATCAATGCCTACCAACCAAATGGTCAACTTTTGCCCTTTGCAACGGCGCACTCGATGCGCAAAAGTACGTGTTTATCTTATCTACCCAAACGAAAGGTGTTGCTGTTGCTAAAACTGTTCACATGAAAGACAGATAAAAAAACGCATACCTCCCCCCCCCCTCCCCACTCACTCGGCTGTGTTTGTATGTGTGGAAAGGCACTATCGTTTGCTTTTAGAAAATGTCATCAACGGCTTACTGTGTGTGCGACAGTAGCATTAGCAGCAGATTCCATCCATCCGCTGCACATTACATTGTTGCCCTTTGTTGTGTTTCCCTCAGCTGTCGTTCAGTCAACTTAATGAAGCAACTGTCATTTATTTGCATTTGCAACGTATATGATACGATAGTGTGTATGTGTGTGCCGCGTGTCACACGAATGTGGCGGTCCAACACGCACGAGACAAAAATGTGACATTCTCCGTGCGATATGACTCATTGTTGCGTAGGGTGGCTGTTTATTTGAAAATGAATTTAAGCATCAATCGTGCGTTACTTTTTGTTCATTTGTTTTCCAATGAATTTCCTTAAGTTGTGGAAAAAAATGGCTCATAATATTGTTTGTATTCTTGAGTATCATCTTAGGCTCTGTTGAAATGTTATTTCCTTTTGCATAATATGGTTATGGTCATATCCTTCTTGTTTTTATTTTAGCTCCATATCTTACTGTGCAGTATCCCATGGGGGTGTAGCCAGCGGTTATAGTGCGTTTATCATGAATGATAATGCTTTGGAATGAAATAATGTTTTTCCATTCCAAATCGGCAAGCTCAGTAAAGAAAGTGGCGAATAATGTACCACCGGAAGCGGGACAGAATCGTAACGCACGCACAACACAATATTGTCACCCTAGATTAGGTTAAAGAATGGGCATGACTGATGGTTCGTGTAGTTCTATTTCTAATGTCACTTAAAGAATATAAGCATTATAACACTCTCTTTGGAGACACGTTTCCTTTGTTGCAAGGAATCTTTTGTTGTAAAAAAATGTGTAACCAATGTGAATGAATGGTTGGAAGTTTTGGACGTTGGAAGTTTGTGAAGCAAAGACGGGGGAGGACATGCGCCAAGTCACTAAATATATATATATATATACGTTTACATTTATATAAATCTCAGGGCTTGAAGCGAAACGTAAAGGGGAAAGCATACTGTTCATTACTGTTCCAGAAAGTGTACTTCTTCTAACGCACTTCCCGATGATTGTACGGGGGCACTCGTTTGCAAGCAGATCGGCAGTGAGAGAACTTCCCAAGTAAGTGTGCGGATCCAACGATTCGACCGCATAGCAATTGAAAACTGAATTCAAGAGGCGGCACAAACCTTGGCGGAGGGAAGTGGCAAACCTTGTGCCGGTTTCGCTCCACGTGGAAGAAGAGGCATCATTCTTTTCCTTCCACACTCACCAATCCATCCAGCCCAAGCCCAAGTACCCTATTTGGTGCGATTAAATGAGTTTTAACATATGGTAAGCAAATTTATTTCCGTCTCCTTGCCGAGCATATTCGCTTTACGGGGCCGTCTTTGGATGCCCGTTTTGTTGTTGTTGTTGTTGCTGTAGAGGCTGTTTGTTCTTTACTTCTTTGGCCTTTTTTTCGTGGCATTTTCCGCCCCTTTACTGCGATGGGAAGCAGCATAGATAGGAAAGCTGTTGGTATTTTCTCTAGCACGATTTTGGATATTTCTCTTCTGCCCGCACACACCGGAGTGTTTGTTGATTTAGGTGTGTTCCGTTCCGCGCACACTATCCCTGTCCTTGTCCCTGTCCCTGGACCTTCTCGTTAGCAATCGATGCTACCGCGTTTCATCAATAGGGCGCGGAAAATGGATAACGAAAAGAACAATATATTGAATTGAATCCGGCAAGTATTTTCTCATAAACAGACACACACTCACACCCGCACGAGAGGCCGTCCATATGTTTCCCTGACGCGAAGCAAAGTAACTGTTTTACATTGTTGTTCGTATCGGTGGATCGATTACTGGTCGGCTGTGTCTATCGTCGTTGCCCACTGGTGAAATCGAGTGGATTGAAGAAGGATGGACGGTGGCGCAGAATCCATACACTCCCTGATAATGCTGCAACCTTCCACCTCCGGACTTAAATTGCCCCTCGAAATAAAAGTGAAGAACTTGCGAAAAGAATAAGCAACCTATTTCCAACCGGATCCATCAAGGGGGGGAGCACTGGCAACGGAAAGCGCACCACAAAAGGGAAATGATTTGAGCATATATCCTAACTGCTGCTACCGAAGGAGGAAATGGAAATGAACAAAAAACGCCGTTAAGGAGGGTACTGTGGCGGCTTCTCCGGGTCGCAGTCAATTTGTCAAACGTTGATTCAGTAAAAGGAACGATGAATAGTGGCCGGAAATGGCAACTGCTGATAGAGGACGGCCGGGAACCATCACCAGCAACAAAACACCCACCACCCCATCACGCTTGTCGCCTGTCGTCTGCACGCATGGCGTTCGTTCTGCGTGGCGTCCTGATGATGGTGCTTCTTGTCGTATTTTGTTTGTTTGTTGCTTTCCAAAGCGCATCGAATGCTGTAGAACATTTATTAGAAGCTGCCGTTTTATGCCGGTTTGATGCGACATATGCTTTCGGCAGATTCGTGTGTAAAAACTGTGCAAAGAAGTTGGTATTAGGAGGAGAGGTTAGCAACAGTATTTGGGGGGAGTAAACCAATTTCTCATAGTCACCCAAACGAATACATTCTCGAACATTTAATTTAGCAAAAGATGGTGACTAATGATGGTGTTATGTTGTCTGCAAATGCGCCAGTTTGGCAGTTTCTATTTGTTTGTTGCGAATGTTTGCTATGCCAACAAACGTGGATCAAACAAGCTTATTAGTGCATATGGACGAAAGGATGAGTCATACTGGGTTTTCAGTACTGCTCTATTCCCCCTCTTATCGATTTTGAAGCGCTAAAAACATCTGTAACTGGCGGCTTAATATTAATACTCTTTTTTTTTGCTGCTGTTCTGAATAATTCCAAATAATTTGAGCTATTTCTAGTGACTCTCTCTTTGCTCGCCAAGCGTTCTAAACCGGAACTGTACACTCACAAAACTTTGCTTGTTTTGCGAAGAGTTACTTCGAGCAGGATCCAGAGATATGTTTGGAGCCTTTTGGCCACAAATACTTACTCGAATGGAGTAAAGAAAGGGAAAGAGAAAGTTAACGTTGCGCTTCGCTTCGCGGCAGTGCTACGAAAGCTATTGGAACTTATCCAAACAAACAAAAAAAAAAGGACCATATAGTGTGATGCGATTGGCGATTTCTTTTATCTTTTTTCTGTATTTTCGACGGCCACGTCTGTCGCCGTCCGGCGGGAGATCCAATGGAAGTTTCCAAAAAGTATCCGGCACACATTAAAACTCCTGCAACAACACCACTGTGAGATGCTGTGTAAAGCCACACAGTTGACTGTTTCGACTGTTTGAGAAAAAGGGATGCGGGAAAAATGTGCGACAGACGGTTGGTGGTGATGGTTGCACAACAACCCGGGGAAGGCCTCATAAATATTCGAACTATTCGAATCCGGTTTGTCTTGTCTTTTCTCCATTTTAATGGTTAATGGATGAGATATGAGCTGTACCGGTATGTGAGAAAGCAAAACGCTTAAATCACCGTATCAAATGTGATTCCTTTTTTTTTGTTTGGTGATGTTTGTTTTAGTATCTTCAATCATCCACACTTTGTCTTTTTAACAAAGAAGAAAGGGCGGAAGAAAGTTAGATGGAGAGTTACAAAATCATGAATCATACATATTCATACAAAGGTGCATCCAAAGGTTGAGAAAGCTATCGATAGTGTGTCTCGAAGAGGGTCGGAACTAACTTTGAGATTTTCTAGATATGTTTGTCGAATTGTTGTAGGCTAAGTAGCCGTAACAATCGTATTATATCAAAGGAAAAAATCTTAAGTTTTTTTTTTGTGGTTAGACATTAACTGCAGTAATTCATCATCGGTTTAATCCTCAGAATTCGTCCCCTGCAATGAGCCGTCGTCATTCCCTAAATGGGCTTTTATATTGGTCTAGGATGGGGGTAGAAGTAATCCCCCAGGGCCATTGATCGTAAAAACGAACTGCAAATAATCGACGATGACTGGGTTACTGTCAGATGATCGGCAGGTTGGCCTCTAAAATGGGCCAGTGTGTGTTCATGGCACACATTTGGTGTGTTGCATTTGCTGCACCCCGCATGTGGTGGAACTGCGACGATCGAAACCGCTTCCCTGGTCTGGCATACAATAATGTAGCGGGTTAGAGTAGGTGAAGGTCGTAGATTCGAAGGTTGTCGCCACGCAGAACGCGCCAATATTGGGTGAGCAAGAGAGAGAGAGACCTGGCGTCGGTCGAAGTCGTCAGTTGCAACCTCTGGATGGTATGGTGGAGTTGATGTGAGTTTTGTTGTCTAGCCAGCCTGAATCGAGGTGGTTGCGCGGGCCAGGATCCTATCAATGTGTGTAGGATGGTATGGAATCGCGTGTCCAATATTTATGTACATACCATTACCATTACGGCCAAAAAAAAAAACGAGACTGTAGGACGCGGTAGGAGTGTTTGTCTATCAGCTGTGTTGCTAGCTGTTGCCCGCCACATAGCTCATATATATTGATTTTGCTTTGAATGTTCAAGCTTTAACGTCGGCACTGAGGGTTCGGTAGGTTTTTATCCAAATCGCAAAGGTACCGCGAATAATGAACCTAGAACCGTGTAGTACGTGTAGTGGCTAAGAGGTGAAAGTAGGCGCATTTCTAAATTTCACAGGAAATCCAATTACCCTTGAGCAAGGTCAGCAATATCGGGCTAGAGTAAAGTCATGCTTTTCCCTTACTTGCGGCTGCTGAAGGCAAACGTGCCAAGGTGAAGAAATCAAGCGCTGTGAAGGGAGCAGCAACATGAAAAGGGACATATTATGAATGGAAGGTTTCTGTGGGTCTCTCCACGTCCGTTCCCGCATATATCAGCTGTGCAAATATGTCTGTGGAGGCTACGTAAGCGAGACGGGAGCTGTCGCACAATTGAAACAGAGCATCAGTCCCTTTCTAGACGTGATAAAAACACAATCTACCAGCCGCCAGCATCATCATCAAACCAGCCAAGCGAGCGAATTGTTAAGTAGGTAATGTAAGCCCGTGTTCTCGAGCTCTTTATGTGTGGCTGGTTTGTTGTAGTACTAATACCAGCACTATCGATGCACTTGTGTCATCGCTATCGAGTGTTTCGTAGTCAGCTTGGGGCATAGTATAATAAGCCTGCGATAAAACTATACTGTTGCACTGTATCATGGATGCAATGACACTTGTATATGTGCACTTGACACGTTCTTGTGTTTCTGTGTTGGCCTTTTTTTTTGTTTCTGAGTGAGGCATTTGCTTACACATTCATCCCTCGCACATGGATGATGCGGAAAGGAATTCACGTTGGAAAGGAATGCAGGAGGGATCATTCGGGTTTGGCATATTGTATCTGGGTTGGACAGTTGTATGGCAGAGTTTGCTTATATGCAGGCACAAGTACGAGCAAAATAATACTCGAAAGGTGTGCTTACTCATTCGCTTATTGCCATAACCACCGAAAAGTAACCTTTAATTCTTAATGGAATGATTTCTGTCTGTGTGTAATTTATTTGATGAAATTGTTTCGGTTTCCATTAGCTTTTATTCCCCAGGGCGTTGACCAACGTCGAACTTGACCGTCAAAGATTTCTTTATTGGCAATCGGTTTGCATGTTTGATGGTGACGAATAAAAAACCTTATCGAAGAACCGCACTTCTCTCACTTAGCACTAGTCACACGTTGACCTTCACAACGTTGGAGAACAGCGAGCGCAGGCGGAAGAATTCACGGACACGGACGGAGTTGGTCGTGCAAAACAAAGGTGTCGCGTGTTTGCCATTTTAATAAAGTGCTTGTTGTGAGCGGCGGATAGCTTAGCAGAGCATATTGATTAGCTTATGATGATTGGCAAACGGGAAAAAAGGGACATGTGGATCATCTGCTGCGCTGAAACGAACGGACTGGACAACCAGGGGACGGAGGATGAAGTTTTGAACGCATCATCCACAATACCCTGTCATCATCAACAAGATCGGACGATTAACAATGCGCTATGCTATGCATAGGATGTTTGAATAATTACGGCGGGGAATGTCAAGACTAATGGGAAATGTTTTTGTCCTCTCGGAGTGTGCGCGTGAGAAGAGGTGTCGTGTGGTTCTAAGGTGTATGACCAGGGGGTGATATGGGATCGCCTCCAGATAGGGAGAGGGAAAGATGGTTGTCTCGGGTGTGTTGTGCCATTAACACCGTCGTCGGGAAGAGGGTGCCGTTGTATGGATTTCTCAATTAGTCCGTTTGTGTGGAATTGATGCGCTAAAAGGGTTGTTGGATTGGTGGATGCACACCGAACTGGCCTTGGGGCGTGATTTTAGCAAAGCAAGATCATATGGAAAATTGGAAGTTTTTCTGCTCACTAACCACCATATGCAACCGTTGACGGTAGATAGCACTAAAATCATCAATTAGCTACTGTAGCTATTTCTCACTATTTCTTTTCAGTAAGCGTAGGTACTGAAGCCAAATGATACGATGAAGCGCATGTTCCGTCTTTCGCTTAAATTCAATCCGTTCGAATGAGCAAAAACCGGACGCCGCACACGTTTCGTTGATTTGCTTGCTTCACCAAAGGGGGTTTAACCGCGTCCCCTACCGATGAGGGTTTCTTTCCGTGTTCTTTCCGTCTCGGGGAACTGGTTGGACCGGTGTTTTCCGGTGGGAAGACTAAAGACTGAACCAACCAAAGAGATCTGTGTGTGTGTGTGTGTGTGTTTTTTTTTTTCTTCCTTCACTCGTGCGGAAGGTGATGTGTCACCCGAAGTGTGTGCGCATTCGAAATATGGAGCGCAACAGGGAAGGAGAAGGGTGAAGTTTTCTCTTCCCTTCCCTCCATGTTCCTCTCTACACAGAAAAAAAGAAACACGCATAAGGTCCCAGCGAAACGCGCACCCTGAAGCAGAAATCGCAACGCATCATCGGGGATATAGAACCTGGGTGGTGGTGGGGGTTGTAAAACGGTTTTTACTTCACTTCGTTGTCTCAAATTCACGTTTGATACACACAACAGTACAAAGGGCAAACCAATGTGCAAGAGAGAAAAGAAAGGTCTTAAAGGAGAACACAGGGGGGAGAGTACATCAAACCTGGATAACGACTTTACAATACCTTACCATACTTGGGACATTTTGATATGCGCGTTTATGTGTGTGGGTACACGTGTACCAGCGTCACATGTGTGTTGTGTTGCTTCGTTTTGTGCAGTTGCAATATCACGTTTTGTTGCTAACCAAATAAACACGTTACAAAACGGTGGAATTATTAATATTGATAAACATGCTTGCATGCATGCATCATCATTATCATGATCGTTTAATGTTTAAGATGCCATGGTGCAGGGCTATTGTTTACTAATTTATTTGCTCGATACGTAATCGACGTGGAAGTTTACAAACAATCAACGTACTTCTTCAAATTGTGTTTATAAAGGTGAACAGTCGTGGTACGCCTTTTAATTATATTTATTTTCTTCGCTTATCAAGGGATTAACACGTGGTTACTAACGCTGCGGAAAGCGGATACGATCAGTGGGGCAGATCTTTGGCAAATGTCGTCGTAGAATGAAAGCATTTTTTTCCTTCATTTTAGGAATGAACCGCCCAACAGCTTACTGTGGTTTGAATTTTGCCCCCCCCCCCCCCCCCGTTCGAATGAAAGTGAAACCGTTTTGATCGTTCGAATGAAAGTGAAACCGCAGAAGAGAGAAGAGAAAACTAGGGGGGGGTGGGGGGGGGGGTAAGAAGGAGGAGATGAAGGTGCGATCCTCTCCTTCTCGGTCTCGGAAAGAGATTTCCTTACCGCTGCAACAGTACAAGGATACGGGAATATAACAGTGCGGTCGTTGGCAGAGCCACGTTGTCGAGATTTTCTATTTTTTGCTACGCATTTTTCGAGACCGTTTTGCGTATTCTTAGAACGCGGCTGTACGTAACGCGTTGTATCCTACTCCCAGATGCCTTTGCTGGCTGTAACTTTTGATGCGGAAAGACAAAAGAGAGAGAGAGAGGTTACGATGCGCTTGATCGGATAAAAATTTAGCGACCGATTGTGCTGATGCACAATGACAGCAGCAAAGGAGATAATGTTTGTGCTACTCCTCCGTCTGTGCTTTTTGTGGCGCGTTGTTGACGAGTTGCACTCGAAATCCGGCATATGACGTAATGATGGGGTATCGGGGCCCGGCACAAGGCTGACACATTCTCAACGTTCGATTAGTCATCTTCGCGTGCCGTGTGGCAAGATGATGATTGCAGCAGTAGAGAGGGATCGATCGTTACAAACCGATGACTTTATTTATGATTCAGGAAATGGGTTTTATTTTTATCGTCACATTCTTAGTTATTCATACCATTTTTCTGCGAAAAATGGTTGTTGACTCTCCGCATCTCTGTGTGTATTCGATTCACATTTGTAATTGTAATCTGCAACAGCTTTATTGAAACGTTTACAAATCGTTTTCTCGTTTTATATAATGTCGAAATTATTTAAAACATTATTTTGTGTCTCAATTGCATATCCACTATTATGAGGTTTGCCTCGCCCAGCAACAATCCGGTGCGAAACATGAAACCCGAATTGTTCCAATCGGTCTGGTGAGTTTTGCTCGGCCGAAACCGAAGAAAGAAGACAGTTGGCAGACACGGCAGAGATCTCTCGTTTTCTGCTCTGGAAGTTCCCGACGGTTTTCTTCCCTTCTTTTCCCGGCTCATGGCAGTGTATCCACTCGGATGATTAGTTAAAGGAATGATTTTTCTTCCTCATCACCGGCGAAGCACATTCCTTCATCGTTAACCAAGGTTTTTGACCATTAAGTCATGCTCGTTGAGTGAGAGAATGATTCCGCTGCGCTAATGATACGGAAAAATGGGCTTCCCCGACCCTCCCAGATACACCCCACATCCACACATACATGGAGATATACTGCAGCCGCCTTCACCTTACTGTGACTGGACAGTAGCAGCGAACACTATTGCTTGCGTTTTAAACTCTTCTGTTCTTGTTTACGCTGCTTTTGCACTAATGACGTGATAATTGATTAAATGGTGAAGCCATAAAGACAACTCACTAATTTCTTCCTGTGTTGTGTGTGTTTCTGGTTTGGAACAGATGGAGAACTGGGCGGCGGACTAGCAATAAGGCCCACTTCCGTCGTCTAGGTGTTTACTGAAGAAGTAAATGACCACGGATAAAAGTGGTCTTTGTGTACTGGAAGCCCTTCTGTTTAGGCATTTTGCTTCCTTGGTTCTGTGGCACGCCGCTTAAATTCTTTCGTGTGTGCAATTTATATGAAATTGTTACAAAACAATCAAGTTGGTGGTGTTGCAACCACCGTGAATGAAAATGTAAAAATGCGCAAAGCTGGCAAAGCTGTTGCCGTGGTTGGTCGTTGGCATTTGTTTTTTCCTTCTACTGTTTCGTTCGTCTGCTTTACCTCCATTCCGTTGCTGATCCGACCCACCACCTGTGTGCCTCCTGGGGGTGATTGGGGTGGCAGGAAAGATTGAATTTTATTTATTTTCGAGCAACCCATTTTGAAGCCACCGGCGGCGACTACATGCTCGCGCCAGACTTAACTTATCCGCCGCAACCCTTTCTGGTGTGTGGCTTTTATTTCGAGTTCATCGTGAAACGGTCAAGTGCCTCAGTTCGGTACCGTGCTTTGGGTGCGATTTCATTTTTCCACCCGTTCTTTTTCACGGTGCGGTTTTGTTTGTTGTTTTTTTTGTGTGTGGCGTTTTTAACTCATTATCGCTAGAAAGTGGAAAGATCAGAGTACAATTTTTGGGGAAGTAGTAGTGTGTTGATGATGAATGTGCGTACCCCGCTCTGGTGGTTGGAAACGGTGTCACGAACGCTGGGGGGGGGCGCAGTTTACAAGGAAGAAAGGGAAGGTAGAAATGGAAGAAAGGTCATTGAATAGTTGTGGCTTGTTTCTTGCTCTCCAGCAAAGAAAGATGTTAGAAATGTGCGAAGATAGTAGCGCACGCCCAGATCAAAAGAAGCAGCGCAGTGTGGAGAGGACGTACGAAAGTGTCCTGCCATTTCTGGTTTGGGACGAGGAGCGAAAGAGAGAAAGAGAGAGAGAGAAGGTCAATGGTTGCGAAAGTGAAGCGTTTCGACCTGCCTAGTTGGCTGGCTAGTTGGCGATGGATTTTGGATCATTTTGCAAGGTGAAGGTGGTTATGATTCATGTACCATCATGGCGGGCACACGCTATTCCATGACACTTGGTATACGGAATGATTCCGTTCGAAAAAGAAAGACACCGAAACGTACACGAACGTTTTCGCAGTAGTGTGATCTGCTGGAAAACTCGTTGGCCCAAATCGAACTTAATTGCCCGGAACGTCCACACGAGTGAGATATGAGTGTGGTGTTGTTGGGTGCTTCGTTTCTTTCTGGTCTTTGCCCGGCTGCCTCGCCGGTACGTAGCGCCCCCGGGTTCGTTGTCTTTCATTGATCCTTCTTTTCGTTCGACTTTTTTCGCCGGTCGGCGAAAGCTAACGTGGCCGAGAGGCAAAGGTAGAAATATGATATCATGAGTGAGACAAGGCTCTCTCTAGCGCCCCGTTACGCTCCAATTTGCTGCAAGTCATAGACGTGCCCGAGCGCGCCTGCTGCAATAGGGACTGAAATTGGACATCCGCACACTATATTACTACTGCTAGCACGCGAAAAAGGTGTGCTTTGTTACCTTTTTGCGCAATAGGAGAAATGCGTGAGGTAGTGCACACGTGTACCGTTGGATGCCTTTCAAAAATGTGTGCTTAATTTTAGCAAACGCATTTTACGACGACCCAACCTTGTTTTTGTTTTGTTTTGCTTTGCTTGTATCGCTAAAATTAGGACCATTTAGCGGGTTAAGATGATTTAAGTTCACTTTTCCGAAGCGTTGAGAGGAATCTGATCGATTGTGTGTATTCCAACGCGTGGAAGATGTTACATACCTTCTCCTCTATCGCAACGAGCCTTCGTACGATCCTGGTCACGGCACCATAGCATAATTGGCACGTTCGTGCGATAAAAATAGGACTGGTTGGAATTTGGCGAAAGTTTTACACCCAAATGGGGTGATGCTTAGAATTGAGTTTCTTCGATCCGAAGCTTCGTCAATCTCCTCTCGTGGTGGTACAGCGCAAATGTCTTCACCATGTGAAGGAGGACTCCCTCCGGAGGCCAATCATTATTCCATTTTTGGCATCATCCATCTGCGCTCTTCCTTTAGTGCGCAACATTTCACACCATTTTGGTCACACAGGAATTTGGTCTACCCCAAGAGCAACTTTCTTTACCGATGCCGATGACCTTCACAACATACCATCCTACGTGTGATGTGCGAGATCAGTGTTTCGACTTGTTCGTTACCACAGCTCAATCCACTAGCTTCCTGCTGCTCTCTGTGGATGTTTGTTTTCTTTGGATCGTTTCGAAGCGTGCCAATTTCTTAGCGGATTTGCTAATTTTAGATGTGCGTTTTGCATTCGCCTTAGCCTCTGTCCAAAGTTGGAATTGCTGAGCGAAGGAGATGGACGAATGAGGTGCGAGGTGGGTTTGTTCGGGAAACGGTCGAAGAGCATGTGCAATCGCGTTCACTGTGGAAAAGGAGTGCGCTTTGGCCGTCGGAGTGTACCCATAAATAGGCTGAATGTTGGTTGTGGTGTTTTTTTTCCCTCCTCTCTCTCTAGTAGCTTTATCGTTTTTGGTATTCCATTATGGGTAAACGGTACATCGACGGACGTCATCGGTCGGTCATTTCCACCGTTTGTGTGTGCGTGTATGTCCATTTCCAGCATCTTTAAACACTACCCTTAAACCCTAGCATCCCAATGGACCAAGTCTTTGGTGGGAGAGAAAAAATTAGCTACTTAAAAGGGTAAAATATGAGGACCACCACCACCGCGTGAGAAGGATAACAGCCAAGGAGAAAGAGAGAAGGAGAGAAAGAGAAAGAGA
>STHB01000003.1:7201836-7364228 GCA_018908115.1 Anopheles rivulorum
AGAGAGAGAGAGAGAGAGCACAGTACGCCACCACACATAAACGCCCTTGCCCTGCGTCATTTAAAGCACGTTTCATTTCCCGCGATATTACCACATTTGGGCAGTGGAAGAGTTTGCCCGATCGTGCCCGATCCGCGTGTGGTGACGATGATTCAGAACACTGTTCCGATCGCGTCTTGTCGTAGTGGGGGTCTCTCTCTCTCTCTTTCTCTTCCATTCCCACCAAGGTGTCTCTTAATGTTGTGTTATGCCGACGGCGCTTTAACTTATGTGGTTCTGGTGTTTAGATCCTATTTTGTAAAAACCCACGGAGTGGCACAGGTTTCTCGCTGCTTGTACGATCATGTACACCACGCCAGTAGGTTAAGATTCACTGTCCCCACTGTTGTTGTGTACGCAGGCAACTACGAAGCGACGATCGTTGATCTCCGAGTGCGTGTGGCTCTCATGTCGTAGGTTAGGTTTAGCTTTAGTGGAGGGGAATGCCAGGTTCTCGCTTCTCGGAATCATGTGGATGCTGTGTGCGGCGTTCTGGTCGGGCATGAAACAAACGATGCTAAATATAGAGACGGTATCAAAGAAAAGAAGGTGTAGATGACGACGGTGGTGATCGATGCCGGGGCGATGATACGCGCGTACCGTTGAGTTTAGCCTTATGTCCCGGTTAGGAGATATGTTGCCCCAACGTGAGTCGTGGATGCACGTTGATGTATGTATGCACCGTTTGAACGGTGTATTTCGGCGTAGATCAAACCATTTTCTGTGTGTGGTATACTGGATGTGCGCCTGCATTGCGGTCAGATTTATGTCTACAGTCAATTCTTAATTGACTCAATAAAAATAACATAGCATTTTCATCGCTTTTTTTTTGGGAGGGTTATTGATGATGGATATCTGTATTTTATGTACATTGTTGTTTTGGTGGAACACACACAGGAGATACCTTTACGAGAATTTGATTGCTTGAATATCTGTCACTTGAATTATCCATATGCAGATGCAGGATGTCTGTTCTCTCCCCATATGGAGAACTATTGAGATACTATTGATTCACAATCAACGTTTAAAGAATGTGACAAGTTTCTCTTAAAATTGGTATTATGTTCAAACAAAAGACCGATCTTGTATGTTATTCTCATACTATAGTAAAATTACATTGAAACTATATTTTTTGTCACATGTTTCACTGTTCCAATCTGAGCTGCCAGAAGTGATCGTACCGATCACGCGCTAAACGTTGCGGCTTTCAGGAAAGTAAAAGTAGCAGCACGCTTTCCTCTCTTGAAAAATATCCCTTTACTCTGTGTGAGACATCCGTTGACCGAATGCGGAATAAGGTGAAAGTTATTACGATTCTCCACCAATAACCACCACCACCGTCATCGTGTGAGCAGCCTTCTTCTACTCCCTGCTGCTAGTGTTTGGTAGAAGTTATGCATGGAACGTACTGCTGCCGCCGCCTGCTCGTTATATGATCAAGATATGATTAATGGTGGAAGAGTCGACCTGCGATGCCTGGCCGTCGGTCATGTCCGTGTCCGGGGAAGAGCATCATAACCCGTTTTTATGAGCACTGTCGACTCGTTTTTTCGTTATCCCTCCATCTCTTTTACAGCATGTTTACGCGCTCAAATTCGGTTTTGATTTGGAAATTTGATTGAGCGAAATTTCTCACTCCAACAAACTGTGATTGTGGCGGTTTGTCATATCACTGTTTTTTTTTCTTTTGTTATCAAACATACTAACCGAACCCAAAACCACCGGCATTCGCGATCGTGTTGTTGCGTCGGTGTGCCCTTGAATGACCCCGGCAAATGGCCGCGGCAATGACTCCATGCGCTTCAAGTAGCTGTGGAGGAGGGTGAATAAGAAATTGATGAGTTGGGGACGGGACGTCACATAGATGATGTAGCGGTGGAGTGCTTTTGTTTTGCTCTGTTGTTTCATTTCGGTCGGATAAAAAAGCAACATTATTAGTGCGTATTTATTGGGTGCAGGATCATGCGAACATTCTAACAAACAACAACAAATATTCGGTTTTGTTTTCTTTTTTTTCGGGTGTTGTAGCAAGGTTCGTTTAAGAGTATATGTCTTTCAAATTGCGTGTGGTAAGAGAACGACGGTACAGATGTACGATTTGCGGGAGAGATGCTCTGTTAAAAATAACATTTCGCCCGCTGGCAGGCTGTTCCCACTTTCTTCACGCACATATATTAGTTTTACTTTTTCACCTCGTCCCATAAGCCAACCATCGCACTTCACCACCATCACCACCAGTCTTGCCAGTTGGAATTCGGAACCGAACGTCCTCCAACACGTGGAAAGCGTGTTGAACACACTCGCACATATGCACATTCGGAGACACCTTCTCCTGCTCGTGGAGGAGTATTGTGTTGTGTATCGTGCGCAACGTTTTATAACCGAACCGAAACGTACGTGCGCACCTTTTGCTTGAATTTTTAATCGCACTGAAGCGTTTTAATATGTTTTAATGGAGAGTGACAAAATGGAACAGTACGCACTCTTTTTTCTTCCGATTTCTTTATTAATCGATTTGCAATCCAAAAGGAATACAAAAAGCTTTTTGCACCAATATAATCCAGGATGAAGCTAGTGAAGCAGACAGGCATATTCATTCCGGCATACTTCGCCTCGTGTGTTGTCGTTGGTGTGTCTCTCGGCATCCTCTCTTCATTTATGCGCAATCGTCTTATGGTTTTAAGCGTGCGTGAAAGAAAATGGTGCGCCTGGTTACAGTTCGTTAGGTACGCTTCCGTTACAATTCGCAACATTTAGCCACTAATGTGTACGCCTTTAGTCACGGAATTTAGCACGTATGTGTGTCTGTGTGTGTTTGTGTGTGTTGGCATTTAATTTACTTTGTTCCATTCGATAAAATTGAGATACGGTTTCTTAGGGGTTTGGGTGTGGTGTAAAACATGAGTGTGTTGGGCAACTGGAAAGTTGCATTTTTGGCTGTGGAAGAGAGCGATACGACAGCTCAGCGATACGAGATCAGGATCGTATCTTTTGATAAGACGGGAAGGTTTTCTTCTCGGGAGTATTGTTTGTCAATTTATCATTCTAATTACAATGTTTAGGTAAGACAAAACATATGTGGTGTCGATATTGAACATCAACTTCTACTTCTACTTGTAAATGGGTCCAATTTGCAAGATTGTAGCTCCTGTGCGTCGTGTGCTGTCCATTTTGCGACGAACGAACTCGCTTATACATGGCATTTTAATTAGCTTTGTCCGCAAGTGATGCCCTTCAGTGTGAGGTGTGTTCTCCCACGGGGCAGGCAGACATATTTGGCTCTTTGGTATGTCGCTCGCACGCGGTTTTGAATGAGTGTATTAATGCTATTTTTAAAAACTGTGTCAATCGAAATGCTGTGGCCTTCCTAAACAACGAGAGAGGGAGGGATAGGGATGAAGGGGGTAGAAAGTGGGTGTAGCATTCCTACTCACATTTCAGGGACAATTATTCATCGCAGTACAAAGTACATTGAGCATGGCTTAATTTATTGTCACCTTGGCTTTGTTGATACACGCTTACGCCGCGCGACTGTTAACGTGTGTAGAACCTCGTAAATAAGCGTTATAAATGGAAGCAACTGGGTTTTTGGAAGTTACAGAAATCTCGATTGATAGCAAAACACGAGTATAAATAAAAGGCGTTTACTACATTTAAAACATGGAATTGAATTACCAATTCCTATGCCCCACCACCTTGTAGACATGTCACAAAATAATGTGCCAGAGCCCCCAAGAACGAGGTGACAGGTCGATGGTTCCATTTTTATGTATTTTCATTTGCTACGAGAGGTAAATGGGCGACAGTAACAGTTTCAAGTAGGTCAAAAACAGACACTGAGGGAACGTGGAGGAGACGGTCATTGGGCAGTGACTGATGGTAGACAACTGCGGAGTGAGGTCTGGAGTTTTTTTGGTGGACGACGACACTAGTCAGTCGTCAATCATTAGAGTCGAAGTGCTTGTCACGATGTTGCGCGAACCTTTAATTAGTGCAGATTTTATGTCATTTACCATCATTTTGCAGCTTTAAAATGTCTTGTCTTTGCTAACGTCCTTTCTCTTTCTCGTCTCTCTTTTCCATTCATTGCAGGTGTCGAAAGAGGAGGTGGCCAAAATTGTACAGGGATTCGACAAAACCGAACTGCTCACATCCGGCGGTGTAACATTAGCGGGCCAGCGTTACATATATCTTTCCGGCACTGATCGAGTGATCCGTGCCAAGCTTGGCAAAACGGGAGTGCATTGTATGAAAACGCAACAGGGTACGTAGAGAGAGAGAGAGAGAGAACGAGAGTGGATGGAACATATGCAACATTATTCACAAAAGTAATAGCAACAACAGCAGAAACACATTGAATCTCACATCAAAACGCTTCGAATGATTGAATATGAGTGGAATTATTTTAACTGCCGCTGCAACAGCCGGTGCTGTAGAACTAAGATGCGATAAGATGTACACATATGTGTGGTGACTCTTTTTGCTGCAGAAATTGATTTCCTCCATAAAACGCGTGTACAAAACGATAATAGAGAGTTGGCTCTATAATGCTTTTGTCACGTTTCGATGTGTAGGAATGTCCAGTAGTAGGAATTGTTTGCTTATCATATATGTACAGCTTTGGAGAAGATATTGTCTTTTTTAACTACAACCGTAAGAAACCACGTAGAGTAGCCAGAGTATAGGTATAGGTGCAGCCAACGCAGACGGGCAATGATGTTTGTTTGTTTGATTAAACTATCACAACGCTTTGTTTTGCGACAATGCAATTGAGTTTCAATCTTCCCTTTTACGTTGAAGATCTTGCCATAGAAGTCAAACATCCATTTAGAGGAATTGTACTGATAGATAAAGCTTTTCTCCTGTATGAAAAACTGGTTTAGAGGTAGGGCTAAGTTAACAGCTATTATGTCCCAGAACCAGTTATTGCTATCAAGTTGCGCATTTTTTCTTGTCACTGCCATATAATTGTGCCTTTTAATGTTGTGCACAGAATTAGTTCTCCAAGAGATGGATGAACGAGATTGAGAAATGAGACGAGCAATGATGTGATAGTAGTTAAAGAAGTTTCGATTAAATCTGGAACCGGATTCCGTTATAGAACTTGAATTAGACTTGTTTTACTTATTTTTGAACCGGTTCACACTAGGAATACGTAGAAGAAAACAAGGAATAGTTTAGGAATGAGAAGCATTATTATTATGTCGTACTCTGTGAGATATTTGTTGGATATGATGGATGTGTTCTGCTAGTTGTTGCTACCACTTGTTACTTCTAAATGTTGTTTTCTTATCCTTTTACTACATTACTCTCATAACGGATGTTTTCTTTCTTTTCTTCTTTCTTTCTTTGTTTTTTATCTGTTTGTGTGTGTATGTGTGTTTATCTTGGTTGGGGATTGCGTTACGTTATCGTCTTCATCGGTGTACCGTTCTCGTTCATTACGCTCGTTCGTCGTCGTCATCATCTTTCTACCTCCTACAACCGGATCGCACGATACACTTGGCAATCACAACACACCGGCAACAACGACTTCTCATCGGTTTCGCATTAACAACAATTCCATCCTGGTGCTGCTGCTGCTGCTGCTTCGCGTGGGGTGGTCTGATTGCGCGCGCGCGTTTGTGTGTGTGTATGTATGTGCTTCTGCATTGTTTGATGTGTGTTGCTGTTGATTCCCGCGGTTGATGATGTTTGTGTGTGCGTATGTGCGCGTTATACGTTCGGTAATATAGCTGTAATAGTATCAATCTATGAGGAACCCGTGCAGCCCCAGCAGGCGGCATCCATAGTAGAAAAGCTGGGCGATTATCTAATTACCTGTGGTTATTAGAAGGAAACACCAACCGTGTAGAGGGCGTGAAACGGTCGAGGAAATGGCAGAAGTGTGTGAGTTGATAAGAGAAAGAAAGAGAGAGAGAGAGTGAGAGAGGGAACGAGAGAAGAGAGATAGAGGAGCAGGCGTGATGAAGGAACCCTAAATAGAAATAGAGGAAAAGATTGCCGTGAAGAGGAGAGGATTATCCCTCCCCCACGTCCACGTCCACGTCCGCGCGTGTTTAGTGTTTGGTGCGTGTGTGTGTGTGTATGTGCGCCGAGCCTAGTGTACGTTTGTGTGTGTGTGCGTGCGCGGGTGTATGTGTGCTTGGTTAAGTGTGGTCGTTGTTTGCAAAAAATAAATAGGCAAACCATTCCTGCGGTTCTCCCTTGCTCGCCCACCACCCCTGGACCACCACTCCCCTGTGGGGGTTTGTGACAAACACACGTACACAAAGCACCGCACACGTACACAGCAACGATGGCCAAAAAAGGCATCATCACACCGTCAAACTCCACCGCCAAGAAAACAAACGCGTAATGCAGCATCGCAGCATCATTCTAGGGGACCGGGCGTCTCAAGCGAAAGATCCGTGGAGGGGGAGGTTGGAGATCCCAGAAGGGGGGGAGAGAGAGAGAGAGAAAGAGAGACCCTAAAACCGTGAATCGGCATGAAGAGGAAGAGGAAAAAAAAACAACAACAACAACAGAGAACAGAAGCGAACACGAAACGGAGCGAGAATGGTAAAAACACACATGTGGAGGAAAATATACTTTCATACTGCTTTTTTTATAATTTAAACACTAGAAACACACTTGAATAAAGAGTCGAAAGATGAAGAAGATACATACAAAAACAACTACTACTACAACAACAAAAAGTCAAACATAGATCGAAAACATATGAACCTCCTAATATGGATTGGATAATGGAATTTGATGGAAACTCTACATCATCACTGGATGAGCAAATGGAAAGGAAAGAACATACTATTTTGTGTGTGTGTATGTGTGTGCGAGCTTGTAGATGTGTGTGTGTATTTGTGGGGGAAGGCAGAGGAGAAGGAAAATGGAGACGAAGAAGAAGGATGAATGGAAATTCGTTGTTCTTCTCCGGAACATTGGTGCGCTCCCTCGGATTCGGTCGGAAAGTTCGTTATCGTCGAGTGTTGCTTGAGATTTACTATTGGAAGGAGCTACCAGCTGCCTTGCACCGGGTATTTCAATGTTCTATTCGCGATAATATAACGAATGACAGCCATTTTTTAAAACACTGATAAAACTCGTGCCGTTAACTGCGCACACTCACACGCACATTTATAAATACGCATACACACACACACACCTTCACATGATGCGATGCGATAATAAGCAAAGTGCTGCATTGCTTACATGCAAGTCAAACTAGAGTTTGGTTAGGAAAAGGTAAGTTTGTAGAGATATTCTCCAATTTTGGCAGAACGTGTGAAATACGATTGTGAGATTGTAAAAGTGAAGAAGGAAACATCTACAGCAGGAATAAAAGGTAATGATACTCCCACAAACAAACAGACACACACATATGATGCAAGAGCAGTTCAAGATCGCGTTCAGATCTCTCTAGACGGAAGTGAATGTTAAGAAAAGGAGGAAACGGAAGTGCGTAAGAGAAGCGAATGGGAGGAGAGAGAGAGAAGATGAGGGGAAGGAGAGAAGGGTGCACAATAGATACGAAAATACAACAAACAAAATGGACAAATTCGACTATTATACCTAACGCAAACTCGGCGGAAGATTGCATAATTAGAATGAAAATGCAGTGTTTAGCATACAGAAGGAGAGAAGACTGCGTAGAGGGAAAGAAAGAACCAGACCAGACGCGATAGACGTACAGTTTTTTTTTGTAGAGTGACACCACTTGCTTGCACAGCAAACGCAGCAAGAAGGAGGAGAAGGTAGAGCGGACGGCATATTAACGACGACGACGACGACAGAAGAAGTAGTAATGGGAAAGAAGGACCAGACAATGACAGCAACAAAAAAAGAAGGAATAAAACACCGACGAAACGACGGTAAAAAAAACGGTACGAGAGGAAATAATAATAAAAAAAAATATTGATAATACTGTGTAAGCTTAAAATTTTGTTTGTTTTTTGCCTAAATGATGTGTAAAATGTGGCTAAGCGAAGAATAAAAGTAAAGAAAAGCTCTACAAAAAAAAGAAGAAACAAACACAAAAACCTGGTTAGTAGTTGGTGTGTGTCTCCTGCTGATCCGAGAAAAGATTGAGATGTTGACGGTGTGCCGTGTGTGATAAGAGAAGGAAAGAGAAAGGAACACTTCTTTGGATCTTTGGTGTTGGGTGCTGTGGTTCGGGGGTTTTCTTCACTACGGGCTACCAACTCGAATTCTCGATGCCGCGCGTATCTCGTGTAAGTAACGATTTTTCTCTTTCCCCCCGTTCTTTTTGGCCATTTTTCACACTCTAGCTTTCCACCCACAGCTATATGCTGGTATGGCTATATGGTGGTAATACCTTGATCCCATTCTTTGGCCAGTGGTGTGTACAGAAAGGTTCTTCCTACACGACGGTGGCTTTTGTCCCAGCTCTTCTTCTCACATGTCGGACGTATCGGGGAATTATCAATTGGAAGGAACTATTTCATCCCCTTTCGCGTGCTGGGTGTGATTCTTGATGATTTCGTCACGATGGTCCGACCACCAAGGTTGGTGGCAGGGTCTCGTGTTTGTACATTGTCTTACTTTGTGCTTTTTTTTTTGGGAGACTTCTAGTCATTTCTTCCCGCTTGGGTAATGTTTTGATACAGATGGTTACATTGTTATGCAAAGAGGAAACAATAAGAGTATAAAAAGGACTCTTACTGTACTCCCCCCCCCCATTCTGGAACAGTGTGACACGTAATTCATGCAAATCAGAAATCAGAATATAGAAAGATCAAAAACCATGTGTGTGGGTGGATGATGTTTGTTTGCTAACGATTTTTTTCCCCGTGGAAGTGGGAAAAGTTGAAGGTAGAAATTGCAAAGAAACCGAGCAAAAAGCTTCTAGAGCCGCCCGCTAAACTGTAACCTCAGAAATGGAGTAAATGGAGTAGCACGAAGAAAAGATGCTAATGGAATAGAAAAAAAACCTCACATATACAGCAGAACGGGAAGAACGAAGTACTAACAATTTAAAACAAAAAAAAATAAAAAGACTAACACCATAGTGGAAGAGAAAGAAAAGAAGACGGTAAACACATAAAAACCATAAAGTGCGAACAAAAACTATGAAGCAGCGAATAATATGAATAAAAGAGCGATCAAAAGAAAACAAAAAAACACACAGACACATGAATCGAGTGATAATATACTAAAACACAAAAAAAAACGAAATGTGCGTAAAGTAGAAAGTGAAAGTAAGAAGAAGGGGTGAGAGGGATGATGAGCAGAGAAGAAGAAATGAAAAAGAAATGGATGCCATCGGAAGCAACGCAACACATCAAACACACTGCAACACAAAACAAGTATATACAAACCAATACATATACATGCATGCATAGATATGCGCATAAATGCGAGCGTAAAAATCATCCATCTCTTAATACGACAAAAGGAAATCAAACAAAAAAAAGCCGAAGAACACTCACACACACACATCAGAAGAAGAAGAAGAGTGGCGTCTGTATGAGTGTGTGTGTAAGCCAGCCGGCCGCTGTTGAGCGCTAAAACCGCGCTTGAAGAAAGGAGGATAATGTGAAACACTTGAGCAGTACAGTAAAGAAAATGTAAAAAAAGGACATCCAGTTCGCGAGATTTGTGTCTTAAAAAAGCATTCGAAAGTAGAAGTAGATTAATTGGGTTTTATTTTTCGTGAATTTTGCATAGATTTCTTCTCTGTAGATTTTGTTTGTGCGTTGCTAGAAAATGTCTCCTCTTTCTATGAATGGCTGCGAACACACCTTAATCAGCTGATAACAAACATTGAGAGTGTGTGTGTGCGTTATCTCAAGTGTGGTTTGATTTAGCGTTGGTCGATTTTTGATAAGAGAGCTGATAAGTTACAATTGGCGCCTTTGTTTGCTGTTTTTTTTTTCAAAGCTTTAACGTTACGAAGTGTTTTACGGATATGCCTTCAAAGTATCGTTTTGTGATGAAAATGCGGTTTTCTAGCTGTCAGCTCGATCAAGGATCTGTCTCTTGTTTAATATGGCGTTAAAAATATCCTTTGATGCATAGCAGGCGTTGCAAGATTTTGGGAAATGTCTGCCACAAGTAGTGTTGGATCAAGTAGTAGCCCTTTGCGAATGAGCTGTGAGTGAATCACTTGTGCTCACCAAGATGAGCATCGGATGAGTGAGTGATGAGCTCGTTGTTTAGCGAAAGTCACTCAAACGAGCGCATTTTAAGCTCAAACCAGCTTAGATGAGTGCGTTGAGCGTCAATTCTTCCTTAACTGGAATCGTAAATGTTGTTGCAAACTATGGCTAAAAAGAAAAGGTAAGCCGTTACTACAAAACATTTTGTTTAAAAAAAAAAAATACTTCCACGATGCGTTGGAAGGAATAAATCATAGAGATGATTGGTTTGATAGTGGATCCGGGTGCTCGGGTTAATGGCACAATTCCACCCCAAAACCACCTTCCAACATCCAATTCCACTCCATTACACACGCCCGTCGTGTATGCTTTCCGATCGAATGGTTTTTTGCAAACGATGGCCGAACCTCGAACCATCACGTGCAAAAATTCTGCTTCTACCTCGATTTGTTTTCACTCCTCCTTTTATTGATGGCCACTTGTTCATTGGCCTTCATATCATATAGGCGGCCGGTCTGCTGCTACCACACAGCAAACCGGAAACAGCTCCAGTGGAATATTGATGCGGGTAGCGCTTCTTCCCAGCGTATCCCGTGCGTGGTTTGAAGCAGAAGCAGAAGCAGCATCATCATCATCATCATCAGTACGACGTTACCTAGCAACCGATTACCCGATGATAAAACAACACGGTAAAAAGCAAAGTAGTTTGTGCAAACTGTCGGTTAGAGGGGGCGATCACACTGATTTGCAGATCATGCTATCATGATCGAACCAGTGATAAACAGTGAAGAGATTTATTTAATTTGTAAGAAATTTACTATCATCGTGTACGCAGCATATTTTATTGAAGCTCAGTATAAAAAAAACATCACAAATAAAATTATTTAGTTAACAAAATCAGACATTCGGACGTAAAAGTACACTAAACCAAGTGCTTACATCTAGTCTTACCATTTTTTGGTTCCAAAACCAAAAATGGCTACGTAGTGTGATAGTAACAATTTTCCGTTCCATTAAACTGTCATCATAATTATTTTATAAATTTATAATTGTAATTGTTTTAATCATAATCTCGTACTTTTTTATATTTTTATTTATTTTTTATTAGTTTTAATGTTTTACATTATATTAAAGAAAAAATGGCTAACACCAAACAAACGCCATCTTTTCACACCATCATCATCCCGGCATATTGGTGTGTGCGTTCTCGCTCGTTCTTCCGCATGCTGCTCACGAGTTCGATGGAGCTCATTGTCTCCAAAGGATTCGCTCGAGCTAATTAAAATCCGTTCGCTGTTAGTGTGTGGCGTAAGCTTACATAAGGAGGATTTCACACGCACACACAGACGGATCGCGCTCTGTCCGATTGGCATTGTCACAAAATCAACCAGATTAATTAGGAGCCAGCCAGCCTGGCAAATACTAATTCCAATCGGATTAAACTCAATAACGTCGATTGAGTGGGCAGTTCAGTGACAATGGGTCACCGTTGTAAGATTATAATTATCTTTCGGATGAACTTTTCTCTATTCATACTGTTTAGTGTCGATTGATCAAACTTCAGCTTAACAAGAAGACTTTAACTCTATACTTACCTTACCTTACCTTAAAAAAAAAAGTTTAGCACAATTGGTTTTGTATTTCTCTCTGAGTACTTAAGAGTGGTGATTTTGTTTTTATTTACGCTAACTGTTTTTATTTTTGTTTTTCGATACAAATTGTAAGCAAAATGTGAGATACACTTCTGTTGCTGTGTCTTGTTTTGGGAGTTTGTTGTCCTGTTGTTGCGTTGTGTATGCTTATCGCTTTTCAAACTCCCCGTCACAATGTTGGGGGGTTTGTTTTGAGAAATGTTGCAGGAAAAACAGGGGATGGGAAACTTCTTAAAGGGAAAGGGGGAGGGGGGGGGATGATGCCCCGTGTGATAGGGGTGGAGATTCGTTACGTGGTACGTTTTGTGTTAAGATTGGTTTAGTTTGGTTGGTTGGTTCATTCATGCCCATGTTGCGCACATTTTCATTAACATTATCAGTGTTGTTTGCTGCTGTTTGCTTTTTTCTCTCCGCTTTTCTCTTTTCAAATTTTGTCACTTTGTTACATAGTTTTTCTTCTTCAAATATTATGTTATTGTTTAACTTTATTTTTTTTGTTTTTGCTTTATATACCACGTTAATCTGAAAGCGTTCCTTTGTTGTTGTTAAATTGTTTGTGTGTTTTTGTTTTTTCCGCCATCTTCTAAAAAGATAAATCGCTTCGACAACAGTTATGTGATTGTGGTGAGTTTTTTGCTGTGTATGTATGTGTGACTTTGTGGGTGTATATGTGAAATGGTATCGTATCGAGTGTGTGCAATAGCAGCATTCACTTGGTTTTGGGGTTTTCAATTGGTTTTTGTTTTGTTTCGTTTCGTTTACCACTTTGTTAAGTTTTAGTTTTAATTGTTTACTTTACCGAATAGGTGCTGATAAAATTGAGTTTCCATTGTTTCTGAGGGACAGCATGGGAGAAACTTGTTTTTTATTTACGTGTTCAAAATCTTTTCTTCAACGCTTTTTTTTTACTAACTCGGCTGATTAACATAAGCGGTCACTAACATCATTTTATAAAATGATGAAAACAAAACAAACACACAAAGAAGAAATAAAGGGGAAAAAACAACAAAAAAAACAGTAAAAGTTTTATCATTTTTAGAAAGAAACCAACAAAAAAGGAAAAGGCGCTAAACTTAAACGAAAAAAAAGAACAGAACAAAAGCTTAACTCTCTAAAACGTAACACATTTCATAACAGTCTGTACAGTGTAAAATATATATTAAACCCTAAGCAAACCACTTTCCACACGTCGGCGTTATGGTTTTTTATTAATTACAAAAGACACAAAAGACAAAGTTTACAAACATTGCAAGAGCAACATCACTCTTCTGCTCGAAAAACAAGGAAAAAAGAAAAGTAAACATAAAAACTGTCAACACTTTGCACAAACTCTTTACACAACTTTTTTTTTCCACAAAACAAACAAACGAGCATTCTATTGCTGCGGCAAACAACAAATGGATACATTTGGTGGAAGGTGTTGTGCACGAATCGGTCTTTTTTCTACACCGAAAGTCCGTATTTTCCCGGCGTTTGTGTGTGCAAGTTTTCCAAATAAATCCCTTGTATGGGTTACAGAAAAGGAGAACAATCATTTGGTTTTGCATTCTTTTTTCATCTATTTTACCTCTTTACGTTGCCGGTTTTTTCTTGTTTTTTTTCTTTTGATACCTTCTTGTATTTCTTTTTTCTCTTCATTGATTAATATCGTTTCTTGTTTGCTATTACGTTCCTTTTTCTATTATGTTGACATCTTACTTTATCGTTTCTTCTTTCTTTTTTCTCAAACGTATTTTTTCCTTTTTTTTGTTTCCATTTTCCTTTTGTCTAGTACACTTGCTAACATTTTTGTTGTTGCTCTGTTTATCCACTTCTATCAATAGGACCAACATCAAAGCTTCCCTTTTGCACAATCACTTTCCCACTATTCTAAATTCATTCCGCTCAACACACGGCAAACGCACTAAGCAATTCATAGTAAATTATATTTCTTATGCGTAATATTTGAAGTGTTTGTTAATTTACTAAACAAACAAAAAGAAAAAAAAAGACCACCACAAAAAAAGCCCAAAGTGTGTGGCAAAGTGAACACGTGTTAACTGTTGCCTCATCAGCAACATTTCGTCGAGCTCTGGAACAGGACACTTAAAATGTGGGGAGAGATGTATGTCGTTATGCTTTTGTCTGACTTCTGTCTTCTTGTTTGCATTTGTGGGAAGGTGTTTCATGTTGTGGTTTGTTGTTAAAATGTATATACTAGTAGTTCTTTTGCTTGCGCTCTACTTGCAACTAGCTGCAGCTGCACGTACAGTAAACGTTCATCTCACACAGCTTAACGCCTTCGCCGGCAGACATTTGGCTTTGGGAGGGGGATACGTGACACGTGTGCACCGTGGTATCACTGGCCCAAACCAATAAAAAAGGGTCCAAAAAAAGGGAGGTAACACTTACCTCACCCGTTTCTGTCACTTGGCTGTTATTTATTTTTGTTCGTTCGATCCACGCCCGACTGTTTCATTCGAATCTGGCTCTTTCCGAAGGATCTTTTGGGTTTGCAAGGTGTTGTGCGTTTGTAAGCTGTCCGGAAGCCGCGGAAACCTTTACTGCTTTTCGAGCGAATAGTGGCGTGACTTTTTCCAAAAGCTCTTGAAGAAACCTTTCTTCTTCTGCGTCGTCGGTGTCGTGTGCTGGGACGAGTGTTGCGGGAAGCTTCGTGAGTCGGTTACTGTGCGGAAGAGAGAAAGATTTGTGAAATCAATCAACTTTTGTACATATTATTACAATTATGGTTAATTAAAATTAAATATGAAAACGAAATTATTTGGTTGATGAAATACACAGCCGTACGAATAGGGTTTCGCAACTCATAATATATAATCTGCCCATAGTTCCACCAAATAATGGGACAAAAGCTTGAACAAGGAGAACAAAATGGAAAAATAGCAGGAATTGCAGGAACGTTAGACATCTTTTCAATAGATCATGAGGTTTTTTGAAGCAAAAAGCAAGCTTCTAAAAGGCGTATAAGACCATGACAATCCAGCTTTCGCCATTCTTGGGTGTCGAGTCCTAAAAAAAGCTCATAATAAACGATATCTTTCGTATCCCACCAAAGACTTCCAAGTCTTCTTTATCTCAACTTTTGGAGTAATTGTGGTCAAACCTAATACACTTATAATGTATTTTGTATTTAGAGTTACTGAAAGTAAATTGAAATGAGCATCCAGACCCTCAAGGCACCTTATACTCAATTCTCGGAACACTACTGAAGCTTCTGTTTGTATTACTAGCCTTTCAAACAATGACCAACCATGTTCTGGATCGCTTTGACTGAAATAAACGTTAATAATTGGAGCAGAAAATTAAAATCATCCAAAGCGACGACAAATTGGTTTCACTTACGCTGCTGTCGTCCAGCCTTACAAATTCTCATCACATTAACACATCCCCCATGCGGTAGATATGTAGATCTTTAAACAAAAGCACCAATCCTGGAGAACAAATTGTGGAAATACAAAAGGGAGAATTTACATCCCCAGTACAAAAGGCCTTGGGTTCCGGGCGTTCTTTCACGTCCCATGGTACCACAATGATAGTCCCCCCATTCGTCCCCGTTAGCAAGACGGGCACGTTTGGCGCCAACACTGCACGAGATCAAATTGGAGTGGCAAAAACGTGTGGCCACGATTATTGGTTACAATGTTGACCGGCCTGGCCTTAATGGTGATTCCCTTCCAGCAGTAGGGAGGGTGAGTATGCTGGTAAAGCAAACGCTTCATCGACTGTTTTCCATACTTTACGTACACGCCTGCGTCTTGTCAGAATGTAATAATCACATTGAAGGCGCGATCGAACTGGTGCGAAGGTACGTTTCCAACCGAATGCAACCGAGCGAGGGCAAGCAACGTTAATTATTTCGCTGGCACGTGCTGCTAGCGAGAATAGGGCTAAGTTTGCTTCATTGTGTGCTGATGTTACTTATTCAAATGAATGGATTATTGTTGCTTGCTTTTTCGGTTTGGTTTTGCAAATCACAAGTGTGCTGTGCCTTTATTGTGTTTATTTTAAAGGAGTTTTTCAATTCGAATTTTTTGGGAATTTTAAATGTTAACTTTGTTCTTATGTTTCCTTCTGTTATTGTGTTATCTTCTGTTATATGTTCTGCGTTTGCTCATTTTACTGAATTATGTTATTTCGTGAACGTTTTACTATTTATTTAGTTTTACTATAGGTTATTTAACTTTTATATTGTTAATTGTTAACTTATATTAGTTAAAGTTAATTTAAACAGTCGAGTGTTTTCCCCAGCTTTTCATTGTAAACAACCCATTGGAAAGGAAAAATGGTAAAGTATAACCAATCGGCAATGAGTCATGCCTCATCGAATGTCCCTTTTTGCATTTGTCATCAGGTATTTTCCCATAAATCATCAATAAAATGGGCCCACTTGAAGGCACCGAATAGAAAAAAACATTACCCTTAGTGCACTTTATTGTGCAACTCGTTTGGTCTAATTTCCGTCCCAAATGTTGATTTCCTTCCATTCCATTGTTTTGCACTCTCTTGCTGGACACGCAAAAGGAATCAGCACCATCAATCATCGCAACCAGATGCCAGACGAGCCAAGGGAACAAGGTGGTAGGACATCGTACTGCCCAATCAAACCTTCTCTAAGTTAGGCGACGAAGTAAAAGCAGAACACAGTCGGGGAAAATCTACATTTCGTTCACTTTCCGTTCCGATATCGAGCGAAAAACGCACCGAAAATCGTACGATGAATGGACCAACCACCGACGGAAGCAACCGTCCTTGCAAAACGATCGCCAGCTCCATACAGCTGCCAGGGTGTCGAACTTTTTGGGCTGTAAATTGTTCAGCATTCAAAACACGTGGTTTCGGTTCCGGTTCGTTTGTGTCACGGTTAGGTTCGACACGGCGTCGTACTGCTGCAGTACGGAGCCCTGTGTCTTCTTGGGGGTTCGCTTTTTTGTTCGCAGCAGCAAGAAACAGCATCCTGAGTTTTCGGTTTTCGGAAGTCAGATGTGAGCATGCGTGTTGGTGGTTCAATTTTTCCCTTTTTTTCTTTTAGAGTTGAAGTAACTAAAGCACTCAAAGACGGCAAAGGGAATTAAACTCCACAAAACTCTCAGCACTGCGTAGGAAACCTTTTTCTTTTTGCTGCTGCTGCTGCTGCTGGAACCGCACTCCTTTTAGCAGTAGCGTGAAGCAGCACCCCTAGGCTGAAGTGGTCATGTTGAAACATCACTTCAAAATCAATTGCTTGATTTAAAATTAATCGATTGAAAATGAATAATTTGCCTGTGAGTAGGTGCAATCGTTATAAACGGGGGCAGTTTTACAGTAGTCCTTGCAAGATTGTTCCGTTTCACAGGGATTATATTACGTTTGTAGGGGAACTATGCCCATCACGTCTAGTATGGACTTTGCTTGGAAGGATTTTGAATAAACTCTAAAAAAATACTATACTAATTCTCATAATTACAGGCAGTTAATAGAAAAGTACTCATAGTTTGACACTTGACAAAACAAAAGTACAATTTGATAGAGCAAACGTGTCAGATGATATGACAAAAATATGATCTGTATAACCACGCAATTGTGCAATAAATAGGGCCTAGGACCTCCGAAGACCTAGATCTGCCACTGAGCAGACCTCCAGCACATCTTTAGCTCCTTCAATACGTTCGTAATTGAACGTATCGTACGTTCAACAGTCGTAATTTTGTAACGAATGACGCATTGGAAGACGGATTCTTTTAATTTCTATCTTAAAACAAAATCGGTGTAATTAAAAATCAATAGGTTAGATTAATCAATCAGGTTCACGTATGGCAGCGCAGTTCCATACAGAAAGCTGACCTTAAAAATGACAAAAATTTCTACTAATTGAATAAATTATTAGGAAACGGGGACGGTTATTTTACACTTCCCCGATGCACTTTTACCGTCGCCAGTTGGGACAGCAGGGCGTTTCTGTGGGTGGGATTGGCTGGCTTTGGTTGCAAACGAATGCATCATTAATATTGCAGGTTCAAAAATTTCCGATACCTTCGAAAATCACATAATTCACGGTCTATTGCATCACAATCACCGGTGCAATGCACACACGCGCTGGTCGGTTCGGTTTACCATTTTTTTGTTGTTGTTTTGGCATGTTCAGCTGAACTTTCCCTATATCCCACCGCCACCCATCGATGGTGGATAATTAGCAAAATCTAAAATAAAGGAAAGAAAAAAAAAACCCACCTAAAACGAAGGAAGGTTTGTTGCTGGAACGTTACCCGTTAGCATTCGATTGGCCAGGTACCATCCGGTAAAGAGACCCGGGCAAGAAGGTATAGAATAAATAAATATTACCCAAAACAGAAATAGTTTCGACCGGACTCGTGCAAGTAGTGGAACCATAAATCGTTCAGCGTAATTGAGCCCGGAGGTTCGCGATCGGTTGGTTGGTTGGCTAGCTTTCGCCTCTCACCTTGTCCAATTTTTTCTTCAGCTTTGGCGTTGTTTGGCCAACAAACAAAAAAAAAAAGTGCAGCACATTTTCAGCAGCCCAAGAAGAAGTCAGCGGTGGTCAAAAGATACCGATACCGCACAGATGATGGCGATCATGATCATCATGCTCATGTAGATGATGATGATGATGATGGTGGTAAGCTCAATTCAATGAACTTCACACTCACAAGGCACGGTTTGGAGAAGAAGCTAACGAAATCTTGATCCCTTCCTGCTCTTCCTGTAGCGCACCTGTATCGCACCGAACCGGAAAGGAAAAGTAATTAAACTTTCGTAACCACCAAACGGCCGCACATTGGTGTGCGTTTTTGGCTATGTGTGTCTGCCTCACCCTCAAAAAAGAAAAGAGAACAAAACTACCAACTCTTTAGGAAGTTAGTGTGCGTTTCTTTTCTTTTTTGGATCTCCGCTATCATTTATGATCTGTTCTGTTAGCTTCGTGTGGGCTTTGTTAGCTTTTACTGGCACGATTGATACCAGGTTTTCGTTTTTCGTTTGCTTTCTTTCACACACTCTACGAGTAACGGGTTGGCACTTGGATGGGAATCACTACACACGTGGAGCAATAAAATGCATGAATGCAGTTTTGGAGGTTATTGCTTTGCTAGTTGAATTGGTCAATTGGTCTGTTCGCGTTGGTAGAACCGAAGCAAATATTCTAAATAAAAATGTGGAAAAGAAAGATTACATTAAAAAAAAAGCTATCCACACGCATATTAATCTCGATAAAATCATCGGAAGTGAATTCTTCCAACAGCTTTTTTCCTTGGAACTCTCCTGATCACAGTTCATCATAGCTTTAAACAAACCGAAATGAAGAAATCCGTCCTAATGTTGACCAACATTATTGTGAAGTTTCTATTTGCTTTTCCTTAATTTTCCACGATTAACGAAGTATATGCCGCCCATGTTGGCGGGGGAAAACTCTCGCATTTTCTTTTCTGGTGTAAATGGTACGCCGAGTTCGTCAATGTATTGCAAACGACAATCCGCATCCGAGGAGTGCTCGAGTTTGTTCGGATGGAAAAGTCATGTACTATTGGCAAAGAACTGGGATGGGAAATTGTGTTGTGAGTCACTGCCCGAGGCAAAAAAAAAACCCCAGTACCAAGGAGAAAGCATTTTCTAAAGGACCTTGTTGTAATTTAATGGTTTTCAATGGACACACGGTGAAGAGATGCGAAGGAGATGAAGAAGGAGCAATGCTTACGGGGAGAATGGATATTAATATTTCTTGTGAAATGGCCTCACCCTAATTATGGTTCACATTACCGTACGAGAGGTGAGTATAGCGACGAAATGAATTGTTTGAAATTTTGTAATTTTATTTAAAACAAAAAAACCCAACTTAGTCTCTTTCGATCTGGATTTGCTTGTACCAGAAAAACAAAGCCACAAAAGAAAAAAAAAATCCTTTGCTCGATTTAATATTTTTGTCGCCATGTTGGCACCCTCGGACCATTTTTCTTTACCCTGGCGGTTTTTATTCCACGCAAACGGTGCATGATGGTTGCAATTCGCTTGCGTATGACACAGCATGCTTCGGCGAAAGTACGATCATCATCTGGTGTGTCGTTCCCGGTTACGTTCACGCCTACGATGCAAACGATAAATTTTTCTACCATCTTCCATCTCGGCTATGGCCATGGGCACACCACGACCAGCAGCAGCAATGTGTGTGTGTGTGTGTGTGTGCGGATATTTATAGTTGCACCAGAGTGAGGCCGAAATCGAAATCATCTGCGCCCACCGCGTTACCGATGTTTTTGGAGTGTTCGAGCGGATTGCAGCATTGTGAAATTTTTGTTGGAAGGTGATCGCTCGGATGCATTGGAAACGTACCGAGAGGGAACGTTGAACCGAATGCAGTTACATTTTTGTGCTTGCCAGGTGAAACTGGGTTACAAACAGTTAGAACCGGTGTAACGGTGCAGCGAAGAGGTGTGGATTTTATGGGATTTTTTAATTTATGGTGCAGCGTAGGTTAACTTTAAAGTTAAGAATATAACATTTGGTGAATATACCTGTGACGGAGGAATATTTTTATACTCATAAAAAACCAATCGTATTTAATTGATATTTAATTGATCAAATTCACAAGAATCAAACAAACGAAATAATATTATTATAAATTTTATTTGTGCTTGTAGCATTAACTGAAGCTACTATCAGTACAATGTGAACCACATTTAGCACACCTCCACTACAGGTGGACGGATAGTTTAAAGGTAAGCATTTGCCATTTACACACCGCAGTCGTGAGTTCGAACCCGATCTGGGAACCGATCGCTATTATGTGTTATAGAAGAATTTTTGCTCCAAAAAATTTATGTAAATTGGAAAGCAGATTTACAGAAAATTTGCCAAAAGTGAATGTAAAAATATTTACACTCTATTAATTTGCTTGTTTATAACAACTCTTTTAGGAGTAGAAAGTATTTTAAAAACAAATTAGTCGTCATCTCGTACGTCAACATTTATTATAAATTGCACTAACATTTGCAAAGAACATGATTTATTACTATTAACACATTATCTTTGCTCACCTAAATCATACAGCAGTACTTCGTCCACTCTCTTACTTATTTCCATAACATTTCGAGTTCATTTGCAGGAAAAGCATTGGTAAATGGCATCGAACGAGAGAGGAGTGCAAAAACATGGTCTCGACACAAAAGCGAAAACGAGTGACGATTGCAACTGGGTTAAAATGTACCCACACAGAACATTGCATTCCAGTTTTGCATCTTCCGTTTTTACATCTTCCGCAATGACAAACGTTGCTGCCAGTAACCATCAACAACACACCCGGTACCGGACATTGAACGTCAGTCGGCGCATCCGGATGCTTGCTTTGTGCAAATACTATGTGCAAAAATCATTAAGAAAATTGACAACCGAAAAGCGGAAACGGCGATGACACATCCAGTAGTAGTAAGAGAGGTTCCTGTTTCTACATTTTACGCCCTCTCGTTTTGCGTTACTAGCCGGCTAGAAGAGTAGTCTGCAAAGGTTATATTCCACTTTTTGACGCCGGTGTAGATTTTTTGTTTCCAGCGTTTTGCTGTTGCGCAGCATCATCATCATCGACCATCGACCATGGAGGGTCGTTTGTGGGGAGGGCAGAGAAGAAAAGAGGCACACAGCCGGAGGAGAAGACGTTACAGGGCCAAAGGCAATGTATATGGTGCAAACCGGCAACATATGGTTTCGATTGGGCGGTCTTGTTTAGAAAAGGGTGATTTCCCAGGGATTCGGAAAATTCGCATGACTCATGTGTGTGAAGCATAATCTCGTGAGTCATAAAAGAGAAGAAAAAATATTTTTATTATTTTAATTACCTTAAGTAAACCTGAATACATTAAAGGGGAGAAAGAATATACATTTTATCACTGGCGTAACTATGTTTGAAATCTCTTTTTTATGTACTTCCATCAAATAAGTAACAAATGTTGTAGTACTGTCTATAGGCGTTTCTTTCTTTTTAATACACTTGTGACGATGTGACCATTCTAGCACGATTGGATGAATATTGCACAAGGCAGATGCAGTTGCCAATCCCATCGGAACATGCTGCCATTCTCTCCGGAGGCTGTGGACAAGTTTAATTTGCATTCGGAATGAAATTCCCATGTTTGTAGCGCTTGGAGTTTGTAATGCCATGCCACGCATATGTAGAAAAATCGGACGAATAGGAGAACAAATGCATGTAAATTAAGGTGTGCAATGAAAAATGTTCGAATGGAATATATTTTCTTGTGACAGTAATATTAGCATCAAGAATATTAAATTATTAAAACAAAGCAATAATAATTTTTACTTTTTAGCATCATTTTATAGGAACACTTCTCAATTATTTTATGGTTCCAGGAAAAATAGCAAAACCTTTTCCCTATTTAAACTTTTCTCACTTATTTTTCAGTATAATATTGAGCGCCTGAAGCCATTCCGGTGAAGTTATAATCATAAATTTGAACCCCTTCCAAGAGAGAAGCTACAGACATCACCAACAACCCAAAATGATAGCCACTTCGAACTAGCACAAAACACAGTCAACAACCATCCTAATGGTGTGAGGTTCTCGAACAATCTAGAACTAGAACCCCTGTGTCCTTCTGGGACCCAATTTGCATCCCCTTTAGACGGACAGATATAACGCACACACACACAACAGCAACCAACTTTCGCCCAAAAACTCGCATTTCGATCATCATCGTTTGGTGTGAAATTTGTGGAAAAAGTTTTTCACCAGCGTGTTTTTTTCTGTTTTATCTATCTCCTCCAAATAGTGGGTGACGAAAGGGGAAGGGGAGGTGGGGATAAAGAAGAGCGAAGATTCCAAACGTGAGAGACGCGTACTCAAGAGTCCAGCATTTCTTCGGAGTTGGAAAATGTTCATCTCGTCTGACGCATATTATGGCAAGTGCCATTGAACTCAAATGACCCTCCAGGGGGTGGGTGGGTGGTGTGATGAAAGTGGCACTTTTCTGGAAAGAAAAAGCTCATTCTCACGCCAGACGAAAGCCATCTATGTTCCACAGCAGAAGCCAAACAAAAACAACATAAATGGAGAAAGGTCGTTGGTATCACGTTGGTTTTCTGTTCTGTGCGAAAGGATATAATACAGCAAAGGGAAAGCGTCCAATGTTTTGGTTGTCTGGCTATTTCACCTGGACTGCAAGGAAGGACAAAGAAGAGCAGAAAAGTGGGGAAAGAAAGGGAAAACGGAAATCATTCCAATAAGTGTTAATATTTAATACACTCCCAAGAAGGCGTCCGACGGTGTCCGGTGAAGGAGTGACTTTCGTTTCTTTTCAAAACGAGACAAACTTTCGTTTATTTTTAACATTTTTGCGCTTTGAGCTTTGAGCAAACCAGCAGACAAGCTAGAACATTGACAGAATTCTGGGCGCGGCGTGTTAACGAAACGGCAGCAGCCAACAAAAAAAAAAAACAGTAGCATCCTTTCCGAGGACTAATGCACCCGGACCTGGAACTCTCAGTTCTCTCGCGAAAACCATCCCGAAGCGCATATCCCTTATGTGCAATCGATCAAGTGCAGCAGAGTGCAGCAGCAGCAGCAGGTTGCGTGTGGTGAGAGAACGTTCATGCCAAAAAACTCGGGAATTTCCCGCAGCAGCCGGGAGAGACACTCTAGCTGAGCCCGGGTGTGCCGGTACAGTTCGTCTCGTACGCTTTTATGTACAGCCGATGCGCGTCAATGGCACAGTTTGCCGGCCGGCACAAAAGGGCCGGCTCTTGTGGGTACGGGAGCCGTTGTATACACATATATATATATAGGTGGTGGCGAGAAGGATCGGTCTCAGGTCCGGTGCCACTGAACACATAACGAAACGTGCGGGTGAAGTGGTCCCGTTAGTGGCGAGGCTTGCTGCGAGGCAGACGAATGTGTGCCCGCCTGCTGGAGTCTACAGACACCATTAAACGATGGAGTCGGAGAGGACACACACATACAAAGGCCGGGGGTGGCAAGAAACAAACACACACGGATGTATCCACCCTCACCGAGCCGTAGCGGAGCGGTGAGCAAGCGAATGTTAGTTAGTGCACCAGTGTGCAGTGGGAAAACAGGTGGAAAATGGGATGCATATATCCTGGTGGACGGATGACGTGGCAGTGACTCGCAGTTCATCGTCTTGTTAATGCGGTTCTGTGTGTTGGTACACTTCCACCGGTGTGGTGAGATTTAACAAAAAAAAAAACGGCATCATAAACGCCGGAGCTGTCAGTTTTAAACTGTCTTTTATTTTTTTCGTTTCCATCCAACAGCATGCAATTTTCATTGGAAATAGTTTTCCCAGACATGACACCGGCCTGGCAGCAATAATAGTGCGCACTCTATCGCTTCGCTCGCTCGCAGAGAAATAGTTTTAGCAAATAGTACTGACAGGCTGTCACATTTTTTCATTAAAACGTTCGTTTTACACACAAAAAAGGGGAAAGGAAAGCAGTTTTATCGGTAATCTTTAAACTGAACGAATCAACTTTAAACGGGTGTCGTTAAGAATATTAAGACACCCACACACACACATACACGAGTACTAGTGCTTCCGATTCTTGGTTAGAAGCGGCTGCTGGGCTGTTGGCACACGTACTGCAAGATGTCGATTTTCGATAAGCTTCCGAGCGGTGAAGGAAATTACATTGCGAAACACAGCACAAAACCTTCCGTTCACATATGCACTTTGCCGGTCCGCGTGTGATAAGGACACAGACACTGCCACTCCAATGTTTCGCCGTTCCATTCTTATCGGAGGGGTGTGAGTGTGTGTGTTTTTTTTTTGTTTGCTACTTGGCCCTAGGGTTGGTAAATGGCATCCGGGTAGTAGGTGGAATAGTGTGGCAAAGATAGGCGTCATATCGCCCAAATGATGACCCCCCCCCCCTATATGGATGGTGGTGGTGACATTGGTGGTTTGCGAGTGATTCACGCCCAACACCGTGTGCCGTACGTGCCAGCCGTCGAACTAATCGAACAACCAGCCGACCAGGGTCGAAACTCGAGCCGGCCACATTTTTCCTTTTTCTTGCTTTCCTTCGTCTTCTCGAGTATTTTTTTTTTAATTTTGTTGATAAGATATGGGCGTAGGCTCGGATTTTGTACAGCAATGGCGGTGTGTTGCAAAAATATGGCAGAACGCATCAGAAATAGATGAGAAGCTATTTGACACTCTGCACTGGTTTTATGGATGGTGCGATGGGATGTTTTCACGATCTACTATAAATAATAGCGGAAGTGATTATGTGGCGAAAAGCGCAAAGTTTAAATAGTTAACTCAATGGCACGCAATAAAAAGACCTGAATTTGCTCTGCAAACTCTGCCACTGTTCAGTTCTTTATCTGGTCAACAGCTTCAGCAAGCAATGTCAAGGTGTATTTCAATAGACTTCAATAAACCTTCCGGGGGGTTAGCCTTATCCGATAAATGTCTTTATGAGAGAGTTCACTTGAACTTTTTCTAGCATTCCTTACCTTTAAAGGTAACCAAAATTTCCCATAATAAATAAATAAATAAATAAAAGTGTATAAGACCTATAACCAAAAATTCAAATAAAGGTGCGCTCGCGATCGATTCACCACTAAAAAGATCGATTAACACGCTGAAAGATTTTAGATCACGTTCTATTTTCGGTCGATATCTGCTCACCTTATCGTTTAGCCGTTTGTGATAAAGTGATAAGGAAAATACGTTGAACACTGCTCAGCTACAGGGCCTGGTCTGCCAGGTTTCTAAACATTTGCATCATATAACTCGTAAAAAACATTACATTAGCTTGTTGCAATGTTATTTACGAGCACAGGAAATAAATTACCAAACATCGCCCTGTTGGGGTCGATCGAACACCCCGCGGTAATCGACGTTAAATGGTACAAATTAAATTAAACACCCAATCTCATCCCGGTGCACAATCAGTGCTCATTTCGCGCATCTTGGACAACAGTGATAATGAGTGCGAATGTACAACAAATAGAACAAACCACCAAAACGATGAGGTGAAAGTCAAAAGCTTAATAGGAGCTCGGTACTCACCATCGGAACCGGGTGAACGCTGCAGAAAGACGGATGACGAATCACGATGATGTTGCTGCTGCTGCTGCTGCTGATAGTGATAGTGCTGCGGATGTTGCGCATGATGATGATGATGCGATTGCTCCTTGTCCTTGTCCTTTTTCGGTTCCTTTTCCTTCGTTCCGGAATTGCCTGCAGAGCGGTACCATTTGTTGACGAGGTGTTGTTTAAGACACAAAGGCAATACATAAGAAAAAGAGGGAAATATAAAAATAAATAACATTTTTGTACATTGATAACCGAAACAGAAAGAATGATAGGAAGTAGTGAAGAAGGTAGACGATGATTTAGCTTTGCGGGATGGTTGCGTACGAGAGTGGTGAAGAGTGAACAATCGGGTGGGATATGCTTTTCCGGAAGTGTGTGATTAAGAGAAAGGGCATCCAATTTCCTGCCAGTGTAAGAAGGTTCATCAGTGCCAAACAGAACAAAGAAAAACAATACCGAAAAGTTATTTCTCTCTACAGGAGTTACAACAACAAAAAGCAACAACAGGGGGGGGGGGGGGGATAAGGATGTGTGGGCAAGTGTTGCTACTTATGTGTTACATTGATAAACTCTCGATAAGATGAGAACACAGACAGAAATAAAAACAAGAAAAGCGCTTAAATACCAGCACAGCAACTGCAACTTTTGCTGTCCCTTGGATCAGGGCAGCAATTATCTACAAAGGAAGAAGAAGGCAAACATCAAAAAGTCATTTCCAAAATCAGCCGCCCCGATGCAACAACCCCGTCAATCATGCGCAACTTCCATCTGCGCTTCAAACGAACTTCGCTCTGCGTGTGTGCGAAGGGTCACCAGTATGGATGCAAATTCTTCGGACATTAATTTTTGTTTTACCAATGCCTCAATGAGTCCGTTCCACCGTCAGTCAACCGTTGCAACCGTTGCCGAACCTTATCAAGGGCAGGATTTTGGACGGCTCTTTGTCAGCAGCAGCAGCAGCAGTGCAGTCAGAATGCAATCGGACGGCTCGGATCCAGCGGATTTTTACTGTGGTTGCCCTTGTTAGATAAGAGGTGCGGAGTAGAGTGGGGGGTTTTTTTTTTGTTTCGTTTTGCTTTGTTTGCCTTTCGGAACAAGTGGCCTCAATACGTGCACACACACACACATATGGTATAATTTTGGATGATGGAAGAAATTGATATTGCAAACTCATAACGCACCATACAGTGGAATGGGTTTGCTTCCGTGACAGTGATTAAAAGAGGGTACAGTGGTAGGCAAAACAGTAGGACTGTTATGAGCTGTTGTTTAATTAAACGCAATTTCCGTTTCCAACGACTTGATCTTTTCAGATTAATTCCTTTCCCAATAATTTACTACTTTGTATGGTTTTAGTAACTGCATATTTATCTTCAGTATCTTTTCTAGATTTTAGACACCAAGAGAATTCCTTATTTAAGTTATATTTTTCAGCGCCATTTTTATCTAGAACTGTTTTAATTGTAGGAATTCTTGAAACTATTCATCGTCGAATCCTGACGACATTCCATATTGACAGAAGCAGTTTAAGCAGTTTATTGTTGTCCAATATTTAATCATGTGTCACGTCATTTTAATGACACGAACAGTCCACCAAATGCAAAATAGCTCATCCCAAACTAGCGAAGATATTATGGCGACAAAATCTCGGTTCTTCCAATGTCGTTAAATAAAATCCTTTTTCCGCATCCTCCTCTAAATGGAGGACAGATTGTTAAGTGTCGTTTTAAAAGTGCTGAAACTGTAATATACTATTTTCAGTCAAAAGTTTCCTAAGCCTCCAATTATGATCAATTTGGCTGTAAACATCTAAATCATATCCCACCATCATTTTTGCTGTACATTCACCTTCACCTTTTCGAAGATACCAAAACTCCCTACATAAATCATCTTCTTCATCTTCAAGTAAACGATTGTACTTAGCATCTAGCGCTGCACTTATGTTTTCGTCCCACACTGTACGGTTGCTGAGTGTAAGACTTTGAAGTACGGGCTCAATAAAAGCGGCTACACAATGCACGGTAAGGTAATAAGCAGTAATGCTTTCAATGTTCCAGGGAAGCCTTTCCCTTAGAGGTTTTATGAGCTTCGTGTGGCACGCTTCGCCCGATCGCTGAGTCTACTAACACGTGTGAGGCGTGGCCATCAGTGTTGCCATATTTCACATTTTTAGCAAGGATCAAAAGCCACTACGCCCCGCTGCTTTGATAATCGATCGAAATGAAGCCAAAACTTCCTCCGCAGGTGGGTGTTGTTCACAGCACAGATATGGGTGTGAAGCGCAGATTCCGACCATGGCCAGTAATTTCCAAATATTAGCCCTATTCGCTCGTAAAGTGAGAAGAAATTGTGTCACTGTGTATGATAAACGGTAGTGAAATTTTCCCCATTTTACTACTACCACCCATGGGTTTGGTCGGTCGGCCGTATTTTGCAAAACACTTTCCCTTGTTTTTTTTTTTTTGAGCGTGCTCTCGTTCTACTGTTGAATAATAAATGATGCTGACAGTAAAACAAACTTCCCAAATTGATCTTCCTTCGCATTGCGCATGGGAATGGGCGGTTTCTACTACGGCAACCGGTAAAAAGTAAACAATCTCATCAAGCGCATTAAGCGCTTGTCGGGTGAATTTATTTTCCCGCAGTTTCATCTCGGTTTCCACCAAGGAAAAGGGACTTCCGTAACAACTTCTTCCCCGAAAACCAAACCTACCGATTTGCGGTTAAAGTGTGGTACGGTGAAACCGCAATCGGGTTTCACCACTCAATTGGTACCAGCCACTCGGCCAAGCGAAATGTCCCTTTTTTCCTATTAATCAAGATGGTTGTCCTGAATTTCTTGCAGATGATGAAAATGTAAGTAGTAAAAACTTGTTTGAAACAATTTTGGAATCCTTTCTGTTTCCAAGGAACGGGAAAGTATTAACTGTTTCTGGGCAAGTTTGGCAACACTGGCAACCGATTTTCGCAATTGGCTTTCATCACGTTTCAGCGCTCGTTCAATGATCCTGTTGCTGTTGTCTGGATGGGCGACGAAACGAAGAAACCGGGAGAAAAAATAAAGGATAAATAAAGAACCCGAACGCCGAGCGAACGGTTTTATGGGCAAGAATGTCTGATGAGCAACGCAACAGCTTCGAGGGTTAAATGAACAGGAATGGGGATAAACTTTCATTGCAACCCAAAACCTCCCTCCCGGTCCTTTCCCAACCAACCCCTCGAACGTGCGCCATGTCGTGTGTGTCGTGTCCGTGTGTGAGTGAAGCATCCGTCGAGTCCAATAATCTTTCGTCGAAAAGGAAAAGGAAGCACGAGTCCGTTGTGCCGCTGTCCAACAAGATGTGCACAAACCGTACCGGGACACGCGGAACCATTCAACTTGGGGATGCTTCACGAGTGCGCGCGCACTATTGCGAAATAATGCCAGGAAAGTGAGATTCGGCGGGTGGCGTTGGATGGGATGAACAATTGCGATGACAGTGGGCAGGACATGGGGCAAGGATCTTACAAACGACCCGAAACAGGAGACACCTCCCCCAGGAGCATTGACAGGCGCGCGTGTGTGTGTGTGTGTGTGGTGGATGTTGTATTATCATGTTTTATTGTTCCTTCACTCCTTCGCCGTGGCGTTAATTCCAATCAAAGGGCGTCGAACGATGGTGAACGGACACACCGTTCACACACACACACACACACACGTTCACGTTATAAATTCCATTCATTCCTCCCCGTTTTGCAGTGGAGAGGATTGTGGACACTACAAGGCGTCCACATGTGTGTGTGTGTGTGTGTATATGCACAAGAAAAAGGGAAATAAAGTTGGAGATGAAATATCTAGCACAATCTAACATTTCCCACCATCGAGCGTGTCCCGTATTTTGGGAAAGAAAACATTTTCATGCCCACATCGGTCACACTTAACGACACAATCCTGTTGCTAGTGTAAAAATAAAAAATAAACCCGCACACGTGCTACGCCGCATACGCACGAAGAGGTTCTATGGCTGCTTGTATGGGTGAGCATGTCCTTTCCAGGCAGCGGTTCATAATCCTTTTGCCGCACGGTACTGTGCGCACGCATACAACGAGTGCTGCTTGTAGCTGCTTTTCCTTACACCCATACACGCTCAAATGCGTCACTTCGCCCTAAAAGGTGCTGTAATGCTTTTGGTTTGTGAGTGTTGTGAAGTGAAAATCAATATCCATTCGCTACTAACACACACAACCATGTGAGTCGTTTTCTATCCTTCGACAAATCACCAACACTACCATCCGGTTGCTGTTGTACCGGTTTTTTCCTGCTTCGTTGTAGTAGTTACTAAACGTTAATGCTAATGTCATTACACTCGCCGTGACCCTCCTTTTTCCGGTATCATATCCGGCGAGTTGTTGTTTTTTTTAATGTTTCCTATCCTTCTTCTTTTTCTTCTTCTTTTCCTTCTTATCATGCCGTACGTTGATATTTCCGTTATCAACATTCGCTATCTCTCTTCCCACTGTATCTGCTGTTTGTTGTCGTTGTTGCACGGGTGCCCTCACACAAACACACGTATGCGCGGCAAGCGTTGAGTGTTCGCCTCACACTCGCCCCTCGTTGCAAGGATTTCCTTTGTTTCCACTTGCACGTTGCTGTTGCCAATGGCGATGGCTTTTCCGGGGTGGGCTTTTTCCCTCGGTTTTCCTGCAGTTGTTTTCCCGGGGAAGGGGGGGGGGGGGGGGGGGGGGGGGGGGGGGAGGAAGCCGCATGGAATGGTATCGGATTAACCGGATGGACCACATTGATAAATGGAAATTAATGGAATCAAGCCAGCTTAAATGGGTGTTTCCGTGTAAAAAAAAACCACGCTTTACCAAAAATGTAGGCTCTTGCTTGAGCACTGTCGAGGAATATGAAAAGGAATTCGAGTTTTCTTAAGCTTTCCCAATCGGTATCAATTGTAGTGAGATTATGGCGTAAGCAAGTTTTGTAAAAAGTACCCCAACCAAAGCATCTTTCCCAGCACTGGAGAAAGGACGCCCGTGTAAAGGGGCCCATTTTCCATCTCGAGCAAAATGTTGTCCCCCGGGAGGGAGACAAAAAGGCTTTGTTATTGTTTTACAAAGAAAAACCACCCTTCATCTCTCCACTTTCTCGACGCTCTGCGTCCCCCCCCCCCCCCAACGATTTGCAAACTGAGGTGTGTGAGTTTCGCGCACTAAAAAGTAGGACACACAATTAAACGGTCTCTCACTGGATGAAGCCATTAGAGTTTTAGCACTCCCATTCACTGCTTTTGGGTTTTGTCACCTCAAATCTAAATCACTTTTTTCCACCCTTATCAGAAGGTGCTACAATGGGGTTGGGAGAGAGGGGAAGGGAAGGAAGTGGGAAAAGGAGGGAAGGGGTATGAATTCCGGGTGGTATGAATTTTGTTAACACCATTTTACAGGGAATGGCTCGGAATGTTGGTGCGATTGCGTGCCGGTAGCCATTACTACACGGATGCGGAAAAGGAATTTTGCAGTAAGAATTCACTTTCTTCTTTATTGTCCTACCAGGTTTGTTGGGGGGAATCCATTTTCTGGGTTTATATTTAGGCGCATCGTTTAGCGAAAAATGTTAAAAATAAACAGAAAATAGTGATTTCAATTATATTAATATTCAGTACCATTCCAGCTTTTTAACATGATCATTGAAAAAAAATATTAGTCGTGGAATTGGGCAACAACAACTCACTACAACGCACCAAACAACACTTCAAGTTCCCACAATCATCAATCACACTTTGGCTGATGAATCACGACTTTGCCCAACGATCACGATTATTTATAAACCGCGCTACAATTAATTCAACTGGCGTAATCGTGTCCGGTTTTAGCGGACAATTTTTGTCACATTCGTTCCATAATTTTGTTTATGGTAGAACAGCGCGGACAATGAATAGAAAATTTTAAATAAATACAATTAGATAACTGTTTGTAGATGAAAGTATGAAAAAGATTTTAGAAGAAAGAACCTTCCACCAACAAAAAAAAAAAAACCCCGCCGATAAGCGAACGAGAAATGGTTGTACCCTTTGTGTAAATCTCTATGGGACATCGGAAGGAAACATCTGCTGCTCGGCAGATAGACACAGTCACACAAAGTCCCAAAAACGCGCACGGCCACGCACACGTCTTCGGGACGTGTATAAAAGCGAAGAGCAACAAAAAAAAACCCCCCGGAGAAGAGTAAACATTTCTCCCTTCTTAGCGCCCAACCATTTCGCGATGGTTTCAAATATATGCGCGTGAAGCAAAGCAAGGCGCACAGCCGTTCATACGCAGTGGAAGATGAGGATGATGATGATGGTTTTTATCAAAGTAACGCACCACACGAAATGGGAAGAATTTGCCAGTGCGAAATGGGGAACGATTTTCGTCTGACTTTCATCTGGTAAACGAGGTCATGTGTGTCCAGTGTGGAACGAAAATCGGTTTCAGGGTGACGTCACGTGGCGTTTAACCAGAAGCGAATTGCAGTGACAACTCGCCCGCTCGAAGGCCTCCCGAATCGGTGTAACACATTCTGGATGCAACGCTAGTCAGAGGAAATGACAAATATGACGCTCGGCAACCGGAGCGCCAACTTCCGCTGTCTTAGCTGCAATGGTGACAATGTGCGGCAGAAAAAAAGGAATAAAGCAAGCAAAAGAAAGAACGATCACCACGATCGTAAATGTCAGCGTACATGCCTTTCTTGTATCTTTAGTGGTTTGCGCGAGTGACGCGCGTGTGACGCGGGTTTGAAGTTTTGCGATTTCCGATAGTCCGATGCCGGCTGAATAATAAGTGTACCGGCCGATATATTTTCGGTGCCACCGTTGGGTACGCGATGGTTTCTTGCGGGTACGATAACAGTCAACACATTCGGATAGCCATTGCATAGGTTTGCCGGGGTGATGGTGGTGCACGCAAGTTTATCCGATAAATCGAAATACAGCTGCACTCTGGCGTGCCTGCTGGTACAGGTTGTAGAACTGATGGATAAACTTTGCTGATAAAACTCGCCGATAAAGTGTGCTCGTCGGTACCGTCCACGTTATGCCGAGCGGTACAATAAAATCGATTCCATTGTGCTTCTATCGAAGAGCTGCTAGAAAATTCTTCGCTAAAAACACAATCCCACAGCGAGAGAGGAAACAGAGACGATTTCATTGCTTCATTTAAAACCGATTAAAACTGTCTCAAGATACTCGAATCGATAGACGCCTGTGTCTGCGTCCCGTGCGATGGGAGAAGCACGCGCACACGCGACACCCCGACACAATGGGAATGCGGGCAAACGATTAGAAGTCGACAGAAGTTGATTGAATTAGCCGGTTTGCGGTCTCTTGCCAGGGTTTTGCCCCACGCGCGAAACACCCCGCTTTCCGCTTCGGTTCCCCTTTTGGGTTCCTTTTTGCGATCGTTGCATTGGATTGATCTCTGGCAGTGGCAGTGCAATGTACCCCCCTTTGGGTGAGACTGTACGGGCGCGTACGTGTATGCGCCCCCACACCCACCCACCAGTGACCCTAAGCTTGCGTTCTTTTTCGTTGATTTTATACTGGCTAATTGGTATCGGCGAAATGTTGCACTAATTTGAAGCTGGTTATGTCTTTTATCGCTTTTCAAGCAGGTTATGCATAAAAGCATGACGTTAGAAACATGTGTACGAACAAACAAAATAGTTAAGTACATGAGGAGGGAGTAAAAGGTTTTAAAAAAATATGATACAAAAAGCGACTGATCGCGAAGTGGTTGAGAGTTGGGGATGGGATCGATTTTTTTTGGCCCCTTCCTTGCGATAGTATCATGTGCATGTTTGGGTGTTTTGGTTTACTAGTGTGAGGGGTGACACAATGGAAGGTGTAAGTGCTAGGTGACATGTGCGGCGGTGAACATTTTTAACAAGTCGTTTTGTGTGCATTTCACTTTTTTTTTTACGGTAAGGACGATTTTATCCGCGTTAGGGCATTTAAACGTTTGGCAAACGGTTTTGCAATCGTACCGAAACATACATACATGTACTCTGTTCTAGTTAGTAGTTATTGTTTTATAAAAGAAACATGCTATTGTTTATGTTTTGCTTTAACTAATTTACGTGCAATGTTTTGCGTAACATTGTCGAGCGTTCATAAAACACGTGCGCGCATTTCAAAGAATTTACCCGACCGGTCATTAGTACCGGAGATATCGATAAAAGGAATAATTAAAACAAAAAGAACCTTAATCGTTGAAGAATGAAGCGAAAAGGAAAGAATGTCTGATCAAAAGAGATGGTATCGCAATAACAACACCACGTGCATCCGTAAACTGACAGCTCACCGAGGCGTAAAGTTTGCGCAATCGCGACATTGCGTACGATATTGCGTACAATGCGGCCGGGTGGCAGTGTTGCCAAATGAATCGATTTTTTTTTCAAACGGAACGAAAACGAAAATTTAACGGTAATAAAGAAAATGTTTTTTTAACAAACCGGATGATCGGAAATGCACGCTGAAATCAATTATGTGTAAAAACAAAAAGACGAATTGAGCGCGTGATCACGACCGAGGAAAATGAAAAAACGATTGCGCGCGAACAACCACACGACGCGATTACAACATCCGGCACAAAATTTTGGGGAGCCCTTCAAACAAACACGAATCGGGAAGAATCGCCCTACCGTACCTTTGCGTATGAGCAAACTAGTGACCCGGCGCAGTGCCTCACGCGGTGACTTGTTGAAAAATTTGGGTGTAAGATTTGGTGGTAGGGTGAGCGGTTTGCGGCTACCCGTACCCGCTGCCTCCCAGGCGCGCAGCGATCCCTGCGGATGAAGCCGGTCCAGGTTCTCGGTGGAGGCCGGTCTCGGGTGGCGCTGCTTCGGGTACCAGCCCCGGGCGGGACCGCCGGCCAGCCGTAGCATCTCCCCGTTGGCGAGCGCCTGGCTGATGCTGCGCTGTCGACTGCCGATCGTGGTCGAGGCACCTGTATGGCGGATGAAGAACGGACGGAAACAACAGACAAAAGGCGTTACGATATGGTGAATGGCGTTAGTCAGTGAAAGAGATAGAAAGAGATAGGGAAGGAGTTGTTGTGCACCTGGTGCACCTGGTTTCATGTAGAAACCAACCATCACCCGTGAAAAGTTTAGAATTGTATGTGGGTTTTAGAGAATAAAACGATGTGTGACTGTGCGTATTATTTACGTAGCAAATATTCAACCGAGTGTGGCTTTGCTAGGGTGGGACGGGTCATACTATTGGAGATACGGAGGGAGTTCTAAGGATACATACTGATACCGACGACGGACGATCCGAGACTGCTGGTGGTGGAGTTAGTTCTGGGTGCCGTGCGACTTCCGCTACCGTGCGGTGGAACCTCTGGTGCACGTCGATGTGGTGTTCTTGGTATGTCACAGCTAAGGCGATATAAAGAAGACCATTAGATCACCTGAAGTACAACTCAGGTTCCATCAAATAATAACTTACCCTCGGGCAAAGATGGGTGTCTCCGGTAAGCTGCATGAAGTTTGCAGTGATCTTTCCTCGCGGGGACTTTGTGCGGTGCGCTTCTGGTAGCCACCGGTGATGACTCTTCGTCGCGAATTGCATCCGGGCAAATCGGGAGGAAGTGTACCGGGGGCGTGCGGGGACGTCGACGAACCGAACGAACCGTTACGGTACGATTTGCTGAACCCGGCATCCATCGATCTGGAAGGTGAGATTAAAGGTATCCGAATGTATTACCAATGTCTTGAGGGACGACTCTTCCGAATAGTACCTTGTTTTAAGCGTATTTATCGATGGTCCACGGTGTGGTGGAATTGCAGGCGGATGTTCCTCTCGGTAGCCGTGTATTAGCTGATCGTGCTTGTTGGAACCGTTGGGTGCACCGTTGCTACCACGATTGCGTGAACTGATGCGAATACCGTGCATCTGGTGCATAACTTCAGGCTCTTCCGTTGGGGATGGAGGCAATGGCGGGAACTCATCACTATCCTGCTGGAAATGAAAACAATAGCAGATTTTTTGTTAGTGATTGCAGCTTTGTCTGGTCGAAAGGTAATAAACTAACCGGTTCCGGGCTGGATGATGGGGGTGATGGTGGCAACGGTCCGAGCCCTGCCTGCGACAGCAACATTTCTTTGGCACTTTCTGATTTATGAACACCTAGACGAAAACCTAGTGGACGTCTTGCTGGAGGTATGTCTGTGGGTAGAGCACAAAGGAAACGCATTGATTGAAATGTTCCGCCAACCGTACATTGATTCGTCACTTACCGGCTACTCTAGCAACGGATATATCACCACGTAATAAAGCACTAATGTTATCTTCTATCTTGCGCAAAGGGGCCCCTCGTTGTGTGTCACTGTCCGCTTCTTCATCCTCCTCGATTGGCGGGGCCAGTTCGCGTCGCGGTGTCGCCAAACCTTCGGCTGGAACGGAACAGAGAAGATAGAGTGCAATATTGAGTACAAGTTTTAATAGAGGACGCAAGCTTGTGTAGCACATTGTACCCAACATTGTTGTGTTGTGTGGCGTAGCAGCAACGGTTGCAGGGATTTATTCGTATTTACGAAGAACATGAGTAGAATCAATATTCAGGAGGGTTTTTTTGTAACATGTAAACCTCTATCATAATGTTTTATCTATTTCAATGTAGAAATTAAAAAGCAATAAACAAAATGGCTGATCTTCTAACAGCATTTCTTCAACATAAAATGGGCGAAAAAGTTTTCCTCATTACACCAAAGTGCCTGCACAAGATAACACAGGTATCGTCATATTCTTTGCTTGTTTGTTATCTGAATGTGGACAAGGGAAAAAAGCAACCTTCTCTCGAAATGACCTACCTAAGCGCAACCAACCAGCGGACCTGAGCGATGGGTCCACAAAGAAAGAATGTAGCTGACAAAAGGATGAACTCCCTGCTCCATCGTTTTTCGCCCACCACCTTAATGGCATCCAATCTCTTCACATTCCTCTGATACGTAGGGTTGGGAAGGTACAGTTTGTATTTTGAATGCAAGCCGGTCTGAATGAAAAATGTCCCCACTGGCCCTAATCAAACCCCGCAATGAGAAAAGAATCTCACACGGACGAGGATTGGGAAGGCTGTTTTTTTTTTGTTAATTTCTATCTTTTTAATACCGCTTGCTTGAAGGCAAGAGGGTAAGGTAGAATTAGCCAGCCGAGGTTGTTTTGTTCCAATTTGAAAATTAGGCTAAGAGTTGGTTGACATTAGCTATCGTTGAGGAAGGATTCCACTACCGGAGAAGGTAGCTAGCGACACAATTTCACATTCTTAGCGCTTCTAATTAACAGATGATGATGACGGTGTGTGTCACAGTAAGAAGCTTAACGATTGCCGGGGTCAGAAAAAAAGAGAAGCTTTCGCGTTATCGTAAGGAACCCAAGGCCCAAGACGAGTCTAATTAGTGCAAAAGGCAGAAGCTTTTAACCGGTTCAAAATGGATAGGAGCCGGTGGTTGGCCTTCGGCAATACCATGACCGCTAGGCAATTGTCAATGGTGTTTAGAAAAGCCGGCCTATTTAGTGACTGTTGAGATGCTTTCCCTTAATCGACTTAATCAATCTGTCCGTGCGGTTCAAGCTCGGAAGTAATTTATTCCAGCCCTAAACAGCAAAGCGAGAACAGTTTTCCTTACCTGTTGCGGAGGATGTTAGCGGTGGTGTGATGGTAGGCAGCGAGGATACACGTAGCAACGGATTGTCGGAACCACCGGCAGTTGGTGCACCTTGGCCGCAACCGTTCAGATGGGCACCGGTCGAGGTGCTGCCGGCGGAACCATTCGCACCGTTCGCACCACTCGCCGAGTTGTCCAGTGCCTGCAGCGCATCGAACGTGGAGCTGTACGTTTTGAACTCGGTGTACCGGGCCGACACGACCGGTTGCGATGGTGCGGCTGATTGCGGTTGATTGCCGCCAGAAGGACCGGAACCGACGTTGACAATGCTGGCGCTGGTCGCACCACCGTTGCTGCTAACGTTGACAACCGTCGTCGATGGTTTGGTGGTGCCTTTGCTCAGACTGTTGCTGCCACCGACACCGACCGCCAGTGGGCCGTTGTTGATGAGCCCGTTCAGGGTGGGACCATGGTGCAGTGGGGGCGCTGCACCGAGCGGCGAGGATGCGGCGTGATGGTGGGCCGATACCGGAGAAGGATAGCTTCCGGTCGGGGTGGTGATCTTTATAACATTAGTTGAAAGCTCTGAGGTAGTAGGTGAACTTAAGTCTAATGATAAACGTGACCTGAAAGTAAAGCGAGCGAACAGACGAGAATTGGCGTTGGTAAAAGCGAGTAGCGAAACACGTCGGGAGTTTATTTTATTTTGAGGCACTGCGCAGCAGAACACAACACTCCTGCATCTCGAAGGCGACGGAGAACAAGAGTACAAACAGTGTGTCTCTCGATTAAGGTTATGTTTGTCCTTCCGGAAGACGAAACAACAAGCGATCTCATCTCATCAGCAGAATTACAGCGCTATTATGGTAACGGGAGCGTTTGCTTTCGGACAAAAAAGCTTTTCAGTGCTTTCATCAAATAGCTTCACTTTTAGACCAGTGAAACTTTCAGCATAAACGGTGAAGCTGAACAAGGGTCAACAGCAAAGCATAGCTCCCATTCATCAGGCGAAGCTGTTTGTTCGCTCGCTCTGGCTGTGTATTTCAGTTCGTTACCTTACCGCTTCAGTTAAGTGGGACGAAGCCGATAAGAGGAAGCCTTTTGCCTTCCATCTTGCAAGCAGGCGCTTTAATCATGAAATTGGGATGAAGGTTCATTCATTCGTTAAGAAGCAGGAGAATTGCCTTTAAACGTAGGTAAACCCTCCACCGGCTGTTGGTGAAAGATGAAAGCACCCTACTGCTGATGATGGCAATCGCAAGCATTGCAGCCCTCACCGGGTGCATGGTGCTGTTGACTTAATCAACACCGAGCGCTAACTTACCTGGGGGAAAGTACGGCGTTGGGCAGTAGCTTTTGGGGTGCCGATGGGGATGATTTGAGGAGCGGTACGCTGGCGGCAGTCTTCGTGGCGGACAGACCGAGATCGATGCTGTGGCGTGATTTGGGCGTGATCATCGATGCCGGAAAGACGGGACTCGGCAGACCGCGCAGGATGTGATCGTCACCGAGCGCGTCGGTCCGTTGTGTGATGGGAGCTGGGTCCGGCCCGGCGAGCACGGGACCGTTGTTGGTCGCTTCCGATTCGAGGCTGGCCAAACGTTGCCGTTGCCGACGTCCCTTGCGTATGATGTACGTGCCGCGCCCGCTAATGTCCGGGATATGTGGAATGAGGTCGTCTAAAACAACGGGAGTTGGCAATGAACAGGGTTGCGAGTGTTAGTATAGGCGAAATGCGCAAAAAGTGGAGACTGAGTTTTGGAGGTCTGCTTACCGGAATCGGAGTAAATGGAGGCCGCTTCATCCTCGGTGCTGCAGATGGGTATGTCCGGTGGATCGGGCCATTCGTTCGATTCGCTCTTGATGTTGCTTGGCGTTGATTCCAGACTCGACTGCGAGCTGGTTGCGTGCTTGGGCCCAGGTTTCCGTCGACCAATCACCTGCACAGAACCAAAAAAAATGGAACAAGGAAAAACACCAGATCAAAACATTTAATTGTTGATGGAGAGTTAAAAAAGAAATGCAGCAAAACAAACAACTGACTGCACACGAGTACACTAGTATTACGTGTCAGGTTTGTCTGGGAGCATGTTTGACGCTTGCATGAATTATTGCAAAACACAGCACAGGAGCCAGTGTGCTGCTTTGAATATTGAATCACACAGTGCTGTGTAGCAAACCAAAATACAAATCAACGATGCTTTAGAAGGTTAAAAAAAGAGTAACGATACATGTCGGTGTTTCATTTAACATGAAAAGACAGTACATGGTTCTGCATAGGAAAACCTGGGCTTCAAAGTGAAAAGGAAGATCCAGGAACAATTCGCTTACTACCCATACCCATACGGCTGTCCGGCTGTCAATTAGCATTAATTTAATTTTTAGCTTAATTTACCATCACACTCCTTCACTTGCCAGGGAAGGATGTTTACTCGGAAGTGTAACGAGCCGAAAGGAAACACTCCCGAGAACTAACCTCAAGGAAGAAAGCCAAGCCATGGAAGGTAATTCACTGTCCGTCCGCTGGCTGTCGGAAACTGATGGTTTAGATGCCGTGGAAGGTCACTTGTGACCTTTATGTTTTCTCCACCCACTTCCACCGAAAACGACCACCGGCTGTCTCTGTGGTGATCTTCCGGTGGGGCTGTCAGTGCATTAAGCGCACGTTCGAGTGCCGGGCCCGAAAGCCCGGAGAGTTCGGGACATTGACAAATGAAGCTAATGATGCCGGAGACGGTTTTGCAGGCCGGGCGGGAACATTTTGAGGTCACGTCAGGCGTATGTGAAATGTCGTCGCCTTCATGTGCGGTTCGGTGTTCTTGGTTCTTAGGACGTCGGGATGTCCCAGTGGGTATTCTCGGGGTTCACACGATCCTTTCTTCCTTGGTTGGAAGTTTCTCAACCCCGAAGGAGTGTTTCTGGGGTGGAAAAAGACGAACAAAACTTTCACTTAACGTGTGGCAATATTATAGCACCTGGATAGTTGGAACCATTTCCTGTCAACCACACTTCAACCAGGTAATCTAAATCGGTTAAGTGGGTCATTTGGGATATTGGTGGTTTTGACATTTCGTTTGAGGGTTGCAATTCCAGGGATGAGAGATAGTGTTTCAGTGGCTTCAATATTACTTTCAGTTTTGGAAATGTCAATGGATCACGAGGAAAATTCTTATAATTTATTACTTCAGGCAATTTCTGCATTCTGTTTAAGTGGCACTGGAGTTTGTTGGGGTAGATGTGAAATTCTTCCCACTAGCTGGGACTTTCGCGTTCTTGAAAATTATTTGATTTTCCCAGTAACTGCTCGAAAAGTGTTAATCGATTCCACATCTAAATTTAAACATTCCACTTCAACTTGAAAATAAAATTTATATCTGAACAAAACCTTTATGTGATTTTTGGAAATTTATTTGTCATTTAAAATGTTAATTTCCTTGGCAAACCAACATCAACCATCCTGGTCCAAAAGAGCAGTCACCGAACCGAAATTCGCGACTCAAGTGGTCACTAAATATGCAAAACCGGGCCAACAAAAAAAAGGTGAACTGTGTCAACAGGATAGCAGAAGTACCATCTACAACTTCAAGAAAGCATGGAAAGTTTCAGCAAGCAAACAAAACCTAACAAAAAAAAGGAACAGAATAGCAAATAAACATCCTTCTGCAGCAGCTTGCCGGTCCGTTTGCGAGTGAAAACTTTGCAATATTAATGCTGACATTGATGTGCTAAATAACGGATGAAGCTGTCACTCGATCGTTTTCCGAGTTTCGCGGGGCAAACCCGGGAGCGCAATTCCCAATTCGCCACCATCATCCACCAGTGCGCAACAGTACAAAATGGCAACTGTCGTGCCGTTTCGCGATGAGATAAATTTCCGTGGAAAATCCATCTGTGCAAATTAGTTTGACCTATTGCTGGTACGGCGAGGCAACACACTCCTGTGAGTGACTTTGTAGAATCAACAGATTGTGGCTGCATTATGAAATGCATTCGGTGAATTTCGAAGTGTTGTGAGCTGAATGGTGTGGAAAACTTTTCTAACACACATTCTGTGAAAGATTTCTAAACTTTTCGCACAAAATGCAACCGGCTTGCGCTGCACGACGAAGCGTTAGTCCGACAAGGCCGGTTAGCTTTTAATTAAACTTTTAACTCGCAAAACCTGAAACCTTTCGGTGAATAGTTTCCCGAAACATGAGATGAAATGCAAACAATGCACAGCGCCTGTTCCTCATAAAGAACCGGCGCTGCTGTAGCTCCAACAACCGGCGGATGGTTTTAATTGCTGTTAAATGCAACAATTCTTCGATCTCTTTCTCGTGCTTTACTATTGCACTCCTCTCTCCGTGCGGGATGTTCTTTTGTTTGGAATGCTTTTGAAAATGCATTTAAATTTTCTTTCACTTTAATTTTGCAAAACCCGTGCCGGTACTGTGTCTGGCATTGGGCGAGATAAACTAAACTCGCCTTATGGTCCCGCCAGTGGGTTTGGTTGTGTAGAGCCCGCCGAAGGCGAGCAACCAAAAGTGCATTATCTTCGCTGGTGCACCTCAGTTTGTGGAAAACCTCATTCGCTTTTCCGCTACGGTGCGAGGCGAAATCGAATAGGAAGGAAGCATTCGAAGGGCATTGCCACAACGGTGGAGGCGCATTATCATTCGAATATCTGGTAACGGTGCGAGTGGAATTTGCATTTGGCAGCAGACAACAAAGGAATGTTGTTGCTCCTGGTTGTTGCAGAAGTTTTAGCGCGGCGTAAGTTAGTCTCCTGGATGGTTGTGGTGGCAATGGAGTTGCCCTGCATTCCCATTCGATAAGCTGCCTGCCGGGTAACGGAGTCACACTTGCGAATGGAATACACGAATATGCATTTTCAAGTGGTGGATGTGCGAGTTTATACTTAAGCGTATATCATTAACAATGGAGGTGAGTTAAAGTTTTAGAAGAGAATAAAAAAAAATGCTCCTAGGCTGATATTCGAATTTTTATAGTGATCAACCTTCGAAGCACTATTGTTATCTTTACTGTGAAATGCACCAAACATTGTTACATGGCACTGTAATGACAGATTATTCTTGTCTTGAAATAAACTATTCCCAGAAGCACACCTTGAAGCACTGGTAATCAACAAATAGGCCATCATAATGGAGATAGGTGCCACATTTCACACCTCGTACTGAAGGTGTTGAATGGCTAATAAAAGCTACCCGTGCTCGGGTGAAGCTGTCATCTATTTCGAGTGCATATATACACCAGGGAAATGCACACAAAAACCTGTTCCCTGCATCGTGCATGCAGTGTCTTATAATGTCGAACAAACGAAGCGAATGTGACTCGTGACGGTGTTACCTTATCGCTCACGGGCAGGTACAACCCGAGGATGTTTCATGCCTTCATTTGCCGCACGGTTCGATAAGCTGCTGCGTACAGACTACGGTGTTGATGCGAATGTATAGAATGATTTTTTGTTTGCTTTCCTTTTTGATTCTAGGTTTGCCGGTTGAGCGGGATGAAAAACAGGGACCAATATAAATGAGAAACTTTCCTGCAGGAGCATCCTATTCGTGACAATGCATTCCAATGAAGCGAACGGGAAAACATTATAATGAGGCTTCGGTTTTGAGGTTAATGTGGTATTGTCTGCATTGTTTATTGTACGGTTCAAAAACACCTGCATAGAATATTAGGTTGTATGGTGAAGGAAGCAAAACTAAATAATCATAAAGTATAAATTTTATGTTTTTGTTTAACTAAAAACATAAAAGACCATTTTGTCCAATGTTTTATCCAGTTTTCCATAGTGCACTTCTGTTCCGGTTTAGTTTCGGGGCACTATGCGATACAGGCACTACACAGGAGGCAAGGGCAAAAGATGCAAACTCAGCGATAGTAGCGACGTACCGGAAGCTGTCCCGGGTTTCGCTTTGCATTGGCACACATATCGCTGCGACGAAAAAAAAAGGGGCGACGAACAAAACATAGTTAAATATCGCGAAAGACGGTCGGCCGGAAATCGACTGTCCACCGGGGGAACAAAAACACACACTCGCCACGGAAATCCGTTGTTTTTTTTTGTTGAGTCGATTGTGCAATGTTTAATAGTGAGAAGGGGAAAAAAACCGGCATAAGGGATTCTTCCGTTCCTTTTGTTCGATGCATGTTGCGGATTCCCCAGTGGAGAACTCGGTCGAGCGCTTTTTAACGTATTCACCACCAGGTGAACGACACAAAAGTAGGCCAAACATGGTAGGTTTTCGGCCAAACACCTTCGACACCGGGAGAAGATACAGATTGCTACCGTCTGACACTCTCTACTGGAGATCGCTACGATTAATGGTCCCTTTTTTCTCCGCATGTTGGGTGCGATAGGAAGCGTGTAGTGTTGCTTGTTGTGTCTCGAGAGAGTGTGAGAAGCTTGTGCACAGGAACCGCTTCGTGCAAACTATGCAAATGAATTATGAGAAGTCAGTAACGATGCTGGAACGGATGCCGGCAACCGACACCTCATTGTTTGCCGATCGTGCTCGTGTGAAAAGTATATCAGCAGCGACGATACTGTTCGGATACGGTTCAATAAGCATCCAGACATTGTTGCATGTTCTGCAATGCTTGTGACATATTTGGAATGCCATTTCGCGAAAGAATGTTGCGGTTTGCATTTGCCCGATGCCAGGCCATTTGGGGAGGAAAGATTATTGTTCTTTGCGCTGGAACGACAATGTTTAGCATATGGCAAAGTTCAACATAACGAGTGTTTTAAGGATATTACTGTGCATTGATTTATGTCATTAGATTGTATGTAATTTTTGATAAAATGTACGAATTCTTTTCTCCGATCTGAGATAACGTCCATATGTCCATTCGAAACCCACATCACCAGGCGTCTCCATCAACAGTTTTTTTTGCGAGTTGTCCGCTTAAATATTTATTTATGCCGCTTTTCTTTAGGCGAACCTTTATCAAAATCGTGGACATGCGGATCGGCTACTAAAACTAAAACTAAAACAACCCGGTATCTGGTGTGTCCTTTCGCTTGCAAAACATCTGGAACGAAGGTCACCGCTGCGCAAGATAACATGGAACCATCTTGTAGGCAAAATTTATGCCGAAAACGCAATGTCCAATGTGAAGTGGATACAATTAAGTAAATGGTGTCTGCCGGGCAGCCTGAAGACCGGTAGACAGCTGACCCATCCGATTCGGACATATTGTCGCGGGACGCATTCGTCAGGGGGAAATAAAAAAGACAAAAGTGCCTGAAAATATGCAATAACTCTAAACAGCAATAAAAGCAATGATTCCACACACACACACATACATACACAGGTCATAATCAGAGCACCGATCGCATCGAGTTCGTGCCGTTTTGACTATTTATTTCTCGATCGTTGCTTCAGCTACCCAACAATTCCAATCCAATTTGCGACCACTTTCCGCTACCGGCTGATACACATACACACACATATACCGATTAGGCATTCTTCTCTGGTGCAGGACATAAATTTACGCCAACTTGCCAATAAAGCACCTCGAAAGTAACGTCGTGCGAGGGTTTTAGGGAACGTTGGGCAAACAAGTTGCGAAAGCGGTGGGCCAACCTTTCGGAAGTTGTAGCGTCTTTTTTCCTTCTTTTTTTTTTGCTGAGCCCTAGCAACACGGGAGATGAAACGTGGCCTCATATTTCACATCCCGTCGTTTTATAAATAGAGATGAAAAGTGTGATAACGCCAGTGTGCGGTGGATGAGGTTTGGAAACATGGCAGGATGGAAAGGAAAAATGGATCCTTAGCACGAAGCGAAGAACGCATGAAGTGATGGTTTGATGCGCGTGTTTATAGTGGCAGTCGAAGTAGTTTCCCAGGGCCATTTTTTTGCGGTCGGTCATTTTCGCTTGTTAAAAACGACATATGAGAGCATGGAAAATTGGTCCGCTGGGATGAAGGTTCTTATGAGACATGGGATACTTTTCGTAATTGAAATTGCCATCCTTTTTTTTTCGGTGTAAACAGCACGTGCCAGGCTGGGTTTTCGAAGGTCGTGTGAGGAAAGCTTCCACCTTAGACGAAGACAGAACGAGTCTCAACATGAAGTGTGTTGAAGCTGTTACAATGTTTTTTTTTTCATCTCAAAATTTTTGAAATTTTGTGTTTATGTAGAAGATAGTTTATCTTAGTGAATAGAATATATGATAATATTTCATTTGAGTCATACGAGCCTTATCATCCTTATCAACTCTCTAGACATATATGCCCCCAAAACTTTTTACTAAATTTCGACAAATCGGTAGATAACAGCGACTAATCATACAAACAAACAAACACTTTGATAAGAATCAACCACAATAGAAACAGCTATCAAATTAATCAGACAACACACTGAATTCACAAAACGAAAATACAACAGGAAACAAAGAATCATGATAATTATGATTAGAAGTGGGTCGAGCTTGTTTTCCCTCTTTTCTGCAGGGTTGTAAAATTCGACACGCAACAGCGAAACGCAACAGTGTGCTGGCGCGCTGGCACGTACAAAAAACGTGTTCCATACTGCCATATAATCCTTTTCCGCAAAAGGATACTTTACCAACAGCCCACACCAAAAAAAAAAAAGGTCCGTACTAAAACGGGGTTAGCATGTAGATTATCGAAATCGGTTCCGTTAACACGCCTCATTAAGTGCCGATGGAAAGGTCTGCGTTGGAACTCAATTTCGTACGTACCGTAATGTTGGGTTGAAGGTTGTTCCGGATGGGTTTTTCTTTTTTTTTCGTTTGCAAGTTTGTTTATGATGCTAAAAAGTAATAATTGTCGTACCCTAACAAGGAGTAACAGCTTCCAGTCGGTAGGAAAGGATTAAAGTGGATGTACGTTAGCTTACCTTCGAGCTGACCGCGGTGGAGCTTTNTGAGCCCTAGCAACACGGGAGATGAAACGTGGCCTCATATTTCACATCCCGTCGTTTTATAAATAGAGATGAAAAGTGTGATAACGCCAGTGTGCGGTGGATGAGGTTTGGAAACATGGCAGGATGGAAAGGAAAAATGGATCCTTAGCACGAAGCGAAGAACGCATGAAGTGATGGTTTGATGCGCGTGTTTATAGTGGCAGTCGAAGTAGTTTCCCAGGGCCATTTTTTTGCGGTCGGTCATTTTCGCTTGTTAAAAACGACATATGAGAGCATGGAAAATTGGTCCGCTGGGATGAAGGTTCTTATGAGACATGGGATACTTTTCGTAATTGAAATTGCCATCCTTTTTTTTTCGGTGTAAACAGCACGTGCCAGGCTGGGTTTTCGAAGGTCGTGTGAGGAAAGCTTCCACCTTAGACGAAGACAGAACGAGTCTTAACATGAAGTGTGTTGAAGCTGTTACAATGTTTTTTTTTTCATTTCAAAATTTTGAAATTTTGTGTTTATGTAGAAGATGGTTTATCTTAGTGAATAGATAATGATAATATTGCATTTGAGTCGTACGAGCCTTATCATCCTTATCAACTCTCTAGACATATATGCCCCTAAAACTTTTTACTAAATTTCGACAAATCGGTAGATAACAACGTCTAATCATACAAACAAACAAACACTTTGATAAGAATCAACCACAATAGAAACAGCTATCAAATTAATCAGACAACACACACTGAATGCACAAAACGAAAATACAACAGGAAACAAAGAATCATGATAATTATGATTAGAAGCGGGTCGAGCTTGTTTTCCCCCAGCTTGTTTTTTTTTCTGCAGGGTTGTAAAATTCGACACGCAACAGCGAAACGCAACAGTGTGCTGGCGCGCTGGCACGTACAAAAAACGTGTTCCATACTGCCATATAATCCTTTTCCGCAAAAGGATACTTTACCAACAGCCCACACCAAAAAAAAAAAAGGTCCGTACTAAAACGGGGTTAGCATGTAGATTATCGAAATCGGTTCCGTTAACACGCCTCATTAAGTGCCGATGGAAAGGTCTGCGTTGGAACTCAATTTCGTACGTACCGTAATGTTGGGTTGAAGGTTGTTCCAGATGGTTTTTTTTCTTTTCTTTTCGTTTGCAAGTTTGTTTATGATGCTAAAAAGTAATAATTGTCGTGCCCTAACAAGGAGTAACAGCTTCCAGTCGGTAGGAAAGGATTAAAGTGGATGTACGTTAGCTTACCTTCGAGCTGACCGCGGTGGAGCTTTTCGGTGTGATGATGAGCGGATCACCGAAGCTTGCCGGATCGTCCAGATTCACCTCCCAGGCAATGCTATGCCGCTTCGACGGCGTTACCGGTGCGGATAGGGACGGAGGTGGTGGTACGGTCGGTGGCCCGGGTGGTGGTGGCAGGGAAGATTCTTCTAGCGAGTCGTCGGAAAAGCGCTCATCATCACTGTCCGGCCGTCCAGTCGTCCTGGTGGGTATGTTCGGAATGGCACCCACCGCACCGGACGGAATCCGATGGCCACGGGCTGCACCGTGATGCAGGTGGTGTGCGGCTGCGGCTGAAGACGACGATGGTGGACCGGCAGCATTTTGGTGAAATATTCGGCTCAACAGTGAGGTGACGGGTGTGCCACCTTGGAGCGGTTGCAGGTGACCGTGGGTCGGCGACAGGGACGATTCGTTGTACTCGGACTCGTTGTTTTCCGGCGAAGAGTTTTCCTGCGATGTGGAGGTGGAGTTATCGGACGTGGGAAACCGGTGGCGTTCGATCGAGCCGGACAGTGTGCGTGGTGGCATACGACGTGTTGGTGACGCCCGGCCAGGATAGATCGTAACGGGGTGCTCGTTAAGGATCGGTTCTGTGAAGAAGCAAACAAGACGAAAATGTCAAATCAAAAATAGATATCAATCTGTTTGCAAATCTTTTCTATCGTTTGAAAACTGATATGTTATGCTGAACGATATTGGATATTAAAGAAGAGCATTCACAATAAATCAAACTGCTTTTTTCACCAAATTCCCTAAAGAAAACTTACTAATCCACGTCTTCTCATAGACGGAAACGATATCATCGTAAGTGATTCTTTTCCAAACTCCCCTCAAAATGAGTCTTTATTTGCCTGTTGGCCGGATTTGATGTTTGGGAAGTTTGATATAACAGGCGCCAAAACCGACAATAGCTCAGTTATTTCCAAACGCATTAATCATGCTTACACCCTTATCATTCTAAAGCCCTCAACGACCCTTCCTCCGTTGGCGTGCTCCGTTTCACTCTTGGTTTGTCTGATGCCGAATAGAAAAGGCTTCTCAGGGTGTCAAATATCGCATCGAGGGGTTTTCAGCATCGGTTTGTTGCCCGCGTGTGGAAACGCATAAATGCTTCTTTGATTTCCAACCACCGTGCGATCATGCGTTGTCGTAAAACTTTATTAGCAGTCAGTAAATCAGCATAGACGCGCCCAAGCAGTGCTAAAAGGGGGAATAAGAAGGGGGAGGCTCGGTTGGTGTGAGGTTACGTCCACCAATATCCCGTGAAAGGATTTACAATTGGTACGAAGCGAGTGCCATAAAACAAGGTATAGAATGGTCGGAAAAGGAACACGACTCATAGGCGAACGCTTGCTGGTTGAAGTCGTCAAAGGTCGTTCCAGCTTTAAGGTCGTTTGTAAAGGAATGGACGACGCGTCTTAAATTAGGTATATAAATGCATTTCCGCCTTGGCGTGTTGGTATGGGTTTAAGCAAAACAGTGTTGTATCCGTTACGTGTTTATGGTGACCTGTCTGGGAAGCGTTTATAACAACGCTACAATATGTCGCAGGTGTGTTTTATATGCGACACATGTCACTACTCTGATTATTTCAGGTTATTCAAATAAGGGGAAGGTTGTATAGTATTATATTGCACTTTGTACAATAAGGACCCTTAATAAAATCAATCGGATCATCAGATACATTATTGGCTATTGGCATCTCAATGTTCTGGATCGAAATGTATTTTAAATTGACAAATGGTGTACAAATGTTTGGGTCACTTACCATTGCTCGTCCATGGAAAGACAAAAACTCGCCCAACAGAAGCTGGACGTCCCAATAGGACATCGAACAATACACAATAATTACGTAATTACATCAAGCATCAAGCAAATCGCAAAAGATTCAGTAATAAATTAGCTTGCCAAAGCAAACAAGTTGAAGCGACCATAAATGCAAGTAACAAGAAGTAACAAACCATTTGATCAATGTTGCTTGAGCCGGTAAATACAGCACCAACGTGAAATAAAATGGAGAGATAGAGAGAGATAGAAAAGGCAACGAAATAGTTCAATCAGTGCGCGCCAGCAATTGCGAATCAAATGGATGATTAAACGATGATTTCGTTCGCTTCGTCTTATCATCTAGGGAATTCCCGGTGCGATGCTGGGAAGAGTACTTGCTGGTAGGAAGTGGCAAAACAGCAAACAATCCCCAGGAGCTACAACCACAGACAGTGCTTCAACCACGACGTTGAGTCCGTAGCGTACAAACCGCTCAGTGTCGTATCGATCGTTACAAAGGGAGGTTGGTTGGATTTTTATTGGTTCACCGCTTTCTACACGATGGTTGCAAGCGTCCGTGAAGGTGGAAAATATTTTCTAGTCGGGTGGATTGGTGCACTATTAATTGGCAATGTCCTCGGTAGCCCTTTGCCTCAGCAGCCCGAAGGCAGTAACGAATGGTGGGAAAGCAGTAACGGTATGTGAGATTGACTGCAGCTGAGAGTTCAACCGATTGCAACTGATTTGTTTGTCGTACTGTGGTAGAAATTGATGCAGGGGCCGTATCGATCAACCAACCAACTACCAGCATTAGAACCACCACCATGGAACAAGTGACCGGCAGCAGCTCCACTACTACGACGGAGTATCCTTACGCGGCAGTGGCAAAGATATATTCGTCTCCTCAGGACAAGGTGGCAAATATGCAGTACGCGTCCGGTGTACACAAGTTTCGCGTTGGGCACAATGAGGACGAGAACAAGCGTGCGCTCGAGGAGTACAATTATCATTTCGTGCGACGTGAAATGAATCTTCCACCGGTAAGTAGTTGAATAATTAATGCGTTACAACGTTTTATTCACACTTTGCTATTTTCAGACGACAAAACGATTCAACATGTCACCGCCGAGTAAATATTAATCATGTCTAATGCTGATAATTACAACTGATATAGGGAAAAACAATGATTGGAAAAGAATAAAGATCAGACGTTTTACTCATCTTAATTGTACTCAGTCGAGTAATCAAATCATTGGGCCACTGTTCGAACGAGTGAGAGCTGATGTCTAAAGGTTATCTTCTATCAACTGTTACGATTGCATTCGATGTGTGAGGGTTTTTAGTGAAAAGCTGTCCAGGCCAGACCAGGCTGTTTTGAACTAAATTCTATTTATATGCTGACCTTTGTGATTGCTATTATAAAACACCATAATATATTCCATTAAAATTATCTTAATTTTAGTACAACACGTCCAATTAAATCCCTGGATAGAGGGAGAAAAAAAAGTCTCCGTATCAGAATTTGGCACTGGTACCAAGCTTAAGATAATTACGACAACAACTCACACACCATTAGCGTCAGCCAGCTGCGTGCCTGTAGGCCGTCTCATTAATCTTTGTTGCCGTCCGGGCCATGCATCTACGGTTAGTTTCCCGATCGATTATTTGTTTCTGCACCCGGGCACCACGGCATCGTTGGTTTCCTTCGCGTTCTCGCTTCCCTAACCATTTACCCCTTGGTGCACATAATTTCATCCGTTTCCGTGAAAGTGCACCGTGGAGAGTTAAGGCAAATGTCAATCCACCGTGCACACCACCACCGGGACGGGAACGGGAAAGAACTTACCGATTAAACTTGCGAAACGGTACACGAAACCGAAAGCTTCGTGTGAAGTAAAAACATGCAAAAAATAAACATGCTCGGTAAAACTCTTTTTTTTTATTTTCTGTGTTATGCTCGAAAGCAATTTCTAGAACGCAATGCTGTTGGCGTCCACACACATACACACACACCTGGGGGAATTTGGTGTTTGGTTTAATGCGGAACGAGTAAAGGGTGAAAAAAAAAGCATCCAACCCCATCCAAAAGGATACAAAAGCTTCAGTGCACGCTGGTGGCTACTGATATGAAAATTTAATTTTTCACCACAAATGCTATTAAGCGTGGAAACGTTGCATTGGTGTATATTTCCCTGGGTTTCAGGGGAATTTTAACGGACCGTTATTAACTGAAGTATTCATAATTGGGCTAATTATGGCCGCAAATGTAGTTACGAAAACAGGGTTCCAGTTGATGTTTCGCTAAGCAACATGAGCTTTGCGGAAATTTGTTTTGCAGTAAAACTATATAAAAACAATATTGGAAATAAACAATATGTTCCTGTCTTAGGTTAATTATTAAAAATAATAAAAAAAAAATCAACATAGTTTAAATCGAAGAACTTACCAGGCAATCGGGCCATCCCCCGCAGTACCGCGTCATGCACGGCACTGATACCGATACCGAGCTTGTTCCGGCCACCGTCGAGACTTCCGCCAGCGGCATCGTTTGATCCGGTCAAATCCTGCAACTTGGGTGGACTCGAGCATGGAAGACTTGCGTATCGCTGGGGCATCGCATTCGGTGGACGCGTCTTTGGCTGTTGGAGCGAAAAGTAAAGCACAAAAAAGTAATATTGTTATAGCCGCTGGCACTGTTCGGTACAAATTCGATGGATAGCGATGGTGTTGGTGCAAAATTAAATTATGTAAAATGATTCAAGGATGGTGTAAATTAGGCGAAAGGTTCCGATCGAGTTGGCTTGTAGAAAAATGAGCATGATTAGAGGAGACTAATTTATGGGAAGATGTAGAGTTTTATCTACTAACAAATTTGTGTCAAATATGTATGACTTTGACAGCTGTCAAACTATCTATTGGCATTTGATAGCTGTCAATTTGATGTATCATATTTACTTGAAGGATTACAGAAAATGAGTCTAAAAAATGTCAGGATCTTTTCTAAAGTAGGTAGCACTTTATTCACTAAAAATCTTTAACAATTCAACTTTGTTTTTAATTCCTACGAAAAAAATTGAATGAAAGTGTATTTTAAATGTATCCATAATGTAATTGAAATTTTTGCATTCCTTTTCCTTTGTAAAGAGTGCTTAAGGAACATGATACGAAACTACTGACGTCGAACATTTTCTGCGATTTGATTTTTTTTTTCGAATACTGTTACTAAAAACCAGCTGACAATCTCACGATTATCGAGCATTCCCACTATACAATCAATGTAATCAAAAAAGGCTCCAATGCAGCTTAATCGGGTAAAACGAATCAATCCTACAGCCGTTGTCGGATGCTACTGTAACACCGAATGCAGGCAAACAAATGGAAAAGAAGAGATTTTACAACATATTTGCATCCACTTCGCCAAACGAACGGAGAATGATGAATACTGTCGGGAATTTGTCTGTTTACAGCGATTGAATAGCGGCCCAACTATTGGAACATCACAGGGAAAAAGGATAAGCACTTCCGGCGAATTCATTTCGGTTTGCGAACAACGATTACGAAATGGGAATGAGCATCGATAAATAATGGCGCGTATCTAGGTAAAGCTGTTGCCGTAAGAATGGGGCCGATAGAAGAAAAAAATATGCCAACATTAAGGATCGAACCATTACTTCTCTGTATGAAGGGAGAGAGAGAGAGAGAGAAAGCGGGACCCAAAAGACAGTCCCTTATTACTCGATAATAGGGTTGATATCCATCTCAAAACTGCTTTCCCCATTTCTTTCCCCGTTTGCTGCACGTGGCACATAAAAGCGCATCAGATTTTTTCATCCATTTCTTAGTACGCTAGAATGGAGAAAGTAAACAGAAAGCTGTCTATACCGAATTCCGTAAATATGGCGCTCGTTGTGTGTTTGTGCGGGTGCGCATTTGTGATTGCAAAGGGGGTGACTTTCTGCCGTTGCTTTCTTATCAACGCCAAAATAAGCGAATGTTTATTGAAAGAATTTTGTCTGTGGCATAAAATCTTCGGTAACTATCATTTGTTTTATCCGTTTCATTTGACGTGGCAGGATGTGGGGCGCTCGTGCCTTTGCTAGGACGGCGAATAGTTGTGCAAACCAGCCGGGGGAAAGAAATTTATTTAACATTTCGCTTCCTTGTCGAAGCTTCTTTTCATGGGTAGTATTCCGATTACGGCCAGATTTTTGCTCCTCATCGTCTACCAGCAGCTCACCGAAAGACGGGACGGGATTTCGCTGGAAGAAATTACATTTTTATGTGATTTATGCTTCCGTCTGCATCGTTTTCATGGCTATCTCCCACTCTACCGTTTGTTTGCATGCTTTACTGTACCGTACGGTTGGCCGATATAGTCAGATGAAACACACAGTCCGCACAGTTGAACATGACGTGAGCATGCTGAACTAGCAGAGGAAAGACAGAGATAGAGACAAAAAAACCCCGAAAGACCATATCTTCCGGAAGTCCGAGCTTGTATGAAGGGACAGCAAGAAAGAAAAAAAAATCCCGAAAACAGCAGGGACATTCCCTCGCAATCACCAAATCTTTCGTTGCCGCTTTCTTTGGAAATGGTAAGCGAAAGGAAGAAAACTATTTTCCGCCCCATTCCTTTCCAGGCTTGGGGATTGTCTCTCACTGCCCTAGACGCGCCACATTCCGTTTATGTTTGCGAGAGAATATCAAATGTTTCACTAAACAGTGGCCGTAACATGGGAAGATGGTTTTGTTGATGGTACTTAAGCTAAACTATCTTTTCCTTCCACGGTTCCTACGGCAGCGCCAAGGATGGCCAGCGCGCAATGGAACTGGACGAATTCGTGCGACGGAGCCCGTGGAACTATTTTTAAGCAAACACAGCAAAATTGCGGTGTTAGCGAGGGTGCAAAGTTTAAATTTACCCAAATTTATTAGAATCATTCACCGAAAGATAATATTTGTCGCCGTCGTTGCAATTTGCCACGTTTGGGTCGTTATTTTAGAAATGGGATTATTTTTCTGGAAATTGGTTTCTTGCTTTTCAGCGTAAAATTTGTGAGATTCGGGTGGCAGTAGATAGGTGTTATGAATGTTTGTTTACCAGCAATTATGAGAGGAAAAAATGATAGCATAGAATTTTAAGAATCGTTTACAAAAACGATATAAATGCTGCTGTTACTGAAGGCAAATAAATACATGACTCACACCATAGCTTTCGTTGCTTGAATTATGTCTGAAATGTGTTTAACGTTAAACAATTATTCTCTTACACACATCGGAAGTAAGCAGCTTTCTTGGTGGATACTTTCACCGATAGCGCTGTGGTGTGCGCAAATAGCGTTCTCTCATCGCACGACAAATGCTACGCTCGTGCGTAATTTCTATCGCCATCCATCCACGGTGCGAATGGAAATAAAGTACAGCGCTGGGCAGGACACAACAATAAAAGATAATTTATTCAGGGCAACATACAACATAGATATGCCATTTGCGAGCGAGTGACGAAGGCGAAAGCCATCCAGCACCGCACAAAAGGGGCTAGGTCAATAGTCGATTGGTCGGGTAGTCATACCGTACCAAACCGGGACCACAACAGTACCGTGGACCACATCATCATGCAACGCTGATACGGCTAAGCCTTCATCATTCGACATTGGAACGTGTTCGGGGCCCGAAAAGAATATCAATAATTCACAACAGTTGTGGGCAACCGGGCGTCTCCATTTCCGCATACCGAAAGCGAAAGGATTAACAGAGGTCCGTGTGGTTCCGGACGGCAGAATCGCAAAAGGAAACCACAACGTTTTGTGCCGGCAGGCTGAAGCTTTGCAAGAGAGCGTGGCGCTGAATGGAAAGAAAAAATAAATAACTGTGACCCCACATCAATCTGCTTGAGGTTGGCTCTTCCCATCTATTGGATCCTTATCCTACATAGCTTCATGTTTGTATATATATTTTTTTCCACGCACTGCCTCCAGCCCATTCGTCTGATTGCTTTCACTGGTACCAAACGCAAACGAAGCAAAAACAGGTGAAAGTTGTTGGCAAATAACATTCGCTTATCCAAAAATAGTAGTGCTTCCTGGGTTTTGCCGCAAAATGAGCCGAATTTGTAAGTAAGTCCTTCGGTCGCAAGGATGAACTGACCGGGGCAGTTGATTGAAAGTGACATACGGTTCACACTTTACGGTGCCGAACAGGCAGAAAGCGAGAAAAAGAAAAACAAACAACCAGAGGTGATAATCCATTTCCAAGGACGAAATTTGTTGGGTCCGATGAAGAGCGGGTAGAGTTCAAAGCGAGCTTTGCTAAGTGGAGGAGTGAATAAGGTTACTGAGAGCAAAGGATGCCGGAAGAGGGACCAGGTATGTGGAAATAAAATATAAATACTGTGTGCTGTGTGTGTGTGTGAGGTGCTAACTGATACACCAGCACGAAATGTCCAAATTTACCTTTTTGCGTGAAACGAAAAGGATAATCGAACAAATTAATCATATTATTTATTTTTAAATATCCTTTTGAATCGTTAACACAGATGAATGGTAATTAGAAGGGGAGATACAATTATTTCCCGGTCCAAACAGTCCCTTTGGTAGGGTAAAGGTTGTTTATGAAGGTGTTCAAGATATTTTTAACGCTTTTAAAATATATTTTAAGGGCGTTGAACGGGAAGTTTATAAATAATAGTATAGATTCGCACATTTTAAACAGTATAAACATGGAAATTGGGGAAATTTCTTTTCTAAATGTGGCTCGTTTGGAATATATTTAAAGTATCCAACGCCTGAAAGTATGTTATTTCAGTCCATTTGAGAGTGTGGGAAGAAAATTGCATACTTTCAGGCGGTTAGGGAATTTAATTATTATTTGTAATGATAAAAAAATCACAAATAGACAAGAAAGGACATTTCTGTTTCTAGTTAAACTTACCAGTGTTGTTTGTGTTGGACTTTTCGTCGCGATGATGGTTTCGTCGTGTGAGGACGGTTTGTTGTCGCCGGAAGTGTCACTGTCACCGATGCTGATCGCGTCCGAGGTGCGAATCGATTGATTCCTGCTGCGCCATTCCGTTTGACCATTTTCTGCCGCTAGTCGCCGTTTGGGCGATGTGTTTGGGGAAATTCTATGAAGAAACAAAAAAAAGACATAATGGAAAAGCGATAAAGAAAATGGGCAACCAAGAAACTGAGGCGAGCAGCAACTTTCGGTAATCGAATTGTGGAAGTTATAAGTTTCGTTTTTTTTGTTATTCGGTTAGCTTCCGTGATGAAAGCAGTGTTTCATCAGCACCCGGAAGCGATTGCAACGGGTAAGCGCAACCGTGCGTTGGGTGAATTTAGCTCTTTTTTTGTCTTATGAAATGCAGTTGCAAATGGTAGTACATGCACAATCATTCTCTCTCTCTCTCTCGCTCTCTCTCTCTCTCTCGCTCTCTCTCTCTCTCTCATGTATTCTGTCTCGCATTCTGTCAGACGACAGACACATAATAACTCAGACTTCAGACAATCACGGAACAGCAGATAAAGGGTACGCGTCACCCTAGAGCCAGATAAATCAGAACGTCTCGATCTACTCGCAGCGTGCCAACTGCTGCCAACGTTCGGTTGGGCTGTGTAGGTATGCATTTACTTTCCGTGTTTCTTGCTGCTGCATTCGTACCACGAATAAGCATCGTGGGAAAAGTTTTTCCTTTCGAAGCGCTGTTCAGTTTTCTTTGTCGTCTGGTCGATGGTGCACGTCGTCGCGAAAAACGCGAAAGCGAAACCTCGAGCCACGAGACGGCAACCGGTCACAGACCCGCGTCTACAATCTGCGGCGTCTGGAAAATGGTGCAGACACGTGGCGCGACATTGCACTTTTCCGACCTTCGGCAATGGAGCGGATGCACATGGAGAGATAAATGGTTCATTCGGCGTGTTTGGTATGTACGTGTGTGTGTGTGTGCAGGTGTTTGTCTTGTGAGACCAATCCACTTCCCTTTCATGGCCATAAATCGGTCTCAAGGGTGTGTGTTTTTCGTTAGTGGTGGTGGTGGTGCAACCATAACTAGTCGTAGCGGGATGGAAAGGATTTTCTTTCTCCATTTCGCTCAGTGATTAAAAGGAACCGATAAGGGCAGCTGACGTTGTGTGGAGTTGCATTGAAAAAACAGTGGAATATAAAATGAAGCTGAAGACTGTTTGACAGTTTATTAAGCAGAGCGAAGCACATGCGGTGGCAAGAAAAATGCAAGCTGGCTGCGTGATTTATGATGCAAGGTGTTGTGAAAACTTGTTGCCTTTCTTTTACAATACCACGTCACAATAGATCATAATAAGAAAAAATCCGCTAAAGGTGTAAAGGAAACGTAATAGGATTCTGTGGCACTACCTTTACCTGAGCAAAGAGGCTTAAAGCATATCGCATGGAAAACTGTCTACCAGCATAATTTGTGTTAGAAATACGAGCAAACAGTAGTTTTCCATTCCATTTTCAGGTCTTTTGTTGCATGGAAATAGTATAACGATCCCAGAATGTCTTGAAAGGTTTGAACTTTCACGAAGCGCTAAATTACTGCCAGCATGGCACATTGCATAGCGTAGACATCCCATTTCCCGTGATGTTTTTTCTTCCTGTTCATCTCAGGTCTCAGATCTCACATCAAACAAACTTCAAACTCATTCGCTCCCTACAGTACAAGTATTTGATGACAATGAAATTGTCGCAACTGGCTTTTTTCTGCTTCGAAATGGAATAAGCAGCAAAAAAAAAAAAGCTACACAACCTTTTGAGGCAACCTGTGCCATCGGGAGCTGCTGATGGTTGCATATTGAGGAAGGAAAGAAAAAAAAAACCCAAACATTCAAGAGCAAGTTCTCGTGTGCACATGCACTTGATGGCAGGCAAGTTTTCCAGTCGAGTCACATCTCCCATCAAAGTTCTCCTAACAAAGTTGTCGTACTTTTTTGCGAGCTTATGTGATAGCGTCAGGGTTGAAAATGCACAGGTTAAATTGGTTGCAAAACGGATTTTTGAAAATTCGCATTCCCGTTGTGGAAGAATCTCGGTAGTTTGCGTGCGTGGTATGCAAACTCTTTCAGACAGATTTGGAGAGAGAGAGAGAGAGAGAGAGAGAGAGAGAAAAAAAACCCATGAAAACCAGTGCGAATTCTTGCCAAATCTTGTTGTCAGCGGAAGTAAAGCTCTAGTTTTTTGGCATCGTTGAGATAAAGTTTCACAGAATGTTTTTTTTTGTGTATCTTCGTCTAAGCAAATCAGTTCCAAGTGACAGTGTAGTAAGGATTTGTAATCGGATGTTATTCTAGAAGAGAGCACATACACAATCTGCTAGTAAAAAGATCTACAAATTGACGAGAGTTTTGTTTATGTTTTCTTTTGCTACAGAAGGTAATTTGAATGTTATTTCCTTACAATACGATATGAAAACTTTTAAAAGCACCCTCCTTTGCTAAAATCCGCGATATGACGCTAGCATAATCTAGCCGCCTACATGTATGCAATCAATTGAACGACCACATGATGGGCGCTTTCACTGACGAGCGGGACAATCTTATAAGTAATGCTATTTCTCCGACATCCATTAACCTTTGTGATTATAAATATTGCCTAAAACCAATCCTCGCACCTTATCTAATGGCGCATCAATTGATTTTTTGAACGTTCCTTTTCAACCTGTCCAATCAATCAATCACAAATTAGGCTCATCTTCTGCCACAGCTTGATCCCACCTGGCTGAATGATGGTGGGTTGATGGGCTAATTAATTTTGCGATTCGTGTTTTTAAAAACAACACCAATCCGGAGGGATAAAACGGAAGCAATCGAGCAAACTTTTCCTCTCTTTAAAATTCATGTTTAGGCGCACCAAGGCATCTAAATTTACTGGGTACAGTAAATAGCGAAAGCTTCGTTACGAAACTTTTTGTGAGTAGTTGAAGCAAAACAGAAAAAGAAGCGAGTAACAAAATCAATCAAAAGAAACGCAAACTTTATCCCAGAAGCTGTCAGGTTAAAGTGCTCTGGATGGTAAACTGCTTGCATTTATTTTTCATTCCCAACGCAACTTGGGCGGTTCGAATAAATCCAGCCCAGGCACTGTACACGGAAGTCAGCGGTGCTGGTGCTGGCAAAAGCAACTGCCCAACTTGGCACAGTTCAAGCAAACTTATCCGAACACGGACGCGAAAGCAAAGACGGTCTCAGCGATATAAACCAAACACAATTATCGATCAGCTCGGTAATAATCCCGGTTTCAGTTCCAAGTGTTCGGTGCGAGCGTAAAAAGGGCCAGCGCCGAGTGCCGAGAGGCTCGGGCAGCAAGCGCCCAAGGATTAAGCACTTGAGGTAAAGCGAACGCCACCGTGGCTGGTGCGCGCACGTGGAACGAGGGTTGTGATATTATTTTCCTACTAACCGACACAGCGACAGAAGAAGAATTTTTGCCTGCCTACTTGCCTGGTATTCCTGCCTCAACTCCCAGGAATCTTGCCCCTTCCCGTTTGCCACGCGAAAGCGAGATGGGCAAATTTCTCGTTTACCGTGCCAAAACGCCCGTGCCCGTCGGCAAAAGTGGATTAAAGTGAAAACGAACCCGGCACGGGCAGTGCACGGCAGGATGCGGAAGCGATTTGGGTATTGTGTCTGTGCATATTTTTCACCGAACCGACGGGCTGGCTTCGGTAGGCTGGCGGTCCTTTCTTCCCGGCCAACCCACAAGACTGCCGGGTGGCGAATGAAAGGAATAGGGGGTGGTAACCGGAAGAACGAAAAAGTTCAACAACCGACCCAAACGGGCGGTTTCGCCGTGCTAGCGCGTACTGTTGCTGCCAGCGTAGCGTGCTTGCTGCACTTTATCCTCGAGTGGTTGCACTCGGATTAAGGTTGCATTTTTAATCCATTCGAGATGGTGGTGCACACCGATGGGAGACAGGGTGAAAGTGAAGTAATGGTGAGGAAAGGGAGGGGGGGAGTCTTTTGGGTCGTGATATTTCTTTCGTGTTTTGTGTAAACCCCTCCTGCTAGCGCCACGAGCTGTCACAAGAAGTTGGGATGCAGGAGTGACTGTTGATTTGCAACCGAGCTGTTCTGTATGTGGTGGGAGTTGAGAGGGTTGCCTCTTCCGCCGTACAAAGGGGAATGGGTCGGAAATGAAAATTGGATCCGTGTTTTGTACCCATGTTACACGGGGCTGACATGTGTGCTGCCAGATGTTAGTGGCGGTGGGCACACGCCTCTAGGAGCTTTTTCCCGACCAACATCCCCAAGCTTAATGGATGTTGAAGCAACTATTTTCTATCATAAATTAATTTATATTATTCACATTAAAATGTATGCCATATTGCATGAATTTTATCCGCTTTCTTATAGAATGTAATACAACTCCTGGATGTAAACTCTGGTTGAGTAACACCGCTGAAAACCCTTCTAGCGAAAGGCCTACGATCGCGAAAGGCCAACGTTCGTCGCGAGTGGCTGAAGCGGTAAATCAAATATTTAATGTATCTGCTGCACGGTGATGGCAGGATGGTGGTGAAACTGTCAAGTCAGCCGACGGCTAAAGCACACACACTCACACACACTGACATATGTGATGAAACGGCGACCCGGCACACGACACGACACACTAGAAAGTGGCAGCCAAAGCCTACAGCACCAGACAGCCTATTTTCGCTGATTTCATCCCCTTTCGGTGCTTTCGTCTATGGTGCATCACCCTGTTTTACACCCCTAGGATGGCGCATATTGGACAGACTGGATCGCTAGTGAAGCTGTGCCTTATGTATGAGGCCCGTTCAGGTGGCGTTCGATGTACAGCAGACGGATGTCCTCGTGACTTCGATATTAGCATTGGATTAGGGGCGATGTACCGCATACGGTCTAGCAATATTGAAGTCAAATCAGATCCCGAGTCGCTCGAAGGGTGCAACCAAACAAAAAAAAAAACGGAATAAATTGAAAGACATCGAATGTGGAACAGTTTTTTACTATCATCGCGATGTGTGATAGGTTTTGCTTTGCTTTGCTAAGCCGCTAGCTTGCCGTCGGGGATATTGGGTTCTATAAGGTTGATAAGGTTTATCACAATGTAGAAATGACGTAACGTACGGAACGCAGTACAAAAAAATGATATAAATATTATGTTATATATCTATAAAACATTATTTCCTTAACAATATCCAAAACATTTATTCTATATTAAACATTTTGTAAAGAGTATATAAAATTTATATTTAATTTTTACCTTCTCTGTACTTGTTTCGTGCTCTACTGTTATATCCTTGCTGAGGGTGTATTCACCGAACGAACACAAAGTAATGTATGAGAATTTGCACAGCGCTGCTTCAATATTGGCACCGTTTGTACATCGTTTCACGTCGGTTGCCAGCTGCCACGGTTTTTGGAAGTAATTTCCGATCGTCAGAATTTGATGAGTCCTGAGCAGATCAGATCAATTGAACCATTTTCCATCGTAGCGTATTGCGCGGTGGTTCATCCCACAATTCGCACAACCATTTGCCCTACCAATCATTCCCACCATTATCCTGACGGGATCGAACCCGGCCAAACCGATTTAAGCATTCTGGGAGGAAAATTATTAGCTAGCGAAGCATTAAACTGCCATTAGTTTAGTCTGGCAGCGAAGAACCGGGCACGGGTAGGGAGGTTGGTTGGTATCCCGGTGGGTGGTGATTAATCTTCCATGATTGCAAGATAAATCCGAAGTTCAACGGATCCGTCTTTACTACCGTGCAAACCCCGTTACGATGCGGATGCCATACATCCTTGTTAGTTTTGTGCTGCTTCCGGTACGCGGTCTTGATAGACAAGTTCCAAAGTTGTGCAGCGTACGGACGTACGTACTCGCCTAGAATCATCTGGGTTTTAGTGGGCAATACATGGGTAGGATCGGTTATTTTGAATTATTTAAGCCTGCCACATAGCCCACATGTGGCTTACGACCGAATCTTCAAAACCGGCACTATGCCGCACAAAGCCTTTTGGTCAGTTGGACAACAAAATACCTCGTGGAGGCAATGCTCAATTCCGGGAAAGGCACTATTTGTAGGCCAGTGAATAACGACATCGTTGAACGAAGCTGTGCGCGATTAAATATTAAAAGACCGTGCGGTAAAAAGACCAAATGCAGGTGTTTTGCGGACCAACCTGTGCGAGGTTAGTGCCGAACCGGGAGATCCTTCAAATTGTCGTATTCCGCACTCTCTTCATGCTTAATCGAGCACGGATTCGATGGCGTACGATCGATACTTTGCGGTTAGGCCATTGGTTTGTTTTGGACTAAAAATTCAATTTACGGTAAGTTGCATCTCACCGACTACCGACCACTGGAACGTTGGCCAACTCGCGCAGTCAATAAATACATCACATCACCGGGATGTGCAGTACGGCACTGCGGCAAAATGGCAAAACAGCATGTTAATTGTTGGCACGGGAGTTCTAGTTGGGAAGGATACGATGTTAGTGCGAGGAAAACACCGGCAGTTGTATCGAATTATTTTTCCATCATGATCAAATCTAGAAACGATTGAACCGATTGTGTAAAGGAACGGATGTAGCTAAGTGTAATACAATTAGAGACTGTGGCGAATGATGTGAACTTTTGTGGGAAACACTGTGGGAAAATAGACGTTTACGATGTATAATATAAATTAAAAAGGAATTGCTAGATTAATGAACGAAATAAACCGATTACTAAATCGATAATGTCATCGCACTATATCCAGTGATAGATTAAATCAGTTCTGTGGCTTATTGCAAACACTTGTAGCTTAGAATCGGACAAAAAATTTCCATGCGCAATCTAAAGGATTAACATTTCAATCAGCTGTCAGGGAGAAAACTTTATACGCAAACTGCCACAAAAACCACAGCAAAATCGAGCTGTCACTTGAACATGTCAGCTAGAAAGTATGTGCGCAGGGATAGGTAGAAAAAGCACAAACTACAAACAAACCGGCTGGCCACTATACAATCCTTTTCACCTTGATTGTGTGATCTTAAAATAAATAATCAAACAGAATGCAATGGCACGGCTGCAGCATATACCCTCGGTACCCGGGACTCGTCGGCTTCATTTTAATCGAATTTTGCGGTTATCGGGATGAGCTGGAGCATTTCTCGGAAAAAAACGTTGCATTGAACCAACTGCAGGTGGTCGGTGAAATATTCGTCGCTTATTGGTATGGTAACGAAAAAGGTCACACAAGTAAGAAAATTCTTTCTGCCGTTCTTGGTGTGTTGGTAGGCGGACCGGTTCACTATGAGAAATACGCCCGTTTACCATGGATCAAATATTTCATCAGAATAGCCGGACCGTTGATGGCCATCACCACCAGTACCAGCCGTAGACCGGAAGATCTGTGCAGCAAGTGGCACCATCGTACTGTGTCGTTTGTTGTGGTGTGCCAGTTTTGTGCCACGTGGAAAAACACACTCACACACACGAATGCTGTGCTGTTGTGCCAAAAAGGGAGGCCACCGCTGGTAGATGACCTAATAACTCAATTTTCAATTTAACCAACCGATGATGATGGAACGGTATCCTGTGGTCATCGTCATCCCGTCGAGCTTTCGCACGGACCACCGGCTCACCGGTCGTTGCGTCTTCGGCGAGCCTTGACAGGTTATGAGAACTGATGTGCCATTTGCCCGCCACTGTCCCGTGCGTACCGGAAACGGACCGTTCGGTTTAGCGTTGGTCGATTACCGTACTGTACAGGCTAGCGCAGCGTTACGTTCGATTCCCGCTGGTTGCACGTTGGTTTTGGCACTGGTTTTTGGCATTGATTGAGCGATTCGGTATTGAGTGTATCGGACGAAAATTGGGTCGCAAAGAAAATGAACTGCAGTGGACGATTGGACCGTCCAATGCGTTGACTAGTCGAGATGCGGGCATGTTTTGGAGGGTTTTGTTTGAAGAGAAAATTAGGTAGGGAAATGAAATATTATATTATTAAATTTACCGATGCGTTCGAGTGCCAAGCGGGATGAATTTAATATTGATTTGGAAAATATTGATTTAGTTTTGTATTTCAATAACTGCTAGTATACAATACCACTGTTGTTGTACTTAAATTTCAAGAAAATAATTAATGAAACCTTCCACAAAAATTGATTTTTTTTAAATATAATATTTCCAGCGATAAAGTTATACAATTTCAAAATATTAAAACTTTCCATCTGATCGCACCGGGTGTATTCCAACACGTTTGAAACAATTTGTCATGTAGTTGTCACCGCTGGGTGAAACTTCTTGTTCCGCCAGGATGAAATTTTAGCTGTAAATAGCAATGGCAAACAAAATGGCTAGGTGTGCACCGTGCTGCGGTAAAGTTTTAATTAAAAACAACACCAATCCTCAAGCAATCACCACACAGTGTGGTGGAATTATGAATTGAAAAAATAAAACAGTATGTATGAATGGACCACGAAAACATCACACCACATCTGGTGCAGCTGGTGGCATACTCGGTGCTGCAAAGAGACAAACGTCATCGCGGCAAACATGCGCGGGTTTATTGTGCATCAGATATTACCTGAATAGTGTAGCTACGAGTTGAATTAAACTTTTACTGACTGGAACATAAGGGTGAGGATCGCTTTAGGCAGGAAAGGGCAGCGAGAGAAACGGTAGAGGGTGCCGAATTTAAGGTAGATAGAAACAAAGTTACTTAAATGTTGTTTGGCTTTTTTTCCTGTGTGCAGACAAAGTACAAACTATTTCCTTCATCAGCCGATAGTATGTTGATGAGTGTTTTTTTAAATTTCCTTTTATTTATTCCAGCGTTAGGTTGGTGTGGTTAGGGCTGTTTCGAACTTTCACTACCACAACTGCGGTACGATAATTGCATACTGCTGCACACAAAGCTGAAGCAAATGGTGATCTAATTTGAAACTTGCTCGTCAACACTTGGACCATCGGAAGGTTTGTGTGAGAATGTGTTTTGTTGTTGCTTCTTTGTTTATCATCTTAATATGAAATACTCCTCGTTATGTTCGGCTAGATTTTGCTGGGTAAATACCTTTACCATGGGATTTGATAATGTCTTTATCAGAACTTAGGTCACTAACATAACAGACAAAGGGATAGTAAAAAAGTATTGGTAATGGTTCGGTTACGAAATAATAAACACATTTGTATTTTTCTACCACAACAATGCTCTGCTGTGCTAAACCTTTGTGTTGAGCAAATATATTTGTGTATCAAAATGTCGACGTGTTGTCAAGTTGGTCAATGGTGTAGCATTTTTGACGAAGGTCAATATCGAATTTCAACCACAATGAAAAAAAAGATCTAATGGAAGGAACGATCTGACACATTTATTTTTGTGTGGCCATTTGCTTACTTAACGTTTTGTAGGGAAAGGAATGTCAATAATTTTTTATCAACGACAAAAAAAAAACCAAGATTCAATCGGAAACTAATCGGTGAAACCTTTAGCCATAGTACCCGGTGGCAAACAATTCGTGCGCCCGTCTCAATTACATCAACCGTGACCTTTTAGCCAAGATTATTTTTAGAACATCTTCCTAAGTGTTCTCACAACAATTGTAAGGCGTACAAAATGTGTGTTTTGTAGTAAATTTATTTTGCACAACAAAAATTGTATTTTCGTAATATGGCCTAAAAAATTTAATACTTGATTACCAAATGGAGGCGCATGGTGGTTGGTAATTCGCCGGTTTTTTAACAAATAAAGAACTTTTGTGAACGCTCAAGTAAAAAACAACCTAAATTTGTATGGCCTTTAATCGGTATACTTATACAGGAACACGGGCACAATAGTCGAAGAGAGCCTTATTTGCATGAAACACATTTAACCCAGCGCATGACGAAGGTTCTCCCGCCAAGCCATGCCGAAGCGTTAAAAGAGTACATAGGCGGAAGCGAACTGTCGAATAAGAACGCATATGCACACTATTTATGCACCAAACATATGCACGAAGCGAATGGTTCAACTGAACCATTGGTCTGTGTTGATGTTTGCGTTTTCCATTCACTATGCAAACGAATGTACATAGACCGGTAAATTGTCGGCACACATGGAAATTCAGAAAGCCGGTACAAACCGGTACAGAAGGAAGTTGAACAAGTGGATGGAACATACACAGACAAGTGAAATGGTAGGCGTTTTTTTGTGTGTTGTCTGTTTTATAACTTTGTGTGCTTTGAATTAGACTTTAAACTCAGACTCCAAATGCGCCCAACAATTCTTCAGAGAGACCTGAGAAATTCAAACCAACCATTTGATAGTATTCCACATTTCGCGAAATGAATAATAAATAATGATAGTTGCCGGTAAAAGTGGTCCATTATTTCGTACGCCATACATCCATCACAGATGCTTCGCACGCGTAAGTCCGTCGTAGTAAAACACACTTACGATATTGCTGCCGGTGTTTGCGTTTGTTGTTAGTGCGGAACATGATCGGTGTAACAGATTGTGCGGAGATATCTGGTCGGCAAGAAATGAAGCTGTTCCGCAACAATTTCATCAGCAGATCCGTGGCTCTGTATGTCCGTGCAGCCTGGGTCTTCGGTCGTACGAGAACTAAAACTACCTTCGCTTTTCTTTTTCACCCCCGATTTCACTGCTTCCAAGACAGCTTACGCTCCTTTGGACGAGTATGAGCACCCCGGAGGGCAGATTATGTTGACATTTTCACCCATTTCCTAGTCCTGTCGCGTCGTTCCAACAACGCGCCGGTCGGTTGTCATGAAACATCTTGCCTGGGACGACACGATTGGTACACCGACAGCGTTACGCTGTAGTGTCTGGGTGTTTCATCTTTGGTGTATATGTTTACAATCAACGTGAGTCTCTTGGAGACCCGTTCCAGTATGAATGGAGTTTTACTACAGATACCTTTCCTGCTTATTACAACCTTTGTGTATGGACAGGATTTTTCATCAACTCAAGTAGAAGCGTCAAAGTCGTCGGCTTTACCAGACGTATTTGTTTGTGTTTGTTTTTAATTTTTTTTATACTTTGTTGTTTTACCTCCCGCGTGACAACCGAGTACATACGAGTAGGGAACACTTTCCACATCATTCCTAAGTGGACAGTGTTGGAATAGTATAGGCTTACACGCTTTGCGTTGAGAGTGAGTGAGAGAGAGATGTAAATGAGCGTTGCTGATTAGCCCCCGAATACATAAACAGCATCAAAAACAAAACAAAGCAAAACAAAAAAAAACATAATGCTCTTCAGCTTTTGTTGCTTGCAACGGGCAGCAACGTTGAAAGCATCCGCAGCCCAGTTCGTATATCCTTTTGTTTGCACTGTATGTAAGGATACCGAAGGATACGGGACTTTTGTTCGGCGGTGTCATTGTATGTATATGCCGGGCGATTTTCTGCGAGGTTGGCTAGTAATTTGGAACACAAAATATTATGTCTTCTTGATCAGGGTTGCAGCAGCCTTGATTGTGAGGTGATTTTCTAGTACCACGTGTCCACGTTCGTCGTGTGCCATAATTTTAATGGATGTCAAAGTGGTGTGCAAAAGCTACGAAACGACGTGACGGTGAGTTTGTGACGGGACAATGGCAATTGGAATGAATGTTCCAATTAATTTTAATTAATCCCCAATTTCTTAACCATGGCGATTGTGCTCGCTCGCTCGCCAATTAATTGCAGATGCATTGAGCTGACACGGATTTGTATTTGCCATAAATTAATGCACCGGTGTGTGGCGCGACCAATAAATTGCTAATCTATTTGATTACTTCTTAAAATTAGTTGTGTTCCGTGTGAAGCAACTTAAAATAGTGACGATTAAAACAGTCTCAAAAGTAAGTAACAATTCGTTAAAATATTTTTAAAAGAAATAAATTATCAACACGCTCACGCATTCGCGTAAAGTTAGAACTTTTATTTTGGAACAACAAAAAAGTGTCCCCAAAAGTGGTTCAAAACACTTGAAATGCTTTATGTTGAGTGCTGTCAAAAGGACAAGGAACTCATCCATCCGTGCTAGAGGACCTTGTTAGTCAATGGATGCAGTGAAAACGTGCTGCTCCCTTTATCTAAACGATTCTTTCCACCTTTAGTTTTTTGTATAAAAAGCTTTTCATCCTTTTGCTTCGGAGGGAGAAAAAAACGCATTTGAATGCTATATCCGTGTTTTTGTCCATCATCAAAATATGATGCAACTTATGCACACTGCCCTACCCTGGCTTTTTTTCTCCGTGTCGTTGTAATTTGTGACCGGAAAAAAAAAATAAAAGGAAACACATTCCGTCCCATTTCGACTTACCTTGGTAGCAAATTGGAAATGATTCGTTCCGCTTCCTCGGGCGATGGTGGCGAGTACGATTCGTCCGTCGGCACCGGAAGCGAATGTTGCTGCTGCGGTTGCTGGTGATGTGATGGTTGGTGTAGCTGTAGCACTTGTGGATGCGTTGGTGCAGTGGCCTCGTCTGTCGGTTGAAAATCAGGTACAAATTTGGCCCTGTAATGTGAAGAAGCGGAAAAAGGCAAAGGGTCGTTTGAGTGGTGAAGCTGGTTTGGTGCGGGAATGCTGGCACCGTTAGCTGATTTATCGACCGTCTGGATCTGGGAATTGGCGTTGGTGGGTGCATTTCCGTACGAAACCGACTGATTTCTGTACCGCATGCACCGACACAGTAGAAACTGGTGATTTGTATTCACAAATGGGAGCTTTAAGAGCGTAGAATGGAGGAATTTGTCTTTTCCGTCCCGCATAAAAGGCACATGTAAAGAAGTGGTACATAAGAATGAGCGAATCGATCAAGTGCAACTATAAATCTGATCGCTCAAAGTACCTACAAATGCAGCCTTTCCGAAAGCAAACTTCGAAGCATTGCTATTAGAAGCATACGCTTACTTTTTCGGTTGTGCTGTGTAAAATATCTTCCCAAAAATCCTTTCGTTCGCCATAAAATATGAAAGCCTGCATTTCACGATCACGTTAAAGCGGACGGTGAATATTGAAGTAAAGCATCACCGCTTGCCAGGGTGGATAAAATGGAAATGCCATAAACAATCCATTTCCACCTTGCCTTCTAGACGGTACGGGCGCTTCGTGCACACCGTACGCACGATGAATTGTCTTAAGGCTACGAACGTGTGGCTGTAGGGATATGTGTGTGGGCATGCAGCTAAATATTTGAACCCTCCCGGGGACGAGCTGACAGTTTATGTGACAATTTATTAAGCCTCCGGTACGTTTATGGCTCACTTTATTTTTACTTCGTGTGTGTCGCTCGTTGCGCTGCTGATCGTAAAGAAAAAGTTCACCAAAGGAGAAACAAACGAAAAGCACAAAAGCTGTCGCAAATGCAAGTGACAATTCTTCCACGTTCACCGATACCGGGATGCTTCGCGAAATTGAGCGACCGGGCCTACATGTTATTGCGTTTTGGGGCGCTGTCGTTTTGTTTTTATTATTTTCTCACCGACAGAAAACAGACGCAAGTGACTTCTTTAACGAAATTCAAGTCTAAAGCGAAAAAAAAAGCAGCGAGTCCCTTTAACTGCTGCAAAGCGCCGGGTTGGAATTCGACAAAACATCAACCGAATGGAAACGCAAACCAGACCAAAATACGCCCCAAGGATTCGGAAAATATCTCCCAAAAATGTAAAGAAAGTTTAGGAGAAGTGTATAAATGAGGAAAATGGCGCCGACGAGCTTTTTTCTCTCTCACAGCATCGCGCACTGATTCAACGAAGCTTGCCCTTAAACTAAGACTACTGCTTGAGTCTTGAGGCGATGGCGATGAATATTTGGGAAGCCAGCTCGGTAAGGGGTTAAGCGGACACGGTTTACGACCCATGGCCGAGTTAAAATGCTTCATCAGGTTGTCGACGTTGTTCATTGTTCTCGTGTCCGTGGATTTGGTTCTCTCCAAATTTTACGATGCAACAAGCACAACAAGCGACCTAGAATGGGTTCCATCTTTTTAGGAGTTTTGGGGGTGGTTATACACATTCCTACAATCTTGCCGGAAGGTTGTGAATGTTTGAAGCATCATAAAATTAAATAAAACAGTGCCATTCTACGACAGGATAAAAGAGGAAGATGGTGCTAGATTGTTGAATCGACACTTTGTGATTGGAGCGTAACAAAACAAGAGAGAAAATGGTGGCCTGTGACAGAACATTTCAAGCAAAATGGAAGCTCATTTTAAGATCAGCTTCACTTGCATTTTATTAATAAGCATCTGCATATTAGCAGCAATTTAATCATTATGAAATAAACTTTACTGATTATATCTTGTGCTTTACAGAGCACACAAATTTCTCGAATCTAATTATTTATGCTGTTATTATTTGCAAAACAAAAAGCAAACGAACTGCTCATAAACATTCATTTTCAACACTTCATTAGCGAATTTTGAAATTTATGCACAGCCATAAAGGCAGCACCGTTTAATTTGTATCACACCTACATATCGGCGATACATCAACAGTAGCTGGATGACAAAAATTTCACACCACATAAAATTTACACCGAGCGTTCGACCGAAGAAATGGAAAAACTTTTCACACTGTTGCCTCTCCGGCTTCGTGGCATGCCCCACGAAAAGCCGTACCCAAGTGCCCAAGGATTGCTAACGAACCGTGGACCGTGGAGATACAGCTTGAGTTTAAGCTGAAACAAACAAACAACAAAAAGCAACCCGGGCACTCATCGTGGCACGCCAAATCTCGTACCCGTGGCGATGTTCCAGCGTTAAAGCAGAGCTGGCGGGTTCGTTCAACATTAGCCTCATTAGGGTGTGTCGGAAGCACAAGTGCACTTAAGGTGCGGAACGATAAGCAAACGAGCTGGGGGAAAGCGAGCCAGAAGTGTCCTGTGTGCCGTGGGTTGAAGGGGTGGCCGGTTGCTTCTTGAAATCTTGGTTTGGGTTTTTGTCTTCCTTCGCTGCTGTAATCTTTAGCTGTTCGTGCATATGTACATCCTTTAGAACGTACAACGCCATCGGCAGGTCTGGGGCATGTAAAGAATAAAATAAAAGGGATGCAAATGCTTTTCCGGAAGGTAAAATTACAACGGAACGTGGCAAAGTTTTCTGAATGCATACATTCCTGCCACATGGGGAGAAAAAAGCACAGAAGAGAGCTTTTTTTATGCTTCTCGATTCTATACGCTGTACAGACATGCGAGCATCGGGAAGTGATGCTATAATTATACTCCGGAAGTCCCATGCAAGTAGGCCTGCCGGATGCAGTGAACCATTCAAATGGCCAGAGATTGTGTGTATGTGTGTGAACCAGAATGTCGATTCCACCATATGTGTTGGGTAACGTTCCTGCAGCGCTGAATGACGACTCCCAGCGCTCGATTGAACGTCCAGAGCATGACTTCAAAAGTGATATTATGCACGCTTTTTCCAACGGAAAAAAGGTGCTTTATGATATTACAAATCATGTGCTAATGGTGCACAGGGGTGGGGTGATTGGGGCCCTACCGTTACCTACCTTCTCCCGTTCATGCTCATGTAACCATCGTCCTCGGACTGGTGGCCCTGCGACGGGCTGTCCGGTTCCACTGCCGGATGGTGATGATGATGGTTGTGGTGGTTCGTCCGATCCGGTTCCTCTTCGAACTCCGACAGGACCTTATCGAGCAGTTCGAGCGATTTTTCCACATCATCGGTTGCGCTGGAAGTATAGCGATGGGCGAAAAAAGAAAGAGCAAGAAATCAGAAAAGGGCAGGAAGTTTATTAGTCTCATTATCGATATTGCTGGTCGGGGCGCAATCTGCTAATGACCTGGAGTGAATAAATTGTGTTCATAAATTAAAACAAAAAAAAGGCCGTGGTTTGGACCGCAGGTTCATGGAGAAGCGCTGAATAGGCGCGTGTATTAAGCAATTAAGAGTAAATATGGAAAATTAAAACCAACTTTCTTAGCGAAAAAAATAAATAATTCACACATACAACAACAAAAGCTCTCTTCACACAACTGGTTGAATAATGAAACAGAGATGAGATAAGAAAAGCTGTAATCCTCGTTTAATTTGACACTCGGAAGTGATGCACCACCTCACCGTACTTTGATTGATTGCTCGCTATGAATGGCGTGCTGCGAGATTGACCCCGCTGGCAGAAAATAATGTTAATTACTTCCTACAGCCAACCACCGTGCTTCATAGCTCCTTTCCTCGTGTTAATAGCTAGACAGCACGAGCTGGTCAGCGAAAGATAGAGAGAGAGAGAAAGAGAGAGAGAGAGAGAGAGAGAGAGAGAGAGAGAGCGACAGGAAAAAAATGGAATAGTTCCAGGATATGCCAGGTTCGTGTTTCTAGGAGCACTTGATCAAACGCAACCAACGACGCTGGAGGTTACGGTGCACAACAAAAAAAAAGGATGTGAGCTTGTGTTTTTTTCTTGGTTGTTTCGCCTTGATCGCATCCACTAATGATGGATCGTTATGCTTTTAACTGGAAAACTCCTGCGGGCGTGCCATACTCGTCAGGATGTTGTAATGTAATACAACTATCGTGCCGTGCTGTGACGGAACTGGGAACGTTTGGAGGCAAGGTCCGAAAGCAGGTTGATTAATGAACAGTGTGTTACACACGATTCTATGAGGACGATTCTGTATAAGAGTGATAAACTGTGGATAAGACATGATGTGAAACTTTACAGGTGATGTAAATAATACGAGGGAGTAAGTCAATGGCACTGTTGAATGTACAGCACTTGAAAATGAAGCTTTTCTTTTGAATCTAAGTGAATATGTCGTACAGTATTGATTGACGTAGCGTTTTCATGCCTATTTCCTGCCATTAATAAAATATTCAACACTGCATTGTACGGATGTTGCATTGCTGGTTTGAAAAATGTTACTAATAAGACGATCCCCTGAAAACATGGAATGCATTTTACGCTAATGCGAATTGTTTGATGGTGCGTTGTGGGGGCCTTTATGAGCACGGAAGTTTATATTGTTATTTGAGAAATGTAAATTTTTAAACACCTCTCTAAGTGGAGCTGGCTGAATGGAATATTCCGGCTGCTAATGAATGGCCCGTAGCGTTAACGTACGGAAGGTGCGCTCCACACACCCGTATTGCATAAATTATGATCGAAAAGTAGGACGTCGTGTGTGTGTGTGTACGTGCGAGAAAATAGGCTTTTAAGGAAATGCCAATCATGGGGTAGGAGCGAAAACGGTGCTTAAGAAAGGAAGTTGTGTCTTGAAGAAGCCATGAATCGAAGATAAAGTCCTTAAGAACGCATATTTTATTCACAGTCAAAGCCATTCGATTTTGTAAATAAATTAAGATACACCGATAGACGATGTAGTTTAAAGTAGGCTGTAAACATGTTTTGTTTCAAAGCTTTTTAAATATTTTATTTCAAATTTTTGCTGTAATTACCACTCAAAAAATAATCTTTTCATATTGTTACTGTACTTCTTTCAGTAAAAATAAAATTTCACCTAAAATATCTGGCGAAATATTAGGGTCGAATTGTCACCGAGTTCGTCCCAAACCGGAGGTAAATTAATTCCAAGTGATGACATAGACATTTTCAGGCCACACTCCTGGCTGACTTGTACGTTCATTGTCGATTTGCTTATCGCCTGAAGAAATCTCATTTTCCTCAATCTTTTGCAGCAATGTTATTACTGGACGGAAGAGTGATCATATCCGGGTTCGGGAAATGTCGAAGGTGGCTAAAGACACTCGCCTACCCATAAGAATGGTTCACTCCCCCAAGGGCATGACAAGCATGATGGACGGAAGGTTCTGACAGGCCCGTCAGAATCATTATCTGACCCAGAATCAGCCATGTACATTTCGGAGTTTTCGTCCAAAGTGTTTGGCACAGGGACCCGAGTGCATCTCAAGCTAAATTGGATGGGAAGTTTTAAAAGGTTGCATCAAATTATGACGATGGGTGGAGGCAAATTGTAAGAAATAGGTTATGGACGATGGTACACTGTAACGTAACGCGAAGTTATGAAAGGATGAAAACTGTAGAATAAAAAAATATTATATAGTTTTCTTCCCTTGAACATACTTCAGCCAAAGAAGCGTTTAAACGCGAACGCAATCCACAATAATTTATGTCCCCAGATATCGTCTTAGCGAAGAAAAATGGGCAATAATTGGCCTTTTCCAACAAAATGCACCATCAAACCGTACCGACATTTACAGGTAAGAGTCATTACGATCGAATGATAATAGCCATAACCGTTTAGAGAGGAGCATCAACATCTTCCCGCTGCTGTAATGTAATGCTCGCGGATAGACACTAAACATATCTCTTTACTGCCCGCAGTATCATCGTCCTGTTTTTATTGAAGCCAATGTTAGGGGTTGTACAAAAACCACTGATACATTTAAGGATTCGTGCGATATATATGGCGGAAAAAGAATGGCGCTCATCTCTCCATGCCTTTGAAGACTTACTGGAGAGAGTTTCATTTTGATGCGTCATGTTTTTTTTGTGGAAGTGCTGACATAGGTTTTAATTTCACACAAAAGACACTCGATGACTGATAAACCCCATACATAAGTTGATAAATTTATGCATCTTTATGCATAAGTTTTCTAGTTTGCTTAGACTGTAATAAAGCTTAGACCACAATACTGTCTTGCTCATCTACTGTGTAGTCAATCCAGTACTGCTACATTCTGCTTTAGATTGTCCCCTTATTTTGGCACTCCATTAGCTTTCACACCAAATGGTACTTCTCGCAAACAAAACCCACTTATGTTAGGATTAGGTACCCGGCAAGCCAGCACCCAGTGTGTTCGGTAATGGTGTCCGTTTTAGTAGCGTACCACCACGCTGCAGATCGATTTTGTGAAGGTTATTTTCGGAATTTGTACAATTGGTTTTGAGTGAACCAAGCGTGGGATGAAACGTTGCCGGAAGGATACGCCGTGTCGAAACACATTGAACGTGTGTGTGTGCGTGTATGTGTGGGTGGCAAACTTGTAACCATGCGTGTAAAAGTGCCATTTAATGTCGTGTTAAATGTGGTTTGCATGCAAAATGACCGTTTCTGTTTAGAGTGTTGTCCTTCGTAGTATGGGAGAGTTAATACCGCCACCCGACACAGTGTCTGAATTCCAGGATCAATGTTGCAATGTTTCTTTATTTTATGTACGCTTGGGGAATGTGGAAGTAGCTGCCATTTTGCCACACTCGAATGTTTCTCGCATCCTTCCGTATCCGCATTCGAATCGAATAAAATTGCTGCTAGGGTCGTGAACAATAGCAGAAGAGTTTCTTCAATGTACCGCATAATCTTGGAGGATAACAATTGCAGTATAACTGCAGTATGAAGCAATTGGTATGAATTGGAAGATATTATTTGTTATAATCTTTTTTAGCAATAGCATTAGTGAAAGCTTTCAGAGGATAGGAATCATTTATAAACGTAGCATAATTTCTGAGACTTGAAGTACTCCAAAATGGAATATCGAGATTTTCACTATTTAATTTTGGAGATGGCTATTGAGTAACTGTTCCAGTTTTGTCGGCCCCTAACGTCACATAAAAAGGACTTATTTGGTAATACTTTGCGCAATTTTCAAATCTGCGCTCTAGAGAGAGCAATATAAACATCTGATTGGAGTGAGTTAGAATTGCCATTCATTGAGCACGTCGTCAGAATGACACCGGACAATCTAACATGCAAAATCTGTTTAGCCTGTTCATGCCCAACAAAAGCGATGATTGGAATCATTTATGTTGTATTTTACACAACTGATACGTTAGCTGGAGGCTAAAATCGAATGTAGCTTCCACTCTTGAACATTTTTAACTTCATTAACAAACTTTCTTATGGATGTGTGTACGTATGTGTAAGTTTGCGCAACGGCGTACGTGTGAAATTTCGTGATTTATCGTGATTGAATTAATTCACTAGTCTGTCGCTTCATTCGTTTGGCCACCGTCAACAACGATGCATTCGCACAACGTGACGACATTCGACGCTGAGTTCGTTAGTGAACACAGAACCCGAAAAGTATCATTCATCGCAGAAAGGACTCGATTCCGTTGCCTTTGCTCTTGCAAACATATTTGTCCAATGCGTTAATTGGTCCAATTTAGAGCCGATGTAGGCACAAACACAACAAAACTCACCAAATGATGAACGGGAAAACTCCAGCAGGGGACGAAAATTTAAAGGAGAAACTGGTAAACAGCTTGAAGCAAGTTGTTCGTTCGGTAGTTCAATGAATCGATACAATTCGCTATGAAGGACTTCAAACGGTTTCGTCCAGCGTAACCTTCTGGGAAGCGGAGGACAGCCAATTTATGGCAATAAGGCGCTTAAAGTTTGCTCTTTTGTGCTTTTTTGCCATATTGGCCATTTCGCAGGTGAGTGAGAAATTAATGTTTGTCACTTTATTTTATTGCCTCACCGAAAAAAGGGGCATGGATGATGGAATGATGAGACGATAAAGTTGATTGTAGGAAAAACGGTTCCAGCAAGAAGGTGGATTTTCTATCAAAAGAAGTACGCTAGCAGACAAGCGTTAAAACGGCAAGGAGAATGGCAAAAGAAATCACCGGTGTTCAATGTGTTCCTTTTTTTCTCTCAAGGACGAACCTTTAATCAATGGTAAAACGTATCTGCCTTATTTTTAGTAAGCGGCAAACTAAAGCGTAACCTCGAAAACTGCGGCTCTCTCTCTCTCTCTCTGGACAGCAATAGCTGCTTAAAGTCGTCCCTAAACCCCCCGGAATGAATAAGCAAGTAAGGAAACTGGCAGCAAAAATAGCTTCACTCTGGTATCGATTCGTTAGAAGCGTACGGACTAACTTCGCGGCGAAGGTCTTTTCTTCGCAATCTTCACTGCCAGCCAAGCTTCTCTCAATGTGCCCCAGGCAATGATGGTTGTCGAAATTCAATTTAAATTTTGTTTGCTCAGACGAATAGCCGGGTGCTACATGTGTACACCGTTCAATGGCACCGGAAAAGTTTCTGTATCAGTTGGTGGGAAAAGTTGAAGCTTTCCAACACCAGCGCGACGGCACAGTGTTTTTATAGCCGTACGCAAAAAGTAAGTCGTTCTGCGGTAGAACGGCAGCAGACGCCGTGCTGGCAGCGATCACAAATTAAAACCGTGTATCAAATGCCAGCAGTCTACGTCTGCGACCGGGGACCTGGGTCGTCAAATATTTTGCTTTCTCGCTTTGGAATCCTTTCCCGCCGATTCGTTGTTTGTTGGGCGTTGAAGGCAGACTGCAAGCGGACAGCGGCACTGTTATCGAGAGTCGGCAAAGTTAAGATACTTTCCATCAAATTTCCCAAACTATTGGACACCATTTGTCCAGCGTGTACCGGAAACGGTTGATAGTCAAATCGTAGCATGGACCTTGTTTTGTTGCACATTTAACGGTACGCGCTAGACACACGGGGCGGTGATGTTTTGAAACGATCGAAATACTACTTTTTATATACTGTCCGGAACCCTCGACACCGGAAGGCTCGGTCGGGAAAGTTAGCGTTACCGGTTGTTGACACGAGCTGTGGGGAAAGCTATGAGCCATAGAGGAAAAGTTGTTGTTTGCGCAGAAAAAGGTTGCACCAACCATCCACCAGTACACAGACGAACGGTGTGGCTTCAACGGTTCGTTACTCGAGCACGTGAATGATGAACTTCGGCGCGATAGACAGAGTTGCAGAAAGGATCAGAATCAAAACTTCAAAATTGCCAACCAATGCCAACGTTGGACAGCCACAGGACAGGCGTCCGGAGTGAGGCCGCCTGATTGTTGATTGTGCTGAGCGCATGGTGGATGGATATGGAATTCGACGTAATTGGCATAATACCAAAGAGTTTCACATTCTGCCTGTAAATGTCAAGTGCTACAGCAGCGTACCTTTGCCTTTTCTAGCACTGAAATCGATCATTACGACGAAACAAACACAACGTACGTTATAACAACTATCGTCCTGAGCTGTTTGCTATCGCAAAAGGGTGATTGAAAAGATCCGCCTGAGCGAAAATATTGATATTGGATCGGCTTCAAAGAGTGGGGTTCAGAAATATCATTAATAAATAGATGTGTTTGCTCTTTTTGAACAAAATATTATCGACGAACGTACAAGCATGATAAGGTTTTATGTATTTTAAAGTTATTTTTACAGAATGATATATTTTGATAACTACTTTCATAAGAAAATCCTCTGACTAAGAAATAATAAGAAAATGTGATGACAACTTTGAGAATTGATTTATTCCATTACGAAACAATTCAACAAGGAAGCTTTCCACAGGTTCACCTTTACACGATGAGCATACATCTTAAAATAGCACAACACGCTCCAAGGACTCGACGCAAATGTCAATCTACGGTAGGTACAAAAGCTCGGTAAGCTTAATCTGTTTATTTTTCCTAGAAGCCACACAGGGAGCAGCTAGCCTTCGCTTTAGCATGGGCGTAAAATGGTTGTCTATTAGGGTATACGTGTGTGATTACCTCACAGGCGAAGGGCACGGTAGATTTAAAGGATATTTTTAGCCTACCCTGTTGCAGGGTTGGTGTCGAAGGTGTTGAAGTGTCTTCTACGCACATCGCTTTAGATCCGGGTGACCTTCGATTCTCACCAAGGGAACTGAGAAGACTGTTCAATATGCCGTATAATATGCTTTTAAAGCTTTCCCGAGATCGATAAATCGAGGTATTTCTTAAGGCAAATGAAGCCAAAGACATGTTGCATAAAAGAAAAAGAGAAAATTGAACGAATGCGTAGTGTGAAATTGATTGATAAGGTATCAGATTAGGAAAAACCTTCCAGTGAGATTTTTCCTTTTTTACTAGTTTTTTCGCTTTTCTTCTTCTTCAATTAATTTAGCTGGTTCTTAGTAGTTGTGGCATTTCAATTTAGATTTAAACCACTCTATCTAAACCGGTCATGATAAAGTCCCAGCAACTGTGGCCCTGCTCAGTCCCAGCTGGCTAGTAGCTTTGCGTTTCAAAGTGTTGGAAAAACTTCCCTCCGAAAAATCAACCCTCCGAGACCCTCCGAAAAATCAATAACCAATCACACCGAACAGATAAGAAAGAAGTAAAGCCCGACCGACCGCCGGTCGCTGTAGACGAAAAAATAAACCATTTAAAGAAAAGAAGAATGTCCTTCCAATCGAACGTTGTTATTGTAGCATATACGGCTTAATGTGTATCACAACAAACAGACAGTGCTGCTGGACGGTGGCAAATCGAATTAAAATTCCGTTCTCGCAACAAACAACAACAAAAAATGCTACCGTCGGCCAACCGAGCGTCGTAAATCGAGTTCACTGGTCGCTGATCGCGAAAAAGCAAAATGAAAAAAACACAGCACCACAGTATGCTGTGACACAACAAAAGGTACTATCAAGAGGTGGACAAAAGCATAACGCATGTGGTCACAGATTTTCCAACATTTTCGTTTCCTCTTTTGCCGGGCACGTGACCGCACGACACCCGGACCTTAAGCGGAGTGGGACGGTTGGCAACGGGTCTGGTTTCTCAGGTTTGTGGTTGCCAGTGGGCCGGGACGCATTTTACGATGCCATAAATTTATTGGCGGAATTACATACGGCAGTACTTTCGCTTTTAACGACTTCCGGATTTTCGGGTCGGCCGGCACGGGTAAGCAGATCGTCGTTCCCGGCCAGACCTCCCCGGAAGCGACCGTAGATTCTACAACCTATCCGACCACCTACCGACGGTGAGGACAATCGATATTTTGGCAATGACCCGAAGAATGAAATAAAAGCAAAGAAAAGCGCGTCCACGGGATCACGGGAGTGGGTTCTTGAAGGAGCCGGTCCCAACAAAAAGATTACAGTGAATTGTTGCGAACAGGGTGAGCGTGCCAAACCGTGGCTAGATGCGTGTGTTTGCTGTATGGTGCCGAGATTAGGAGAGATTCAACCGAATGACGATATTTACCCGTGGGGTATAAACACGCTGATGAATGTGAGCGAACCTTTCCACAACCAGCGAGAGGAAAATTCGAAACACGTACCACGAGTTGGTCTTGTTGCAATGCTCATGTCGAGATAAAAAAGCGGCTTATTTTGAAAACGAATAAAATTGAAGAAAAAAAGAAAAACCCGGAGAAATCCTGTTTTAGTTCTTCTGCAAAAGTTGTGTTGTGATATACTGTATGGTGGAAATTTTTGAAAAGAAGCATTGTGGCGTACTTTTATCGCTGGTGGAGTTCCGCAAAACGAATGTCGTGTTTATTTTCCATTCATTCGTTTTTCGTTATATTCAAATCGATGTAACTATGCCGTAAAATGGAATTTTGATTCTTTGATTATCGTGTCGCCAAATCAAAGTTAAATCCGGTACGATAAATAAACATAAATCACGGTATCGTCCAAATCGTGAAGATTCCTTATGGAAATTGCAAACCTTTCGTATCTCTCAATGGAACCTTAAATAAATTAACTCTGAAATACACAACCATAGCACCAGAAATGATTGTCTGGTTGATAGTATTTTTCTTAAGCCGCTTTTATGATACTCACATCCTCTATAACTGACCATCAGAAGCGTGAGGGATACCCATTAAGGGGCGAAAGGAATGTGCTTTCAAAATCCTGATCCTCTATGTCTGTGATTTAGCTGAGCGATAGAAGGGCGAACATTTATTAGTGGTCAGAGTGACGCCTGATGCGGTCAAGCTGTGCTCCGCAATGCTGCAAGCATTGATCTCATCTTTTCCAAATCTTCTCCCTCAAGAAAGACTAACACCGGGCTCTTAAGTCGATGCTAGTTTGGTAGAAACTTTTCTAATTAATACAGTGCCTCCGTGTCTTGTCTTCTTCAGCTGAAAGGGGTCTGGACTGGCATATTACCTGCACAGTCCAAAAATCATCCTATGAAGTCATCAATAACCTGTGCAAGACTGAGAGCTGCGGAACCTACAGAAGCTGAAAAACCGGACACCGGAGTCCGAGTGTTGAAAAGTTTTGTCTATAATAATTAATTTTCATTTTGTTCCGGGCGTGTTCTGGAGCTTGAAGCAGTGTTTGCATTATCTCTGCCGTTTGCGAGACAAAAGGTTTGGTGTGAAACGGATTTATAATTCGATTCCGAGAGAGCTCCAAGCACCGGTAGGAGGTGCTGATGATAATTTGCATTTTATATGCAAAAAAATAGAAACTCCACGGTTGGGAGAATGTTCTGCCCAAAAGAGGAAGTTCTGGTAGTGAAACGATGAAATCCACCTATAGGAATCATTTAGTGGCTTTAAAAGATCTTTCCAGCTGTGTTATCCTTTTCTGATACTGCCGCTATCGTGCACGAGCAAAATGGTGCGAAACTTGAAGATTCTCCTGCTCGTTCCGGTCGGAATGGTTGGGGGAGATGAAGTCGTGTGGTTTACGGCATAAGCAGCCGTCTGACATGTTTAATGAATGTTTCTGCTGCTACCCAGATTATGGTCGGTTTCAAAGAGCTGCAAAGCTGCCCCGTGTAGGACAAAACCCGGCCCGACCAACAGGAAAGGAAGCGTAGGCTCTAAAGCTTCGTATACTGGCCGATTTCCTCCGTATGGGGGACGGTTACCAAAAACTAAAACTAGAAGAACATCATCAGTTGGGTTGGGTTCTATCCCACGGAATGGGGCAAAGGAATTATGGCTTGCGGTTTTTGGGAGTCAAAAAAAAAAAGACACAGACAAAGAGCAAGGAGAAAACATTTGCAGCGAAAGGAAAAGCGACAAGTAAATTATCCTTCCGGATGACATAGTACCAGGAGCGCGGGAACACACGCGCAGGACAGACACTCTCCGTAGCCGTTTATGGGGATTACTACAAATGGCGAATATTTAAGCTGCCGTCTAGCGTTGCAAACACACCGCATCCACCGTTCAAGGCCGCACCATTTGGATTCACTTTAATGCCGCACCGGTCGGGAGTGAATCTGGGCAATTTTATCTCCATTACAGCACGAACAACATTCCAAACAACATTTTCATGCACGCACCAGACTACCCTAAACCATTACTGATGGCGCTAGGCTTGGCATCGTACGGTTCCCATTAACATTGACATTCGAGTACACGCTGGCATATAAATAAAAAGCGTCCGCCAATTCACCCCATTTTGCCCGAACAAATTGAACGTTAACTGGCGTTTTATTTCGAATGCAAAGTAGAAGTAGCCACCGAGCAGCATCCTTTGTGTAGGGTTCTTATTTTTTTGTTGTTGTTTTTGGAGAATACTCTCGTCGACATCATGCATCATTCTGCATGCCGGAAATCGAGTTGGATAATTTACGATCCGGGACCGCTTGGGGAAAGGGGCCAAACATAAATGTTAATGGAAAAATGGAGACTTTTCCACAGCCGGGTACAGGCGGCCAGCAAGAAGGCATTTTAACAACAGTATCGATGCTCTTTTTCCCCTACTTCAAACTGTGCTTGGCATTGTTGCCATGCTGCGGGCACTCAATGTTCGACGAGCGAGCAACCCCTTTTTTAACGACACGCGAACCGTTGTACCGTTTGGTGGTTTAATTAAAACATAAATATTCATTCACCAGGATTCACTTGTAGGGGTGATGTGTGCCTTTTTTTGTTTTTGTTCGTTGCACGTATTTGAACCTATTTTCGAGGATGCTATGTTTCGGGGCGAACTCGGTATAAAATGCACAAAATACAAACAGATCAAGCGGTGGGGTTAATTTTCGAATCGGTTGGTTGTTTTGGGCAAAAACATTTACCCATTTTACTGTGCTGGGCGTTTTGCATTCCCTGGCGAGCGAACGGAACGAGAAACCTCAAGGTAATCTGTTTTTGAACGCAGAACAAGTAAATGTGTAAATGGGTTCGTGTTTATTGAGAGTGCGCGCGTGTGGAGAGATTTTATGCATCAATTAATTTACAATAGTTTATGGAATTGCAACACGAACGATTATAAATATGGTACGTGGCTGAAAGGGGCAAAGAAGTTGTGCCAAGTAATTGAAAAGTAATTAAACCATCGTCGCATATTAACACACAGGATGAGAAAAAATAAATCAATAGAAGGTTTGCCAATTTGTAATGCTTTATGGTACACACTTTACCGAGCAGCTTTAATGAATTCTTCAATTAGTAGAAACAAAATAGCTATTTTTAAAACTTTTAATCTAACACGACAAGGTTTAGGCGAATAAAATTAATAAATAACCCACCCCTCAAAAATTTACAGCAAATGAAAACAGACAGGCTAAGAAGAATGTTGATTGGCTCTCCCGATCGGTTCCATGCAGCAAAGTTCTGTTTGAAGAGTTGTTCATTTCGTATCGCACCTTTCAAAAGTAAAAGGATTTATGAAGCCGAGCCATCCAACCCAACACCACCATCAATCGTCGACCAGCGCCGGTCAAACGATTAGCAGACAATTTTCCACCGGTCACGGTTGGAAAACCATTATTTACGGACCAAACCCCCATTGCCGCGGATCAGGGGGCAAACGAGGTGGTGCCCACCGTACATGCCCGGAAGCCTCCAACGGCTTGACTCCATTATTTACGCCAATTAGCGTGCGATTTCGGCAGTGCGGAAATTCGCGACCAGCCCACCCTGCAGTTGCGAAGGAATGGGGATTAAATTAATGGGTTTTTGAACTGGTTCGGCGGATGGATGGGATTGCCAATTCGGTTGCTCCGGGATGTGAAAGGAACTAGACTGGATAAGAGGGAACGATACGATCAACAGCCTACCAGGCATGCAGGTGCGCTGTATTATGGGAGTCAACTTTTTATTACGAAGAAAGTCAACCCTATCATCAGGCAGGGTGGGTTCGGGCGTTGGAAGATTGGTGACGGTAGCACACACGTGCTGCTGCACCGCCTGGATGCAGTTGAATGCATTCGATGATGTGCTTGATGCGGGCAGAACATTCTCGGTGGGCGATTGATTGATGCGAACATTGTAAGCGAACTGTTGGGAGGGCGACTCATCTTCGCAAGGTCAGGGTCGCACGTTCGTCGGGTATGATTGATCTAAAGTAGAGCACATTCAGTTAGCGTTGCTAAGGTGTGGTCAAAACGTTGGCCATTCCATACATCGTAGCATCAAAAATCTCCAACAAAAATTAACGCCTTAAAGTATGCAATTTAAGAGCAAATCTTTACTTTTTATTTTTCGTGTCTTAATAATGTCTGTCTATATTTATGGATTTTTACGTTTAATTTCAAAAAAATTGCCATTTATTACTACAATTACTATTCCCAATCCAAACAGAACATGTTCCCATCGTGCATTGGGGCAAAAACGTGTTTAGGGGGGTTTCTTTGATTCTTCTCCATGAAACAGCAGACACAAGGGCAATTTTGCAATTTGATAGGCACTTGAAGCCGTGCAACGAAGCACATCATCTGTGTGTCAAAGAGCAGTTGGTTGTCGTTCGAAGAAAGGCAAGCAGCCAGGTTGTGGTGTACTTATTGTATTGCAATCACACGTCTCACAAATTGGCGTTATATTACCGGCACAGTTTAGCCGATGGAGGCGAATGGGAAGGGCTTTAAATGAATCCTTTCTCTGCCGAATGGGAACTGAAACGCAATATCACTTACGTCCGGCCGTGCCGTTTAAGTGACAATACTAACGATTGCATTGATGCAAATACACCACACCTTTAATCGAGTGCATGGCACTGCGCACTATTGTGTGCTGCCGAGCGTTCGTACGTTCGATGATATCATCGGGTTAAAATCGTAAAGCCACACTGCATCTAACCATTATTTTAACCCCGTATTGCAGGGCCGTCCTGCATCACTATCACGATGCAAACGACCATTGACATAAGCCTGTCAGTGAAGCTCTGATTTATTTTCAATCGAACGGTTGCTTCCAGCGGGTAAATCGGTATTGTACCGGTACAGTACCCACTTCATCACGGGCCCTTCGACTCGCCGCCCAACCTCGCTCACCCTTCGCACATTCCAAGTTGATGAATATTAAAAATTTAAATTTCCATTACTAGTCCAGTAACACCTTCGGCATTGGGAAACTAGCACCCCCGTGGGGTGGGTGGTAGCCAGATTGGAGCAAACTGCCCCCCTCCCCTTTTTTCCGAGCCACATCCCAGTGTTGACTGAGAAACTGATTAAGTCAAGTGCCGCTAGACATTGCCGTCAAGAATGCATTCCTTTATCGATTGTAGCAGCAACCGGTTCGATGACAACCGTTTGACAGGATGCAGAAGCAATAATTAAGGGCTTCATTTGAATTTCTTCCACAATGGCAGTTGTTGCTGACGCTCGGGTGAAGATGCAAATTGTTTACCCCTTTTGGAGGAAATAATGAAGAAGGTAAGCAATTACGGATACGTTGATAGTGTTACAACGAAAGTAAACATTTGCCCGGACGTAATGCAGATAGATGAAGAATGCATCCCCTCTGCAAGTCAGTTAGCTGCACGGAAATTTAAAGATGTTATTTATAATTTAAGTATAATTAGAAAAAGAATAACAGGAACATTATACAGTTTTTTAAACATTACGAATTAAATACTCAGCCATGAAAATTTAAGTTCGAAAGAGCTGCATTATGCACTTACCTGTAAAGAAAAGAAAATATACATATTAATACCGTAGAATAAATATTGAATTATAAATAAAATTCATGGAAATGAGAAAACTGGCACCAAACTATTTAGATTTTTTTTTAATTTTTAATAGTTTATTAATCCTATACAAGTCACTGACCTAATATTGCTTTCATTTTTTTTCTTCATGCTGGTCTATTTCCAGAATGATTTACCAACCCTGCCTTAGAATCAAATAGTAAGCAAAATAGTATTATAATCGAGCGATTCTGGCTGCTACCCAATTCAAGAAGATAAACAGTGCCATTTTATATAATTATTATTGCTATTCATTTATAATAATAAAATAAAACGAAATTGCCATTGAACCTTACACATTACCAAAGATAAAAAATCGGAACTTCGAACATTATATTCATAAGTTCTCGATGCGAAAAGCATAAATTGTCCGAGTTGTGCTATAAAACATAAGTGACTGCTCGTAAAGAAAATGAAACTCCAATGTCCTGTCCTGACGGTAACGAGCGGCTGTGTATGGCGATAGTATGGCGAAAAAAGATGGGACCTTTACGGCCATGTCATCCAATTGATCTTGTACTGTTGGTCTTTCCCGAATCATATTTATTTCTCCGTCAGAATGTCACTAATGTCATTTGACGTAAGCGCAGTTTTTGCGTGCCGACCGTGCAATATCTTCGCTATGTTATTGCTTTCATGGTTTAATCTTAACCGGAAGTTTTGTGCCCGGTTTGGTTGCCCATCGATTTATCGTCAGCGATAAACGGTTTCACGATTACGTCCACTACATTGCCACTGGCATGGATGGAAGCGCGACACCCAACCACATATTCGCTCATGAACAAACGATACAAAGTATGTGGTGTGGTTGAAATTAATTGTCTGTTTCAATGTTTTTACGACGTATATTTACGCCGAGCAAAGGGAGCTGCGTTAAGTCTTTGGCAGTTTCATACGGGAACGAAGTCCCAGTCGGATAAGCGATATCATGTTCAAAGAGAAGCCGGAAACAAGCTCACGCTCTCAGAACAATAAGTAAGTTATTCAATCTTCTTAATTTTCGATCAACGCGTAAGGGAAGATTTGAGGCAACAGCAAACTTGCCGGGTGAAGATGCTCTTATGCAACCCCTCACAAGAAGAACGCCACAGCAGCGAAGTGATGCAGCGATTCCTTCCGCTGGATAGGGTGAAATTTAAGCTGACAGTTTTATCCACCCGGAAATAAAACAACAGACACGTCACTAACTACAAGCAACTCAAGCAGCATCGCAAGTGTCTGTTCAAGCGTTGATAACAAACAGAAACGCTTCCGTGCAAGTAGAAGAGAATATTTCAATTATGTTTTCCTGCCGAAAACTTTGCACGAACGAGCCGTGCCGACATTTTGTCCGATGCCCGAGAGCTGTCACCTGCCTGCCAGGAGAACTTGTGCTGCATGCGTCTCCACGGAAGCCGGAACCACTGCCGCCAACGGATAGTGAGCTGAATGATTTCTGATTATTTCTTTGTCTGAAATTCTCGCATTAAGAAAGTCCACTCCGGGCGAAAGTTCCACCCGAAAGACTCTTTTGTTCGAGGGCACTTGCAGCGAATTGGAATTATGATAAATTGTACGTCTTCGGCAATGGGCGATGAGGCGTAAAACGGAGATCGCCAACCAGTTCCGCAAGTCAATCTCGTCAATCGAACGCTGCGAAAACACTGGCGAAATGAACGGAACCAATGCCCGCGGCTTGTCCACTTTGGATGTGGCGGATTATGAGAACCGGCTGCCCTAAGATGCTGTTCGGCCACTGGACGAATGGACTGGAAAAGCAAAGGAAGCAACTCTCGCTAACAAAAGCAGGAATTGGGGAAAAATTATCACCGACGTCTGATTGACTTGGAGAGCTTTCGAGTGTGAAATGTTTGTCTCTTTTTGCAAATGGTGCTTTCATACTGAAGAGGGCACAGCACAGCATGAACAACGGTGGCGATGCAAATGATTGGCAAAAATAAAGAACTATTTCCTATTAACCGTCAAACAAATGACATCATTATTAAATGTCACGATACTGATAGAACCGCTCAATCATTTTAAGATAAAAATTATGTTTTTGGAGTACCTTTTTATATAAAATAATTGCAATGATTTAAACAAAGATTAAGTTATATATGTAAGAAAACATTTTTCTTTTACTTTACATACTTCCTACATAAATCATATTCCTTAAGAGGAACGTTAACAAGAGCGTACGGTAGATAGTCATCCAGTCACGTGTCGCAAGAAACGATATAATTAAGCACTGCATGTTGCAGCCCAGCAGTATGTAATGGCGATGAAAACTTCATTTTATATCATCTTCGGTAAAGAATTTCAACAAGCCCCGGTGAAGGAAGTACCAACGCGGACGAGCATAAATTAATACTTGAGCCGTCACATCCGGTACGGGTGTGGCACTTTTCCAGCGGGAAACTTTCCCATCCACCTTTATCTTTATGCCGGTGACACTCGGTGCCTGGGATACATTTTCCACCGTTTTGGTACCACCTGCCAGTGTGTTGTGGTTTAATGGAAGAAGATGGGAAGAAAGGGGAATGAGGTGAAAGGGGGATGAGGAGAAGGGGGAAACTTGGCAAAACTTTCTTACTCTTCATTTATGATCCTGCTTGAGGGATGCGGGTGACCGAAGGCGAACGTAGGCAAATATGAAACGGCTAGGCAAGTAAGTGTGTGTTCCATTCCTACGGCTTTTCTTGAACCGTAGCTATACAGCATCTTAAGCACCCAAGGGATGATGATGACAGTGGCGTTCTTTTTTTTGTTTCTTGTGTAAAAATTTAATTTCATCATGTTTTATGTAAATTAAACACTGACACCATTTTTACAACGGGCATCAGGGAGGAAGCCGGTTGTGTGAACAGGGTAAGATAAATTTGAAGCAAACTTTCCCGTTAGCTGTTGGTGTTTTATTGTTCTCCGTGATCTTCAAAACTGGTAGAAATATATTAATCGTAGGAGACAAAAGGTTATACAAATGTTATATAGTAAATTACACAATTTTACAATCTATCAAAACATTAGAAATTATTAAAAAATAGCGAAGAAAAAATAAAACAAACTGTAACCGTAAGACATCTGGTGAAGTGTCAAAACATTAGAGTCAAAAGAACATAATGAACACAAGATGGCCTACTGAAGGATTCGTTTCAAGTTCGTTAAATGTTTAAACTGTTGCTAATGACACTGTTCACCTAATAAACGATTCATCCGCTCGACTCTGAGTCGAAGACTGCGGAATAGGCACTCTTAGCCATTGCAAACGGTTTTGCTGAGCCGATTATACAGCCACACAGTTGCGAACCGGCAGGATAATATCCCAAGAAAGGAGGCGCCTGTGTGCGTGTATTTTGTATTACAAGCTTTTCAAAAAGCTCGTTCGCTGGATGGTTCGAGTTTTCTTACGCGGAAGCGAGCGGCAGACACTTCTACGGGGAATAATTAAATATCAGAACTTTATGAATTCGCACAAGTGTTGCTTGAAGATGCTGGGAGACAAAGTGTGTGTATTGAAGCGCGTGCAGATAGCGTTAATTGTAGGTTAAGTGAGCAACTGTAACGGCGTGGAGAAAGTTCCGTGCATCCGCCAGCTGGTAGGCAGGTTGCCGTGTGTAGTACAAACGTAATTAAAATAATACGATCCCATACACGAGTTCTAAAACGATAATGTGGCTGTACAATACAGGAAACGCGGCCAAGATTCCCCCAAGACATCATTTCCCTTGTTCGGAATAAATCTCGTACAGCGGGGCTTGAGGGAGACGCGCTAAGCTGAAGTTAATTAGGACAGGATTTGTCTACTCACCGGAATGATAAGATAATGTTAAACAAATTCCAATTCATGTCGATCGTAGCGGAAGAGAGATTGAAACGAAGGTTGGAAAGTTTACCAAACGCTCCTTGGAGAACGATTTTTCATCCGCCAAACCGGTCCGTGGCTTCCGGCGAGCAGTGGGCCGAATTAAAATCCATTCTAAAACTGATGAGCTTTAAGCTGTTCGAAGAACACGAGCGGTCTGTTGAAGCGGGCTCGATCGAGCGTAAAAGCGACAGTAAACGAGCTGAGTGTCGTTTAACGAACAAAATCCCCACGAGAGTGGGCAACTTTGCCCCACGGGGATGGGTAAACGTGAAAACGATTATTTGATTTGTTGCACAATATTGCACCATTTTCATTTCATCCCTCCAAAAGCAGCAGTACAAAGGCACTGCTCAGTGCTTTACGGTGACTGATTTTAGACACAACACTGTTTGCTGATGTGTTCGACATTATTCGACCTTTTTTGCTCCAATTGCCGTTCGAGTGTTATATTTCCGCATGCAGAGCGCTGCAGACCGTGTAGCCACAAGAAATGAAAGTCTTTAGCGGGAACTGAACGTTCTGGATTCTGCCTCGTTCTTTTGGTCGAGGATATCGGCACAAAGATGAATAGAGAGTGAGTGTATGGTTTGGTTACCCCGGTTCAAACCCACCCCGGGGGGATTCGTATTCCCTTACGACTTTGGTCATGGTTCCGAGTGTCGAATCGTTTACAAAGTCACCCAATCGCAAAGCTTGTTTGTTTATTGGGTTTCTATTTTCATTGAACTTCGGTTGACAAGCGACGGTAAGGGTAGAATGTACCAAAAGGGGATTTGCTGGTGGATAGTTTCCTATTGCTACTGGTGCTGCTGGTGCTCTGCCGATGAAGAAATACAAAACAGAACGAGAGGTCTCTGTTGTTGTTCTTTTTTTCTTCATCGCATCACGCATTACCGTCTCGAAGTCAATGGAGCTCAAAGACGAATTTGTTTTTGTCCTCTGTCATCTCCCGTTTTCATGCTTCCCACCCAGTGTATCAGCGCTTCCGGGTGTCAATATCGTAAAGGGGATCCTGGAATTGTTATTTATTTGACATTTGTAAGACATGGTAAAATGCATCTCGGAAGCCAACCTGCTCGAAGGTGGAAGTTTTACGGGTTGCCGAGGAGAATAGAATTTTGCTATTCTTTTTGGTAGTGCGTAATCGGATCTATCTACGTGGACATGTTTTCCGGGAGCAACCAAGCGAAAAGGTGTTAGTTTATTGCTGTTTGCCGGGCGGAGCGATTGGCAGAAGATTACATTTTGCCCTGGGACGTTTGATCAAGGGTGTTGATTGTTTCATCAATTATATTGAGTTATCACGCTTGGTTTTCAGGATGCTATTGACAGTATCTTATCCAAAGTGGTTGAATAAATCGGATGGATTGTTTTTGTAGGAGTGATCGAATAGTTTAATTTCCCATTTGAAACGAGATATATCAATTACACATCTGAAGTTGTTGTAGGGAGTAGATTATTGGAAAACTTTTTTTCACGTTAAAATTCAGAATACATCTGATATATGGTATTCCAACACAGTAACATATTTTAAGTAAATGGTATATTTTGTAAAGAAAAATAACCTATATAAAATTAAATACAAAATTATGAAAATCCTTCCTGGAAGTTGTCTGAAACTTTAAAGACAAACATCTGTATCAATTATTATGGTACAATATTTCCCCTTAATCAGTGCGAAACAACCCACGCATTAAACGCGATGATAACGAGAACGTGTAACAAAAAAAATCATTCTCATTTATCTGACGGCACAACGATACAATTTTCATCGAAAAATCACTCTCACGGAAGTGATAGCATGGCGGCGTGCGAAAGGATTTATCTGCTGGAAATATCTGTCATCCGCATCGCGATGCAATAAATCAAACATGCAAACGAATCAGTGAATATTTTTCCCAGTAAGTTGTACGTGCGTGTTGCAAGAGCTGCGTGGAACAAACAGGATGATTGGATAGTTTAAACAAGAGCGAAAGATCTCTCTGAATATCGTAAAGGTAAAATTCATAGCAAATACTTTGAGTAAATCATTGGCTGTATTAATTTTATGACATATCTAACATCAAATCACAAGAATCTTACACTAATGGATCTGATTTATTTGTGGCTCCTATTAAACTTGAATCATCCTCCGAAGGAAGGACAGCATAATCGGTGGAATTGGTATACTTCTTACACGCTACAAACAGTAAAGGTGATCATTATCTTAAATATAATGGTTCTCCTTTGCCGGTGCCGTTGTAGCAAGTGGTATGATATTTGCTCGAAAGTCATAACGTTCGAGTGAAATTACCCGAATGGAAATTCTTCGTACTGTGCAAGGACGTAGGGAACATTCCAAGAGATACAGCAACCGGATGTTATCGTCTTAACCAGCATACGTAATATTTTTTCCTTCTTCTGCACAGCATGTTGCTTGTAGTCTGTAGTTTATTGTTATGGTCATTGGAAATGGTGGTTTCCATGCAAACCTGAGTACGCCGGGAAATGCAAAAGGGATCGGGTATCTCAGCACGTATACGCACTGGCTGGCTACGTTAAAATCATCTCGAAAACAACGAGTGTGTTGGAATTGGGGATAGTAAGGACTGGATGTGTTGGTGGAAAGGCAGCTTCTGGCTCTTCTGCGGTGTGACCCGTGTTGTCACAAAACGTTGCGCATGCTCCTGCTCCCATCATCTCAGGGTGGAAAGGGAAAGAATGGGAGCTGGAAGAGATGAGGAAGTGAAGAAAATTCTTTCCCTCCCGAAGCCCGAAAGGGAAATGTTTATAGATCGACGGTCAAGTGTGTGCGCGTGGAACATTCTTTGTGTGTTCCGAACGGTAGCAGCAACTAATGGTACACGCAGCACCACGGTGAAGGCAAGTCTTCACAACGACTAACGCACAGCCGAAAGGAAAGGAAAAACCAGCCCTGCGGGTGAATATCCTCAACAAAACACGAGAGTGCCTAGAGTTCACCGATGTACGTGAACCATGAATAAAAAGGGACACAGCTGGGACAGTGATGCTTGGGTGTGGTGCGGTGTATGACGCCGTGAAGCAGGAGATTGATCGAAGCTTCATTCATAAGTTCGCTTCAAGAGTTCTCGGAGAGTATGTTCTCTGCCAAATTCTGCGGACGCTTCTTATCACAGCATCCTGAAGATTCTCTTCTCCGTTAAAAGGGAAAAAGATGCCCAAAAAGCTCTCGCATTCTCTCGCAATTCCTCGCAAACACCATTATCCCACAGTCTGTGAGGACTTCTCGGCAAGGACAATTTTGTGAGATAGAATGTACTTGAAGGAGAGCAAATAAATGGTTCCGCATTGTTTTCCACCCTCAGGTAGTGCAGTCGACTCTTTACGCACACAGCCGTACGGTAACTGCCGGTATGCTTCGTTTTTCATGGTCACATGATAATGATGATGATGATGCTGATGATTACGCTAGTTCGTGATTCACACGTTTCGCAAGGGAAAAATTGTCGATTTGAACAGGACAAAAAAAAACGCCTCAAAAGGACAGTTTTAACCTCGCTGTCGTACCATTCGAAAGCATTAAAATGAAGTTTCCTTTCCACTTCCGGCGTAGTGCAACGTGTGCCGAATGCGAAACGAAAAACACAGCTCGTCTTCACGTTTCGGCAGCAGTGGCCCGTGGTTGTGTCTGTCACGAAAGCTGACGACGTGCAGGAAACGTTTTTTTTTCGGTGCCCATTTCGGTGTGGGCAAATTATGCAGACACTCCAACCCAACCGTCGGATAAAGTTTTGGCCGTCTGGTGGCCGGTGCAACAGCGAATTGAAGCGTCGCTCACATTAGTCGCTGTATGGGTGAACCGAATCCTTTAAGGAAGCGAACGAACCGCGCCAGGATTATCGCGAAAGCTCTATGCAAGGCACGCAAACGGGCACGATAATGAGCCAGACGGCCGGATTGGTCCTCAGCACTAGGGCTGGATACTCCCGCACGTGCACATATACACACACACCCACGTAGTCACCCCGTTTAGAGGTCGTGGTTATGGCCATGTAGCGGCTGATGATGGAACACCCAAACGATACCATCGGGACGGACAGAAGTTTTTTCGGGTGAGATTTTTATAGCAGCGTTTGTTTTTTTTTGCTTTATTTCTCCTTGCTTCGTTTGTTTTTGCACCCGTAAGTACGTTCGCCAAAAAACGTTCGCTTTTACACATCTCGTGCTTTCTCACGGCCAACGACCCGCGCCCCCGCATGACCCGAGCTGGGCAAAATAATTTAATTCATTCGACTTTGAAATAATACGACACGTTGCACTGGGATTTCCCATACCTGTGTGGTCGATGGGAGTTGGCATGGAAAGCGATCGTGGAGGGCGTTAATGCTAAAGTAGCCATACCCGCTCGCTGGTATGTGAAAGAACCAAGCTGAGCTGAAGCTCATTAATGCAAGGAATTTATGCAAATGTTGCTGCCGCGAACGAGTATCACCAAAATCGGACCTCAAGTACGCGGTATGCGGTGACAAGGGCAGGAAAATGGTCGGAAAAAGTTTTAGCACTTTCAAACAAAGTCTTTTTAAGAGGAATGAAAAACATCCTATAGAGTTTAACTAACATAGGTCCAAATGCTCCTGGAGGTTAGGGGTTAATAACATTTTCTTTTTCCTGTTCCACGATTTAATGGTACAGCACACTGTGAAAGTGCAAAGAACAAACAAGCAAGCAGAGCCGGTAGAGTGTGAACAGTTTGTCGGTATTTTCATTTTATCATGATCGTTTTAACACCGTTGTTTTTCACTAAAATTTGTTTTATTGAATTAAAACGATTTTTTTTATTAGCTCGGTGCGGTTTTCGCTCCTTCTCTTACCTTCCTCATTAAAGACTTGACTTGACGCACATAAATTTTGTAACTTTTCTTGCTTTTCGCAACAAGCTTCACTGAAGGCACATAACTTGTTTTTTTTTCCTGTGCGATTACTGCTTCTAATGTAAAGCTAACCTCTGCACTGTGCGTGTGTGCGGGTGCTTTTTTTGTGTGTGTGGCGAAAAAGCACACCAAGGTTTTTAAAACATTTTACGAGTTTCAATTAGGGTAAAGGGGTGCGAACAGCATTTTTAAGCTGATTAATTAACTGATAGCGTTACGAGACCGTTTGCGGTACACAGAACCGGAACGGTTCTCCAGACCTAGCACGAACGCCATTTGTTATTTTTGTTAGTTTTTTCTTCACCCCTTTGCGCTTTGGATACTTGTTGGGGATGGAAATATTGTCTAACTGGGTACAAACACAGATAAGCGAAAAAAAACACACACACGCGTACAGCAAGAAAAGCTAACTCAATGCGAAAAGCTGCACGGGGCGGGTTGCGATTCGGCAGGTGACAAATTGAATTTGTTCCTGCTCGCGTTTGCGTTTCGTGGCGGGACCGACCGGGACCCAGCCCCTACCACCCACGATGGGTGATATGCAACGGAGCATAATTATATGTCGCTTGGTGGGAGCGTGTTTTGGAATTTGTGACACGAATGCGGTAGCTTTAAAACATAAATGTTTATTTAGCTGTTTTATGTTACATTGACCTTACGATTGGCATGAATTATTTGGTTTTTAAATGGAAACAAATAATTTAAAAGCATTATTTGTATTTTGAAAAATCTTTTATAATTAATTTTGAAGCAAAAAATGGCCAAAGTTTCAAATGTTTAGAATATTTGATATGAGTTTGCTAACTATAAAAACTACTAAAAAAGTTTTATTATTTACATTTACTACAATAAATTATTCATAATTATTTTATTATAGCAATAACGTATAAAACCAAGATAAACAATCATTTTAAAAATGCCCCAGTTTGAACCAAAAGGAGGATGATCCACCAGTGCTACAATCCATGGTGCAATGGAAAGACCATGTGAGCGTGTGAATTATCCCTTTTAACAAATGCGTTATCCTACAGAGCTTTATGTGAAGAGCACGTTTACCATTCCCTCCTGGAAAACTGGGAAATTCCCGGTTATACACCAAATCAACAAACATTACTTAGATTAGTCAAAGGACCTTCCAATATACATCCCCTCGTGTTTTCCCCTTCAACCGCATACCCCGGTTGCTTCATCCATCTTTTTTTATTGAATCAGTTTAAAAAACCGAAACTTTTATGCTTCTTTTTCATCCTTCTGCTGCTGCTGTAACAACAGTGGCGGCAGCTTCCGTCCGTCGTAAATCATTTCATATTGTTTGAAGAGCGATCGACACGGTTCACTTTGCACGGCAGGATAGGGAAAACCAGAACGCGAAATAACAAAAAAAAAAACAAACAAACGCCCCTTTACTCATCGCTTTCCTTAGCATTGGCAGGGTAGAGAGAAGGAGAGAGTGAAAGAGAAAAAAAAACAAAATCAAACCATAACCGTAACGTTGAAAACACCAAATAAAAGGAGAAAAAGCGAGAAATGCTAAACAAACTTTTCTGAAGGCTTTCTCCCCGTTGGGAGATTTTCCTTTCCGCGCGCTTTTGTTTTTCCGGGTGATGGCATCGGCTGGTCGAACCGGAAATGAGCACCAGCAAAGTTGGGTTCCCGGTTCCTTGTTAACCTCCCCCCCTCCCCCTTAAACCCCATGCTACAAAAAAACCCATTTTCTACGTGGCAGTCCGGATGATACCAAAGGAAAGGGAAAACAAATTTCCATCCGTACAAAGGCTCGGACAAAGCAACCACTACATTGAAGGCGGTGCGTGTCAAGGGATCGAATCGGGGGTTTGTGGGTTGGGGGATGCAAAATTGAAAAAAAAAACCTTCCTAAACGGGAGGAATTTAAAGCAGGATAAAAGGAGGCGAATGATAACAAAAAAGCCGCCAACCCCCCCGCCAACCTACCCACACACACACACACATATACGCATACATACAACACGGGAAAAGGTTAAAATTTAGACTCTTGACCAAAATACATTGCTACGCGCCGCTGGCTAAATGATCAAGTGGCCATTTTCGCATGTGCTGCGCTGCTCCGTGGACACACATAAACGCATTTACGTAGCACGCACATATTCGGTACACCAGCAACAAAAAAGAAAAAAAGAATCTCGGCACCACCGGTTTTTTTTGCATCAACGCAAACCTTTCATTCTTCGATGGTTCCCTTTTTTGTTTGATGGATGGAAAATGATATGCTTCAGCATATTTTCGGATGTGGTTCATCTGCATTCAAATTCAACAAAACCCCCTTCCGCCCCTGGCCACTTGCAGCCGTTGCAATCCTCTTTGCAAAGCGTGTTCCATCCGCATGCAAACCGCAGACAGATTTGGCACCTTTTGCTCCGGAGTCGGTAACACAGCCGGCGACCGTACGCACAGCCCAGGGTAAGCGTGTACCATCCACCGTTTGGACAGGAAATTGCAGGAAACTGTTGGAACCCGGCTGATGTATGTGTGTATCCCCCTTGTTTGTCTGGCCCCCCAACCCGTAAGTTTGGTGAGCGAATGTGTGAGTAAATCAATTTGCATTCTTTATCAGTGCTTCCGGCTGAGGAGACGGCCAAACCTCCCAGACAAAAGCGTTCGTCCGCTTATCCGTAGCCAAGGGTGTGCCCGAGAGCCTGGGCGCCGTGTATCTCTTCTCGTGCAACGGCAGCAGCTGAAGCACCCTGAAGGGAAAATGTCTGTAAGCCTGAATGAAATTCACACACATAATAATGAATATTGATGCAGTAGTCGTTCGAAATCTAGTCCGCCGCCTGAAAGGGGCGACTGCAGAAGTGTTGAAATTGAAAATGTGCAATCGGATGGCACACGAACGGCAGTGTGAGGGCGCACTGAAATCACTTTCCATGTAAAACCGTTCATAGGTAGGACGGTTGAATGTTTATTTTAGTATAACGAATTGTTTGCAAGATTCATTTCATTTTAAATTCGTTGCCAACGAAAACGAAAGTCACCAAAACATGTTTAAAAGCGTAAAACGAACATTCCAGCAACATTCTTGTGGATGAAACTTAAGTTGGATTGCTGCATTCGATACAAATATACTTCGAAATTAGCCCTTATAAGTACCGCAAATTACACATGATTGATTGTCTCTGGACACCAATTTTCCTAACGACACAGTCGCACACGCAGTGCGGCACAAATTTTTATACCACCCAGTCACAGTTCTCGCACACGGAAACGTTGTCGCGGAGCGAACAAGTACAACCGTCACGTGCTCGAGAGCTGTCAAGCATCTGGCAGAGACCCTTAACTGCAACGCAACGCCTAGAATCTGCAACATCATAGCGACACCAGTGACACCAGCTAGGGTGAAAAAGGCGAACGAAAAAAAACCCTTGCTCATGTGTCCCGATCTGTGTAGCAACCCTTGTACGTTATGACATTTTGCACATTGAAGTACGCACAAGTACATGCGCGCATATTACGTCGACAAATCGTGCCAATGAAATTGTCTCGCTCGTTGGAGGAGTCTGGGGTTAATTTTTTTTTTTTGCTCCTACGTTCGGAACGAATTTTCTTCCCCCCCAAGTGCTTTTCCCAACAGGAAACAGTAACTTGTACGTAACAATTCCCGGTTACGTTATGGGAAGCTGATTGCAAACATTTGCGTGTTGAAGTGCGTGTGTGAATGATGCTGGCGGTGGTTTTGGGACATTCATTTTCAACGGCAATGATCAAAGGGCGCCTCGTTGGCGTCTGACACAGTGATAACCACTTCATGCAGGGGTAGCCTGATTTATGGTTTTACTTCTTTTGCTCCGTCTGTCGTTGGTGGTTGCTGCAAAGATCCGTGATTGCTAAATGGATTAATACAATACATTACGAAAAATGGCCCAAAAACACCAANAGGCAAGTCTTCACAACGACTAACGCACAGCCGAAAGGAAAGGAAAAACCAGCCCTGCGGGTGAATATCCTCAACAAAACACGAGAGTGCCTAGAGTTCACCGATGTACGTGAACCATGAATAAAAAGGGACACAGCTGGGACAGTGATGCTTGGGTGTGGTGCGGTGTATGACGCCGTGAAGCAGGAGATTGATCGAAGCTTCATTCATAAGTTCGCTTCAAGAGTTCTCGGAGAGTGTGTTCTCTGCCAAATTCTGCGGACGCTTCTTATCACAGCATCCTGAAGATTCTCTTCTCCGTTGAAAGGGAAAAAGATGCCCAAAAAGCTCTCGCATTCTCTCGCAATTCCTCGCAAACACCATTATCGCACAGTCTGTGAGGACTTCTCGGCAAGGACAATTTTGTGAGATAGAATGTACTTGAAGGAGAGCAAATAAATGGTTCCGCATTGTTTTCCACCCTCAGGTAGTGCAGTCGACTATTTACGCACACAACCGTACGGTAACTGCCGGTATGCTTCGTTTTTCATGGTCACATGATAATGATGATGATGATGCTGATGATTACGCTAGTTCGTGATTCACACGTTTCGCAAGGGAAAAATTGTCGATTTGAACAGAACATACAAAAAAACGCCTCAAAAGGACAGTTTTAACCTCGCTGTCGTACCATTCGAAAGCATTAAAATGAAGTTTCCTTTCCACTTCCGGCGTAGTGCAACGTGTGCCGAATGCGAAACGAAAAACACAGCTCGTCTTCACGTTTCGGCAGCAGTGGCCCGTGGTTGTGTCTGTCACGAAAGCTGACGACGTGCAGGAAACGTTTTTTTTTTCGGTACCCATTTCGGTGTGGGCAAATTATGCAGACACTCCAACCCAACCGTCGGATAAAGTTTTGGCCGTCTGGTGGCCGGTGCAACAGCGAATTGAAGCGTCGCTCACATTAGTCGCTGTATGGGTGAACCGAATCCTTTAAGGAAGCGAACGAACCGCGCCAGGATTATCGCGAAAGCTCTATGCAAGGCACGCAAACGGGCACGATAATGAGCCAGACGGCCGGATTGGTCCTCAGCACTAGGGCTGGATACTCCCACACGTGCACATATACACACACACCCACGTAGTCACCCCGTTTAGAGGTCGTGGTTATGGCCATGTAGCGGCTGATGATGGAACACCCAAACGATACCATCGGGACGGACAGAAGTTTTTTCGGGTGAGATTTTTATAGCAGCGTTTGTTTTTTTTTGCTTTATTTCTCCCTGCTTCGTTTGTTTTTGCACCCGTAAGTACGCTCGCCAAAAAACGTTCGCTTTTACACGTCTCGTGCTTTCTCACGGCCAACGACCCGCGCCCCCGCATGACCCGAGCTGGGCAAAATAATTTAATTCATTCGACTTTGAAATAATACGACACGTTGCACTGGGATTTCCCATACCTGGGTGGTCGATGGGAGTTGGCATGGAAAGCGAACGTGGAGGGCGTTAATGCTAAAGTAGCCATACACGCTCGCTGGTATGTGAAAGAACCAAGCTGAGCTGAAGCTCATTAATGCAAGGAATTTATGCAAATGTTGCTGCCGCGAACGAGTCTCACCAAAATCGGACCTCAAGTACGCGGTATGCGGTGACAAGGGCAGGAAAATCGGGTCGGAAAAAGTTTTAGCACTTTCAAACAAAGTCTTTTTAAGAGGAATGAAAAACATCCTATAGAGTTTAACTAACATAGGTCCAAAAGCTCCTGGAGGTTAGGGGTTAGTAACATTTTCTTTTTCCTGTTCCACGATTTAATGGTACAGCACACTGTGAAAGTGCAAAGAACAAACAAGCAAACAGAGCCGGTAGAGTGTGAACAGTTTGTCGGTATTTTCATTTTATCATGATCGTTTTAACACCGTTGTTTTTCACTAAAATTTGTTTTATTGAATTAAAACGATTTTTTTTTATTCGCTCGGTGCGGTTTTCGCTCCTTCTCTTACCTTCTTCATTAAAGACTTGACTTGACGCACATAAATTTTGTAACTTTTCTTGCTTTCCGCAACAAGCTTCACTGAAGGCATATAACTTTTTGCTTCTTCTCTGCGATAAGGTACTGCTTCTAATGTAAAGCTAACCTCTGCACTGTGCGTGTGTGCGGGTGCTTTTTTTTTGTGTGTGGCGAAAAAGCACACCAAGGTTTTTAAAACATTTTACGAGTTTCAATTAGGGTAAAGGGGTGCGAACAGCATTTTTAAGCTGATTAATTAACTGATAGCGTTACGAGACCGTTTGCGGTACACAGAACCGGAACGGTTCTCCAAACCTAGCACGAACACCGTTTGTTATTTTTGTTAGTTTTTTCTTCACCCCTTTGGGCTTTGGATACTTGTTGGGGATGGAAATATTGTCTAACTGGGTACCAACACAGATAAGCGAAAAAAAAACACACACACACACGCATACAGCAAGAAAAGCTAACTCAATGCGAAAAGCTGCACGGGACGGGTTGCGATTCGGCAGGTGACAAATTGAATTTGTTCCTGCTCGCGTGTGCGTTGCGTGACGCGACCGACCGGGACCCAGCCCCTACCACCCACGGTGGGTGGTATGCAACGGAGCATAATTATATGTCGCTTGGTGGGAGCGTGTTTTGGAATTTGTGACACGAATGCGGTAGCTTTAAAACATAAATGTTTATTTAGCTGCTTTATGTTACATTATGCTTTGCTTTATGTTACTCAGGGCGGCTCGGTGGTGTATTTGGAAACGGCGCTAGTCCCTAACACGACCGGACTGGGTTCAAATCCCATTCGGACCGTCCCCCCGTAGTGAGCACTGACTAAGCAACTACGTGGTATCTGATAGTCTAGTAAGCCATTTGCTGGCCGGCATGACCGAGTAGGTCGTTAAGCCAAAGAGAGAGAGAGAGATGTTACATTGACCTTACGATTGGCATGAATTATTTGGTTTTTAAATGGAAACAAATAATTTAAAAGCATTATTTGTATTTTGAAAAATCTTTTATAATTATTTTTGAAGCAAAAAATGGCCAAAGTTTCAAATGTTTAGAATATTTGATATGAGTTTGCTAACTATAAAAACTACTAAAAAAGTTTTATTATTTACATTTACTACAATAAATTGGAAATAATTGTTTTATTATAGCAATATCGTATCAAACCAAGATAAACAATCATTTTTAAAATGCCCCAGTTTGACCCAAAAGGAGGATGATCCATCATTCCTACAATCCATCGTGCAATGGAAAGACCATGTGAGCGTGTGAATTATCCCTTTTAACAAATGCGTTATCCTACAGAGCTTTACGAGAAAAGCACGTTTACCATTCCCTCCTGGAAAACTGGGAAATTCCCGGTTATACACCAAACCAACAAACATTACTTAGATTAGTCAAAGGACCTTCCAATATACATCCCATCGTGTTTTCCCCTTCAACCGCATACCTCTGTTGCTTCATCCATCTTTTTTTATTGAATCAGTTTAAAAAACCGAAACTTTTATGCTTCTTTTTCATCCTTCTGCTGCTGCTGTAACAACAGTGGCGGCAGCTTCCGTCCGTCGTAAATCATTTCATATTGTTTGAAGAGCGATCGACACGGTTCACTTTGCACGGCAGGATAGGGAAAACCAGAACGCGAAATAACAAAAAAAAAAACAAACAAACGCCCCTTTACTCATCGCTTTCCTTAGCATTGGCAGGGTAGAGAGAAGGAGAGAGTGAAAGAGAAAAAAAAACAAAATCAAACCATAACCGTAACGTTGAAAACACCAAATAAAAGGAGAAAAAGCGAGAAATGCTAAACAAACTTTTCTGAAGGCTTTCTCCCCGTTGGGAGATTTTCCTTTCCGCGCGCTTTTGTTTTTCCGGGTGATGGCATCGGCTGGTCGAACCGGAAATGAGCACCAGCAAAGTTGGGTTCCCGGTTCCTTGTTAACCTCCCCCCCTCCCCCTTAAACCCCATGCTACAAAAAAACCCATTTTCTACGTGGCAGTCCGGATGATACCAAAGGAAAGGGAAAACAAATTTCCATCCGTACAAAGGCTCGGACAAAGCAACCACTACATTGAAGGCGGTGCGTGTCAAGGGATCGAATCGGGGGTTTGTGGGTTGGGGGATGCAAAATTGAAAAAAAAAACCTTCCTAAACGGGAGGAATTTAAAGCAGGATAAAAGGAGGCGAATGATAACAAAAAAGCCGCCAACCCCCCCGCCAACCTACCCACACACACACACACATATACGCATACATACAACACGGGAAAAGGTTAAAATTTAGACTCTTGACCAAAATACATTGCTACGCGCCGCTGGCTAAATGATCAAGTGGCCATTTTCGCATGTGCTGCGCTGCTCCGTGGACACACATAAACGCATTTACGTAGCACGCACATATTCGGTACACCAGCAACAAAAAAGAAAAAAAGAATCTCGGCACCACCGGTTTTTTTTTGCATCAACGCAAACCTTTCATTCTTCGATGGTTCCCTTTTTTGTTTGATGGATGGAAAATGATATGCTTCAGCATGTTTTCGGATGTGGTTCATCTGCATTCAAATTCAACAAAACCCCCTTCCGCCCCTGGCCACTTGCACCCGTTGCAATCCTCTTTGCAAAGCGTGTTTCATCCGCATGCAAACCGCAGACAGATTTGGCACCTTTTGCTCCGGAGTCGGAAACACAGCCGGCGACCGTACGCACAGCCCAGGGTAAGCGTGTACCATCCACCGTTTGGACAGGAAATTGCAGGAAACTGCTGGAACCCGGCTGATGTATGTGTATATCCCCCTTGTTTGTCTGCCCCCCTCCCCGTAAGTTTGGTGAGCGAATGTGTGAGTAAATCAATTTGCATTCTTTATCAGTGTTTCCGGCTGAGGAGACGGCCAAACCTCCCAGACAAAAGCGTTCGTCCGCTTATCCGTAGCCAAGGGTGTGCCTGAGAGCCTGGGAGCCGTGTATCTCTTCTCGTGCAACGGCAGCAGCTGAAGCACCCTGAAGGGAAAATGTCTGTAAGCCTGAATGAAATTCACACACATAATAATGAATATTGATGCAGTAGTCGTTCGAAATCTAGTCTGCCGCCTGAAAGGGGCGACTGTAGAAGTGTTGAAATTGAAAATGTGCAATCGAATGGCACAAGAACGGCAGTGTGAGGGCGCACTGAAATCACTTTCCATGTAAAACCGTTCATGGGTAGGACGGTTGAATGTTTATTTTAGTATAACGAATTGTTTGCAAGATTCATTTCATTTTAAATTCGTTGCCAACGAAAACGAAAGTCACCAAAACATGTTTGAAAGCGTAAAACGAACATTCCAGCAACATTCTTGTGGATGAAACTTATGTTGGATTGCTGCATTCGATACAAATATACTTCGAAATTAGCCCTTATAAGTACCGCAAATTACACATGATTGATTGTCTCTGGACACTAATTTTCCTAACGACACAGTCGCACACGCAGTGCGGCACAAATTTTTATACCACCCAGTCACAGTTCTCGCACACGGAAACGTTGTCGCGGAGCGAACAAGTACAACCGTCACGTGCTCGAGAGCTGTCAAGCATCTGGCAGAGACCCTTAACTGCAACGCAACGCCTAGAATCTGCAACATCATAACGACACCAGTGACACCAGCTAGGGTGGAAAAGGCGAACGAAAAAAAACCCTTGCTCATGTGTCCCGATCTGTGTAGCAACCCTTGTACGTTATGACATTTTGCACATTGAAGTACGCACAAGTACATGCGCGCATATTACGTCGACAAATCGTGCCAATGAAATTGTCTCGCTCGTTGGAGGAGTCTGGGGTTAATTTTTTTTTTTTGCTCCTACGTTCGGAACGAATTTTCTTCCCCCCCAAGTGCTTTTCCCAACAGGAAACAGTAACTTGTACGTAACAATTCCCGGTTACGTTATGGGAAGCTGATTGCAAACATTTGCGTGTTGAAGTGCGTGTGTGAATGATGCTGGCGGTGGTTTTGGGACATTCATTTTCAACGGCAATGATCAAAGGGCGCCTCGTTGGCGTCTGACACAGTGATAACCACTTCATGCAGGGGTAGCCTGATTTATGGTTTTACTTCTTTTGCTCCGTCTGTCGTTGGTGGTTGCTGCAAAGATCCGTGATTGCTAAATGGATTAATACAATACATTACGAAAAATGGCCCAAAAACACCAAAAATCACAAAAAATTCACAAAGGTTGTAGATAACATTAAACTTTTTTTTATTGAAAATTATTTACTTTCAAATAATTTTAATTGAATATTATCCATTCAACAACTCCACGAACAATTATAATTGAAAGCTTTAGGCACTAACGATTTAATAACAATAAAAAAATGATTATTTCTGACTGTTGTCCAAAACTGAAAGTTTCACCCACTGTCCCAACAAATCGAAACAAATCCTTCGTGCGATAGGTGACACACCGAAACACTTCGATTAGCCACCGTGACAACGGCCATTAGAGACAGTTATCGTCAGCACTTGCAAGCACAAAACCGTCGCAGCAGCTCACGTTCAATGGGTTCGGAAAGTTGGAAAATACCCCTGGAAGTGACACATCCCGGGGTGCCCTTTAGCACGTGTTCGGTCGCGGGATCATGGGCACTCGATGCGGCTAGGTGCAAAAAAAAAAAACAGAAACGATATCGAATTCATGCTCTGTAACAAAAACCATCAATTATAAAACCGATCGTATGCCGAAGCTGTATCTGTCCCTTAGTGGTGATACTTGGGCGTAAAAACCTTACCACCGGTCAATGCGACACAAGAACTCCTTTTAATGGGTGCTGTGTCGGGGTGGTTTTTCTGCATGAGATTGTTCTGCTGTAGACGTTGTATAATGGTTTAAAATTGTTATAAGTGAAATTGGGGATGCTCAAAAAAGCACAATCTCAACGTCTGGTAAAATCAAAATTCAGACTTATTGATTATGCTACGTGCTTACGATGTTGGATATCCCTTGGCAAAAGCATTTCCCCATTATTTTGTTTTTTTGTTTTGTTGGTCGTAGCAATATCCCTTTTATCGTTACCGTACAATGGCAGATGCAATTGCAACCAGACGGTGGCGAGAAAATTGCCAAAAGTGGCAAAACATAGTAATTCCATCCCTTCCATGTCTTCGCTTGTGTCCTGCGGCAGACGATCAGGCGAGCTACAGGCTGCCAACAGCCGAAACTCCCTAATGATAACGTCGGCTAATTTCTTTCTCACACGAAACTGCCCCAAACAAATGCGACGGCTGGTTGGAACGGATTTTCCAACCAGGGAGCGTTGTTGGGTTTGGACGATTTCGTTTTTCAGTCCACACAAGCACACACACACACTACACAGCCTGGCTGAGGTATGTGGCTCCATTTCGGCAAACGCGGGCGTCGAACTTCTCGATGATAGCTTTCCATGCAATCGAACGGTAAATTGATGTCTAACTTTAATGGGAGTGTCATTGCGCTTGGTGAGGGGGAAAAGTTTTTCCTTGTCCTCCAAGTGAGCAAAAAAAGAGCAAAGAAAAACAGCTTTCGCTAGTTATAACGAAAGGCAGTTTTTCTCCACCACACTAACAAGCACAGCAACAATGACCGGTGTGATATTTCCCGAAATGCAATCCCAGCGCGTGGCATCTCTCTCAAAACTGCATCATCCCATTAGAGAAATGGTATGTGTCCATCCAAAAGGTCCTGTTGGGGGATACATTGCCCCATTCGGTTCCCTTTGTTCGGCTTCACTCGATACCAAAAAACGTTGGTCGCTGGTACTCAGCCGGGCATCGTTCGTGTCCAAGTGTTTGGTTGACCGTGTGAAATGCATCTTCAATCCTATCGAAACCGAACACGAGGTAGATAAACGACACCCGTATCGACATCGGGATGATAAATTGATTCAGCTTAGAGGTAGTGCTGGGGCTACACGGAAAACTTTAACTGGATCCAACGGTCGACAAGGATAGCGATTTGTGCTAAAGTGCTTAGAAAGTTCCTGAGAACAACATTAGTGCATTGGCGTGGAGCACACGTTTAAATGGGTTGTCAAGAAAATGGGTTATATTGCACGGACAGTGTGTGCAAGTAGGGAATGTTTGTCATGCGTTCGTAGAAGTTATTGCTTTACTGCAACTACAAGCTCTTTGTACGAAATATATGTGTCGTCGAATAAATTGAACAGTTGGACCATGATTATAATGATTTCACGAGAGACTTACAAAACACTGTGCATTCTTCTATACAATAAATAAATCCAACTACTTACTCTGTTTTTATTCCATTATGTATCGATTCTGCCTTCGCCATCGCTAACACCAGCCAGTTCTGTTTGAAGCAGGAAAAACCGTCGCGAAAAGTGTCAGCTGATCACTTCGGCAGACTTTATGGCTGATGGCGTCGTATGGTCAAAAAGTTTGTCCTGAAAATATACAATATTAACAAGAAAGAATTGTTTAATTATTTTAAAAATTAACAAACGATTTGAATTCATAAAATCGTAAAATGAGTAAAAGGACAGATACAAATACTATAATATAATTCGTATCTTTGTTTATTCATGTTTGATAAAACCAAAATAAATGCTTCTACACCCAGAGAAACCGTTTGAGAATGGAGATCGAAAAACGCGTTTACAAATATGTCAATCAATATATCCAGTGAACAGCTCGCTTCCCAGTTCACAGCAACTTGCCCTATCACTTGAAGCTGTCGGAGCGAGTTCGAATTTTGCGGCACTTTTAGTTGAAGTTTTCCCTTGTACCGAGAAGATGACAGACGAGCGAGCATCGTTTTATACGATCCTTCTGTGACACAACTTCCTTCCCCTGGTAACTCTCCTGTTGGTACCTCAAAAAATTGAACCCGCCTTGCACGTTGAATTTCCATATTTCACATGTGTGAACCAAACGAACACAGCAATTGAACCAATATTTCGGCTACGTCTGTGCGAAGATAACGCAATTCTATTTTCCGAACGTTCCCAGTTGTGTTTCGCAGTGCAGGCCGCGTGGGAAACCGCGGGTGTGTACATTTTTACATCAAATTGTCAACCGTGCCGGCTCCCGTCCGAATAAGGTTGATTGCTTTCGCTCGTGTCGCGGGCGTTCCACGCTTTCAATTTCAATTTATTTGAACTGATTTTTCACGACCTTGGAAAAGCGAGGGAACGACACGTTTGGTTTTATTTTCCGCTACAATCAACGTGTGTGTGGTTCTGCATTTTACGAATTTACACTGAAATTGTGTCAATAATGGTAATTGGCTCGAGATGGTTCGAAACTATCGTAATGGATGTTGATGATTGTAACCATTCAGCGTAATTATTATTTTAAGTTTATTTCATCCTGCAGTTCATTTCACTTCGGGGTCTCAATTTAATCATTTTAATATGCAATTTCAATCATTCTTAGTACCACTGAAAAAGGTTTAAATGATAATGAAATTAATTATGATAATTTGCGGACAATGCAATCGCTATGCAATGATCTGTTGGAAACATACCGTCATGAACCAACCGAGAACTACTTAACTGTATCGTTAATCTTAACTGTTAGCTAGGGAAATATCAAGAACGGTAGCACACAACAAAAAAACGAAGGATTTACGCCACGTCTCGTCCCTGGAGAGGAATGTAAGATTCCAGTAGCTCCAGCTAACATGCTTATCTTCATGCCAAAACAAAACGATCTCTTTTCATTCTTCTACGCGGTGCAGAAACTTCAGCAAACTCCTTCGGATATGTTGTGTTTGAGTAGATCTTATTACTTTTTTCTGAATGCTGCTTTAAAGCTTTTTTTATGTTCACCATATACTCTACACAGAGTAATCGGGATGCTGGATGGCTCCCTGTACGGATGGGAAGATAGGTGATCTCAGTTTTTGTTTTCGTGCCTTGTTTTGCTTCGTTCAATGCAAGAGTGTACTTCTAGTATGCTGTTAGTTTGAAGCAATAGATTAAACAAAGTGCAGCTGTGTATCATTGGATACAGCTCCATTTAAAATCGTAAAGCCAAATCGTGGCTTCCCTCCACCAGGGCCGATGTCCCATGTCGACTCGGTTAATCGGATAAACTGTCGGCCTGGGGTTGGGTTGATTGAAAAGAGCAAAAATAAGAGTTTGAAGCTAACAAAAAACTCCAGCCCGACATGACGAAAGTATTTACTCGAAGGAATGTGCAGCAAATGCTCCACTCATGAGCTTTGACTCTGATGGAACTGATCGTACGGGATCTTACGAAGCTGATGAAAGGGCGAAACGCTCTTTGCTCAATCCAATTGGATGGAGCTGCCGGCCCAGACTGCCACGGTGCCGGGTGCTATGTTGGTGATAGGTGATCACGATGCCTAGATAAGGGCACAAACGACACTCTGAAGCGGACGGAAGAAAATTAAAGTTTGCTAGAGTGATGAGCCTGATAGCAACAAAATACAGCTGCACTTAAAGACAAGTGCTACAAATAAGGTTTTCCTGTAGATGTCTTCATTGATTGTTGTCATAAAAAAACATCTTTATGGCACTATTTAGACGAAGAAATTAAATTCTTTGTCATATATTTATTCGAAAAAAATATATTTAAACAACGTAACACACTTTTTCCTACATAAAAAGTCCATAAAAACATGTTCTTGAATGGAATCTATTTCGATTGTCTAACCAAGAATTACTGAATCATTAAAAAAAACCTTGAAGGAAATCTTCGCTATGTCTGTATCAGATAAAATCGTCAAGTAATTGCTGCTCATGTCTGCATTTTGTTCACGTCCAATCGATTCAAATGCTGTTGTTATGTTGTGTGCCTATCTACATACCAATACAGATGCACATCTGTGACTCACTTGGAGCTCCTGGTAATTTAATTTCACAAGTTTTTAGACCATTTGGACACAAATAAATTAGCCGCTTTAATGGCTTTTCATTCCCACGTTAAGTGTATTTAGACGCATTTTTCTATAGTCCAATATTTCTTCTTTTTTTAAGTATTGACAATTAGCAGTGAAAAATAAGTCTTTGTTGTGAAATTTTCGATCGAACTGTGAAGAATGGTCTCGCACAAGCAATCGCCGGAAAGAAATGAAAAACAGTAAATCAATTTAAGACTCCATTCGTTTCCTTTCAATTTCATCCTCCATGAAACAGCTTGCGAAGCGAGTCGTCCTCGATCTCAACACTGTGCAGTATGTGTGTATTTTAGTACAAGAAAATCCCTTCCGGGTCGGTATTTGGGGCTAGGGCTCCTTCAAAACTCCTTATACCTTTGTAGCTACGTGTCCGATGCGGTTTGCAATAATTCCCCTTTCCCGTGCTTCGGTTTCCTGCGCGGCATTTTGTCCTGCGAGAAAATGTGGATATCATTTCCGGCACTTTAAGGACATCCGCTTGATGGATGGGAGTGGTTGATAGAGACAAAGTAATGTCATCAGAAATCATTTTACGATTTCTTCAAGACCGCTTTCCCCAAGAATGAAACCTGTGTCCTCCCAAGCAGCAAATGGTGGGTATGTATTCTGGATGTTTCGGCCGAGTAGCAGCTTTGGCGAAGATTTCCAGGAAAAGTCTTTTCATGTTTAAATCCATTCATTCCAATTGTCCTACTGCATGAAGTCTTAATTCTCTTATTTCTCTTCATTTCGTTCATTTTAACGCTTCAACTGGTGCCTGCAACGAAGTGTACGAAGCAATGGTAGAATTCGGAAAATTGAAAAGTGCCCTCCATTTCATTCAACTTTCTCCGATGTATACCAAGCAGAACAATACAATGCGCAGAGCGATGCGGGAACTCGTCCAATATTTGTACTGCGAAACGAGCTCGTGCTGGACATCTTGGGGTTTCAGGGGTTTTTTCTTTCTTCGGGGACGAAAATACATTGAGCGAATACAAGAACTTCAGGCAATGAGGCAAATGGGAACGATTCAGACTGTAGGTGTTTTTCTAACTGTTTTCATTGAATCATCTGCCATTGAGTTGGAAAAAAACGTTTGATACAAAATAGAAAAACGTCACATTGGGCAAGACAGTCATGCGCAAGGTAAAAATCAAGGAATGGTTAAACTTAAGTTGATAACATATTTAATATTTCTTGAATGGATACCAGTAAAAATTTGCTCCCGAGCTCTTTCAAACCTTAAAAAAACAGCTCATTTTCACTGCAAGATGGTTCATAAAGTTATGAAAATAATCATCACTTTTCATGAACCTCTTCTATCGAACGCCATTAGTACCCAATCTATCCGGTGTAACAAAACCGCCCGTTGATTACGTTCGATTGTCGAAAGGCAAGGAAAAATTTAAGAACTACCGACTCCCGTGTACGAAAGTGTTGATCCTGTTGGCTTGGTGGTACCGGTCCCGGCCTAGTTACTTGCCCCATTAGGATGCCATAATGGCGTAAAGTGGCCGGCAAAGCAAGGAAACAAAAACCCGTCTCCATCAATCGATTTAGACGGCCGGTTGACCATAACTGGATGGTTATAGGTACGTGAAACGGTTGTCCGCGGGTGTGAAGTTATACAAACAAAAGCGGTAAGAGGTAAGCACAATAACCATAAGCGGCTACGGTTTGATGGAAGTCGATGGGCCAACCGTGCTGAACCGTGTACGAGAACGTGTCCGTGAACGGAAAGGAAAGGTGTTTTTTTTCACCATTTTTACCGAAGCTTTACTATTTCTTTTACGCTTTTTCCTTTCATTTTGGTTTTTTTTCTCACACTCAGCCGCAATGGCTGCCAGTCTTTAACATGTGCGCTAGGGGTGGGATTTTGGNCAAGACAGTCATGCGCAAGGTAAAAATCAAGGAATGGTTAAACTTAAGTTGATAACATATTTAATATTTCTTGAATGGGTACCAGCAAAAACAAAAATTTACTCCCGAGCTCCTTGAAACCTTCTAGAAGAAGCCCATTTTCACTGCAAGATGGTTCATAAAGTTATGAAAATAATCATCACTTTTCATGAACCTCTTCTATCGAACGCCATTAGTACCCAATCTCTCCGGTGTAACAAAACCGCCCGTTGATTACGTTCGATTGTCGAAAGGCAAGGAAAAATTTAAGAACTACCGACTCCCGTGTACGAAAGTGTTGATCCTGTTGGCTTGGTCTAGTTACTCGGCCTAGTTACTTGCCCCATTAGGATGCCATAATGGCGTAAAGTGGCCGGCAAAGCAAGGAAACAAAAACCCGTCTCCATCAATCGATTTAGACGGCCGGTTGACCATAACTGGATGGTTATAGGTACGTGAAACGGTTGTCCGCGGGTGTGAAGTTATACAAACAAAAGCGGTAAGAGGTAAGCACAATAACCATAAGCGGCTACGGTTTGATGGAAGTCGATGGGCCAACCGTGCTGAACCGTGTACGAGAACGTGTCCGTGAACGGAAAGGAAAGGTGTTTTTTTTCACCATTTTTACCGAAGCTTTACTATTTCTTTTACGCTTTTTCCTTTCATTTTGGTTTTTTTTCTCACACTCAGCCGCAATGGCTGCCAGTCTTTAACATGTGCGCTAGGGGTGGGATTTTGGTTGGCAATGTTTCGTTTGTTGTTAGCTGGTGCTTTGAAATGTACGTAAAATAGAGTTTGCCCGGTTTTGGGCAAAACACAGCATCATCATCGTGACGTTCGCGTATCCGGCCACAGGGAACAAATGCACAAGATGGAGAAGCGAAAACAAAAAACCCCGACCCGCGGCTCGGAAGAGCAGATAACAATGGAACTTCAGCCAAGTGGAAATGATATTTTCCTTGCAGTGTCAGGCAACAAAAAGCATTACGGCATCGCACAGGAGCATACGCGAGAGAACAAAACAGAGGAGAAGAGGTGTAACTGGGACAAAAACATAATACATGCTTCAAACTGGAGCGCTGGAAGTAAGCAAGATAGCAATATTGGAAGATTACGCTTAAATAAAACCCGCTGAAGGTACGACTTACATCAGCACACTAGCTGTTCGTGAAGAAAAAAAAAACACGAAACAGTGAAACAAAAAATGACCTCAACACCACGGTCCAGCATACGGGTAGGAAATTCTATTGACTTTCAGATGACACGGTGGAAAATGGAAAAAATAAATAATAAAAGCAAACGTACAAGGCCACTGAAAGTGTTAAACGAATTAATGTGCAACTAAATGGACAGTTTTGGCCGCGAGCAGCTAAGAACCAAGGGAAAGAAAACCCCACTGGATCATTCGCGCTCTTTAGTCCTCCCACCGGAAGCGCTGATCATAGCGTGAAGTGGTGTTTGTAACGTGGTAAAAAAAGAGGATGCAACACACAGCTCACGAGCGGAAAACAGCGAGTTGCGCGGGATGATTGTTTAAATGGATTGAAATGTTTGTCGGAAACACAACGGCGGTTTTGTTTTTTTGTTGTTGCCTGCGGGTCAGTGTGGGTTTGAGTTGAGTTTCGTGGCTTAACAATAACTTCCTCCCTCCCATCGTTTGCACTGTCGGTAAGTTCATGGAAATGGAATGACGGCAATGCATTTTCCACAACCCCATCGAGTCAACGATTTTCTTTCTGGTGCGGGAAGAAAAATATGAAAATGAAAATCAATTGCAATTGCATTCCATTTGGCACCACGGGGGGGTGGGCAGTAAACAAACGGAGAACGATTCAAATGGAACAGCGTCAATGAGTGGAGCAGAATGGAATATTTCCATCGGAATGATATTTGCACTTTTTCTGGTCGCAAAAAAAAACCGGTCAATTGCATTTATTGCATTTATTTGAAAACGTGCTACTGAGATGGTACCAATGCAGCAGAGTTTTTAGCGTTTTTACATAACGCAAGCAATGATACTACGGAAAAGCCAGTTGCTGGAACGGTGCAAGAATTTAGCAGGAATTAAAGCTCCGCAGGAGATCATAAATCGATATTTTAAGCATGAGCCATTCTCCCAACTGATTACTGGGGCGTTTTAAGAGGATGAACCATTCAGGTAAGCGAAAAGAATGCGTAGGCGATTATTTACTGTGGTTCGAAAAATCGAAAAAGAGAGAAAAAAGCTAGGAGCCCCAAATTCAAAAGCTAACGCCAGTAAATCTTCGCCCACGCGGTAACGCGATGGAAAATGGTTGGAAATATTTACCAACGAAAAAGGACACAGAAGCGCATGCATTATTCTACACCACGTGCGCAGGGCGGCGTGGTGTTCACCAACGAGGACCGAGAGCTCAGCTTCCGTCGAATGTTTTGGTGGCTTTTCGTTGGTCGTGGAAAGCCTACGCGTAAAAACCAACGGGAGCTTCGGCGCATGATGTTTGCGGTTATGTGTGTGTATGTGTGTGTGTGTGTATGTGGTTGTGCGCATCGAACCCGGACGGATACGGATAAGAAAAGTCGCAAGACACAAGCGTAGGGAGGTAGCTGATGGTGGAAAAGGGAAGGAAAAGGGGAGGGCGGGTACAGGTGAATAGTGGTTGAGAAGTTTTGTAGCAGGAAGGAAACCCTTACAGGAGTAGCGGATGGAAAATATGGTCGTAAAGCGGGATGTATTCGAGAGGGTGTATGATGGTTTCCTTCATTTTTTTTTGTTGTTGCTGCTGAATGCTGTGGATGTTTGTACTTATAATAACGGAGTACCATAATCATGCCAATCGTAATCAGCCAGCTGATGGAGCTGAAGTGCGCCGAGTTATCGGGTTGCGAGTACACAATGGGAGTGCGTTCTAGTGCTATTTGGTCAAAATGAACGTACTATGGCAATGTTGGTTAAATCTGAAATCGGAATGAAATGTGATTAAAAAAATATTTTAGTTTCAGTTTTTATCATTATGTACAATGAACTACAATATTATATTCTAGCAAAATTCCTTGCTTGATTCTTTTGGAATTCATGAATCTTTCGAGGTTTAGATTGTAGATTTACATGATTCTTTACTGAAGTTTCCTATGAATAACTCTACACATTAATTATGCTGGGAAAATAACATTATTACCTTGATAATATACATGTATCTATGATTTAAGTTATTAGGCTACAACAGTATGTGTAGAGAGCATTAATATAATAATACAAATTTCCTGTTCAAATGGTTCCGCTATCGCTTTTTTTTCTCCCAGTGGCGGGTAAAATCGTTTCCATGGAAATACGGCTCAAAGTATCAAAATATCCTCCGGGGATTGTTGAGTAAACTCCCACACCCGGTGGCCGCAAGGTTAGCGACCCTCGTACACCTGCTCCCTTATCATGGGATAGGTCCGCACAGCTTCCCTTCTGTGCGTCCCCTTTTCGTTCCTTTTTTCCGAAAAAGGTAATAATAATTCCTCACCGTGCTCACGCACACGGTGATCCATCCAAAAGGTGAACCGGGCGATGTGGTTGTTTATGAATGAGGAAAAGTTTTTCATTTACCGAATCCCAAACAGCAATGATCTTTTATTTCTCCCGGCTGGCGCATCACGCTCGGTGTTCTGTTCCCGAAAATGGATTTGCTTTGCTGTTCCATCGATCCATTCGTGGCTACCATTAATGAAGTTCGATTTTTCGTTATGGAAAAATAACCATGAAGCAACTTTTCATCTGACTAAAGTTTTCCTTCATCCTTTCATTTTGTCCGCCCATCATGGAACTGTCAGCGTGTGGTGGGTTGTGATGGTGCGTTAAACGCAACCAAAGAAGGTCTCTTTTTACCTTCGGCACAACCGGCTCGACCGGCAAATTAGGTCGGTGTGTTTGAGTTTTCGCCCACCCCGCCCCAAACTCCGGTTGTGTGCACCGGTGTGACAAGTTTTCCTCCGCCTCATACAGACAGTTTTCTGGAATGGAAATTGAGCTCATCAATCAAAGTATCGATCCCGTTTAGCGTCCGATTTAATCGTGTGCCAAGTGAAAGCATCAAAAACCGAAAAGCACTGCAAACGTTTCCCACAACATTTTGGCTAATATTAGGCGCAACAAAAAATATGCTCACTTTTTTCGGGGTTTTTTTTCGCTCCAACAGCATACTACGGGTAATTGCTTCGATTAGGAATCTTATACCGCCCGGCATGCCGAAAGCGAAAGCAAATGATGAAATTTAGCATGGCCTGGAGTTGTTCGGGGGTGGTGGGTTATATTTTTCCTCATTTGAATTTGATTGTAATGAGTTTCGGGAATTCATTTGCAAGTTTAATCTCTCCTGAGTTAGTGTTACGGCGAAATGTGTGTCACAATGCCTTTCCTCGTGGGACGCAAACGCAGCCCTCGCAAGCTGTTGAAGCCCTCGTTGCGTATTCGACGGCAGAGCAGAAAGAAGGACATTTGTTTGATGTGATGTTGGACATCGGGGCAATATTTTTGGTATTTATTTCCAGCGCTTGAATAAATATGAATATATAACGTGGAATAATAATGCACAATGTTGCGAAAATAAACATTCTGATATCAATTTACGTTCATATTTTCATAAAAAATGAGTCAAAAATCGTTTAGTGTTACAAAAGTATGAGAACTTTTCGAAGAAAATAATTACACAGTTTTTAATTAACTGACCTGAATGCGAATCTTATGTCCAAACGAAATTTTAATGAAATTGTACCATCCTGGCGGCGGTAGCGTAAAAGACATTTCATTAAAACCATCGCTAAATTAAATTTCACTCAATTTACAACACCTTCAAGCAATGGAGCAAGCCAAATCGCTGGAAAACGCATCCTCCCCTTTACGCTGCATTTTGCGCACGCTCCAAATTAACGAATTTATCCTCCAGCAATTGAGGATCGGTGCTGTGTGCGCTATTCACGTAGAAGGTTTACCACAGTAACAACAACCGAAAAAAAAACACTTGTTGGTGTGAGAACACCAACAACGAGTGCAATCTTGTCGGTCTTGCCGGTACGGTAACGAAACAGGGGATGAAAAACTGGAACGGAAATTTTGTGGTCGCTGGCTCGTGTTTGTGGTTTATTTATTGAAATGGCATCACGGGTGAAATATTTCGAGCATTAAGGTTTCTTTTTTACAGCAGCTATTTGCATTGCTACTGTAGTTTGAATGTAATTACAAGATTGATACGCGTCCAAATGAAAATCTGCATTTGGAAATTAATTTTACATTCAATTTGTAAATCTTATCAAACATGATTTCAAATTAGACAGTTGATTGAAATGGTGCTCAGTTTTCGACCTAAACTATCAACTTAACCAGGAAAAAAGGGCGAGAATGATAAACCCAACAGTGCTCGTAAAATCGATCGATTTATGTAATTGGATTGTAGCAGATCGTATAAACACGAAATATATTGTTTATGGCAGCACACGGAATTTCCCAGACAACATGGTTGAGGAATTAACTCATGGGTGGTTGAAAAATTAATAAATTATCATCATTTTACGAGCGCGTTCAAGATGGCGCACGTTGCAATGTTACATTCAAGGCGGTGTGTGTTTGTCACTGTGACAACGACCGTGGCGAATACGAACATAAACGTCTCAAGGATATTGGGGTTTCGGGAGCGATTTATGTTGCAGGAGCTGGATCTGGACTCTTTAATTAAAGTGGATACTGTTGCTGAATATTTCATTGCGTTATTATTTTGACCAAACGATTCCTAATTAATATTCTTCATCTTCATGGTAGGATTTTTATGAAGATGTTTTAAATATCTTCCATTTCGATTTAAAATTTGGCATCATTTTTTTATTGGATATAATAACTTTATTACACAATAATACAAATATAGGCAATGTCGTAATATTGCCTTAAAATTTTACTGTTTATTGAGTCTGTGATCGATTGACTTACTCTTCAACCTTTCGACCACAAAGATAATATCATCCTTTACTACATCATTACACGACTCATAGTCCCATGGTCTCTAAGCTGTGCTGTCGATACAAATTACCATTTTCACACTGGCGGTACTACTTTTCGAGACCTATTCAAACAAACCATCCACCACCACAGGCTTTGGGGCAAGAGTGTATTAAACAATCCTAACAATTTAAGATCAAGTGCAAATTGGCCCAAATTGGCTTGTCGAAATCGGAAGATTTATTCTGCTGACATCGAACTGTTTTGTCCTTCCCTTCCCACACCGAAAACAGCCGCTCGTTCGCAAACCCACCAAGACTAGTTGTTGCGTGTCAGTTTGAATTATTGAAATAAACATTATCACGCTCCCGGATCGGTAACGGAAAGCAGGAACATCATCGGATATCGGCGAGGGCGCACCGAATCCATCGCTTGCCACCCAAACGAAGTGGTGGTACGAATATTTGTGAGCCTAACATTGCCCGACATGCGGATGAACCGGGGATTAAATGGTTTCTTCGCATACAGTAGACCGTACAATGGCAGCAAGGCGCTGGTTCCAGCCTGGTGGAACATCTTAAGCACAATCGCAAATGTTGCGTGAGGCGCCCAAATTGGATGCCCGCTGCTGATTTTCCCTGATGCTACTCACTATCCATGCCAGCGGGTGGTACAACGCTGAATTATGTTTTATGATAATGACATTGATTTTCCGTCCCATATTGCTGAAGCAGCGGGTAAAAGGGACTGCCGATATAAGGGTACAGGAAAAAGAAAAAAATTGATATCCGAACTCCACCGCGTGCAGTGAAACCGAAACCCAAAACTGCAAAACATTTACTATGAATTTATAAAAAGTTTTTGATCCTTTTTTTGTTGCTGTGCGGAACTGGGAGTTTTTCTTTTTTCTGATCTTTTCCTTGTCGCACAACTTCAAGCATCACATCACAGCAACCGAACGCATCCCATTTCGCACCCATGTAAGGAGGCAAGTGGAAAAGAATCGAAGCAGAACTCACCCAAAAAAGGGTTTAAGGAGTTCCCAAGAAGGTGGAATAGCATTAGCATAGCACTAATTCAATGATTGTTCAAACGAAACCCAACGGATCAGCCCTCCCCATCGGTCACTGTGAATGGGAATAAGGATTTTCCTTTAGAATGGGGAGGGTTTTTGTTTCAACGCAATTTAAAATACACTGTACGAAGGACGGGCGATGAAGTTTACTTTCAGCATGGATCATTCGTCTAAAGGGCTCCTCAACCGAACCGAATGCCTCTAATCAGACTGCAAACAGACACAGTTTCATGCTGGGTCAAAAACGAGCTAGAGATATTCAAATGTTAACCCAAATTAAACAAAAAAAGTGGAAGTTCTTTATCAATGCTAAATCCACTTGGCTGGTATTACATTTCTCTCATATATAACCTAAATAATCTTAGATGAATCAAAACTAAAATTGTTGGGATTTGAATTCAAAATAAGCTAAATCAAACGGTTCAGATGTTACTGATAAGGATACTTTAAAATGTAAAAGCCAAAAGATACAGGAAAATGCCAATTTTGAACCCCAAAAAGATAAAGACTAGAGCTATAACGAATGAATTTTAAATTCATGGAAGAGTTCAATAATCGTAAACGTAACAAATGTAATAATTTAAATGTATATAATAAAATCCTACATTCCACAAAACAATGATAACCTAACGATATATTAACATAACATCTATTCCTGTTTGCGTCATTGGTGCGTCAAATGCTGATCCACATTCCTGGAATTGCATGTGTAATGGCTGCAGTTCAATAGAGCAAAATGTAGCAAAAGAATGTAAATTATGCAACTGATTTGATTTCCAATGTTTGTTGCGTTGCCGGGTACTGCTTTGTTTGATGTTGGTTCGTAGGCAATGTATGCTTCTTTCTTTTGATGATAAGCACTTTACTGCCGGTCGAATATCTGCCATAGGACACAGCTACAAACAGTTCATTTGTACGTCTCCCAGCAACAATTTCAATCAGTTGTTTAAACCATGGCGATATAAGCAAATCTTCCAACCCTTTCCGAATGCATTACCAGAACAGAAATTTAGGTCATCAAATAAAAGCCATTCCTGGTGCTGATAAAGGTTGCCAATTGCAGGAAAACGTTTCATTCATCGGCATAAAGTTGCGTTCGAACGTCTTACAATTGAGCCACATTATTCAAAGCGTACAGCGTTGGATTTATGCAAAGAAATGCTTTTCGTATTCAATTTTTTATTCCAACTCGTTCTAAAGTGAAGAAACAGGTTGTATACATTTTTTTTATAACGAAACCTTATCCATTGATATTGGATAGAAGTTTTACCTACATCTTCATTATTTCTCGAGGATTCTTTTACCTCCCAAGCTGTAGCTTCAGAATTCAACAGAACCCAGAAGCAAAACTCAATCAAGCTTGTTTTGACAGGCGACAGATTTCGTGTTTTTTTTGTGACTCTTCCTTACTTTCAGGGTAGTTTTCGGCTTCCTGTAACCTGTTTTCAAATGGGGAGCATAATCTTTTTCTCTCTTGTACTTTTTCTCCCTCGATTCCTGCAACATAATATACATCTTTCGTCATCATCATCGTTATGCTTATTCGGTGTTGGGCTGCGAGTGTGGTTACCGTTCTCCCCCATCATTGGCACGTGTTCATGATTGCTACTTGTTACGTGGTGGAACGGGCGTTTTTCCTTTAAGAGAATGACGGCTTCTTTAGTCTTTCGTCACATTTTTTTGACTCTGCCATTTGCCCCGGAGGGTTGTAGCGGGATCACGAACCCGAACACGGAATCGTGTATCGATACGGGCTGGGCCGCATATGGTTGGTGTGCGCTATGCCCAAAAAAATTGGTAAAGGGAATAGAAACTTTTGTGTCCAGAGACGCACGGCAGCTTCATCATTTCCACGACTCACAGTTGTACTGTGTCGATGACAGGGCAAAAAACCCAAGAACCGCTTTCCCAAGTACGTAGTGCGATCGCGCACTCGGCCGGTTTGATAAATCGTTTTTCCAGTATCGTTGCCTCGCAGGGAGAGCTTCTTTGCACTGGAAGAAGAAAAATAAAAGCTGACGTACACAAGTGTGGAAATTGAGTGTTGATAAGCTAAGGTAAGTCGCAGTTGGTTGCCACATGTGTACGTAGGGCGCGAACGGTAGCGAAGGCCAACAGTGCACCTTCGGGGAAGTACGCAAGTGAACCATTACTAAAGTTCGAATGAAATTGAAGTATGCATAAAAACCTTACCCAAAAACTGAAACCTTTCTATCGCATGAAGCATGTGTTTTTACGGGACGTATTTGGGAAGGTTAGCAAGAAATCCATAAATCATTTCCATGAGTTTGACTTTACGTTTGGTGCTTTAAATGTTGCCTGCCTTTACAGAGCAAGCAAACCACCCTATTGGGTTGGTTTGGAAGTGGCGCCTACACGCGTGCAAGGCGCAAGAGGGCGAAATCATGTGTGAAATGGAAATTACGACATTTTTATGAGCCTCCGTTTCGTACCACCCATCTGGCCGATCGACAGCCTCCCGCCGAGGTAAGCCGCAGGTGGGTTTTACGAGGTGACATTTAACCGGTTGGTGAGCGCATAAGAAAATATGCTCTAGTGGGAGTTTGCACACGGCAGGATGGCGTTACGTTTTCGCTACTGGGAGGGCTCCATCAAAGGTGTGGGACAGAAGAAAAAAAAACACAGATTATTGAATTCAATTTGGGCTAATGTTTAATTGCTGTGCATAAATTAAACTTTATCGGTTGCTTGTGGGGTTTGGTTCAAGTAAAATAAAATAAAATAAGCTAGTAGCATTACTTTAACCTGGCAACTGGTGGTTGACACGAACGAATAAATGCTGGATGTTCCGTTCGTACGATCGATACTACTTTCATCACGTTCTGCAAAATCACGCTAACTAATGAATACTTTATCCAACACTATTGATTCGCATAATTGAGTAAAACGTTTGCCGGGCACCGCATTCTGTCCACCGAAAATATGACCGGCGGGAGAAAAGAATTCGATTCGTCATGCAAAGCTAGCCGGGGAGCGGGAATACACTGGTGCACACGCGAAAGCAAACGACACGGATTCGGGACATGCCAGCAGTCCACCCATCCGCAAAGCGATTTATGTTTATTTCATCATCATCCTTACAGACCCTCCGAATCAATTATTGCCGGCTAACAATTTCACGCTCAATATCCGCAACCGTTTGCCAGGGCGCTAAATTAATTCACTAATTTAGAAATAGAATTTCCGCCGCACTTCGCTTTTGGGTTGGGGGCATCACGCGGTTAGGTCCCACGGAATTTTCGATTGCTTTTGGGGGCCGAAGCCCGAGGCCGACCCACATTCGTATGGCAGGTCTGTCGGGCCGCTTTCCGCTGCCAAACTTCCGAACGAACAGCAAACAGGAGAGCCCGGCCTGATAAATATTTCAAAACCCTCCGAATCGATTGGTGATGATGAGCCTAACCGACAGTACGGGCTGTTGCTGTGAACGGATTTGAAGCGATTTTCCTCATATTGTAGCAGCTGGTTTTGCACCACGGATGTAAAGGATGTGCTAAGGGATATGAGATCGATTGAGAACGCGCACGACGGCACAAAACTGCGATATTTTAGCGGTGAAATGTATTTTACGTTACGAGCAACGTGTCGAAAATCAAGAAACGATCGAATCAGTGAAACTCATTCCAATGCACTGCGCTCTACCTCTGATTCAATGGAAATTTTCGCTCCCAACAATTGTACCTTCTGTTTTACTTAAGCATCCACAAGCTGACGCCTTTGATCGCGAATCGCAATCAAAATGTTATGGGAAAGCAAAATCAATTCCAACATAATCTGAGGTGCACATCCAAAGGAGGATTTTAGCTAAACAAGATAAAATTTGCTCTCGCACCCTTCTGTCCGGAAGTCGTTGAGTTTACCGTACAGGGCCGGATGCCTCCAATCCCTTTCTCCGGAAGTAGTCAATTACGCATCATCCACCGAAGAAGACGAGCGTTTCGGATGAAGAAAAATAAGGCATGCAGAAAGTAGCGAAACAACAAACAAAAACACAATCGAACCGAATAGCGCAACAAACAGCCAAACCGCATCACTGGCAGAGGACAGGACACAACTCCCAAACTCATCGCCATCGGAACAATTCACGTGGGAGGTTCCGGACGCTAATGAAACGTGGAAAGTTTCGCGAAATGCCTCTGGCTGTGGAGAGGTTTCTCTCGCTAGCGAGGGATGGATATTTGGCTGTCTGGCTTGGAATCCTGGACTGGACTGGGCCAGTGGAAATGTAAATAATCAGTGTACGGTATCATTGGGAGTGGAGTGTGTTTTTTTGTTGTCTCTTCTACTTTTTTACTTTTGAGTTCCAATTTACTTCCGCGAATGCCTTGAGAATTTCTAAATATTTCGCACACCGGATGAATGAGAAAGTTGCAGAGAGTTGGAGGATGAATAAAAACACACGTACAAAAATGTATTGGTTTAAGGAAATATTGTTGTATATGCTTTAAGTTTTTGCTTCAATTGCTGACATCAAGATTTGTTTCAAGAATTACTTAAAACTTCACGGAGTATATATAAACTTTAAAGAGTAAAATAATGTGAAACAAACTTTCTTCGCCATAAAATGTTTCCCCGCTATGCAAACGAAACTATTTCCAGCGCTATGAAATATAATTTACGTGCCAACCGTTCGCCCGAAAAAGGCGCGCGCGTCAGCGCCAGAACCGGTGACTGCCAACTTTTCGGCGCTATGATTTGCAATTCAAACGGCAACTGATGGGGCATTTGGAATCTGCCAAACTGTTACCGTAAAGGAGTGAGTGGGATGTAAGCAGTTGCTCAGGGAAACTTTCTAAGTGCCACGATGTCATGATTTTGCGACTTTTTGCACAGGAGACTTTTGCGGTCGCGTTAAGGGTATTAGACTTGAGAAATAGTATTAAAATATGCAAACGGTTCATTGATGCTTACTTTTAAGGAGCTTCCTTAATGAGATTTTTCACTGAGTTTACAAAATCGAATGTATTTGACACATTAGCCGCACAATTATGCTATATAATCGATTACACGCCGGTGTTTAATATGACACCATAAGCTGCACCCAAGACATTCACAGGAATTGGACGTAATATTCTTTCACCTAGGGAGTGAAACTTTATGTGTCGCAATCGAACACCTGAGACCTATTTCCGGGAAATTGGGATGGTTTTCATAATTGAATAATAATAGCACCATTGCACGTGTATCAATCATATACTTAAGACATTCCGAGCGCCAGCAGTCTAATCTCCGTAGACCAGATATGCGTGAAACCTGTTACAGCAAGATCGATTCGTAGGAAGATTAGGTTTATTTATAGAATGCATGAACGTATAAGGCAGTGAAGTGTTTTCAACATCAATGATATTCTGCCTCACTCACCCGGGTCACAATTGCAATGACGCAAGTGCATTTGCAAGCGCTTACATAAGCGTATCGCTCATCCAATTCCCTCCTCAACCGGAAGGGAACAAATTCCCGGGGATCAAAATGGTAAAAAATTATTTAAATTTTACGATCCAGCTTCTTTTACGATACCATGCAATCAGGCTCAACGAAGGAAGGAAGCTCGATGATCCTTTCCAAGTACAATCACTTTCGTTGCACGGTTCGCTGGAAAGCTTCAAATTGCAATCTGCTCCGTATACAGCGAGGTTTCGGTGGCACGAAGTATGCGGGATCTCATCATCTCGGCAAGGTGTGCTCGTTTGTAAGTGCTATGCTCGATATAACACCAGCGATCCATCTTCTATCTAATAGATTGGTGTTATGAAATCAATTTTCGACGAAACTGTCTATCGTCCATGTTATCTCCGCCACCCGGGAGGGGTGGATAGATCATTTTCCTTACCAGAGCAGGGAAAAAAGTGGCCACACGAGCGAAACTTTTGAAGTAAAGCTTCACGCTAGCATTTTTACCCCTCGTACACGAGTGTACATGTACAACAGCACTTGGGGCTATCTTGTGCTCTCTATCTTTATCCAACAACCAGCAGGAAAAATAGATGGATAAAAGTAATACCGTGCAGGAATATCGCGTCATTTGGCCCACTATCTCTATTTGGGTACGTGCTGGACTAGCTCTTTTTGTCAGTGCAGCTGTAGGTAGAAGATGATTTCATTTTTTTTTTAAGCTGAAGCTGGGTCATAGGAGCTTTTCATTCGAGTGAGCCGATGTGCGATAGCTTTGGAGGAAGTGCCTTGGACGGAAATTGCACCGAAAAGGCAAATATGGTTCCTAGCAAAGAGGTTTACCCCCTTTGGGATGCTGGTCGAGTGCAAGGTGAGTGGGTCGTCATATTTTCATCTTCACGACAGGAAGCGGTTTTATCGATTTTTGATGCAATCGATGTGCCTTTCCGTTATTCGCGATAGGATGCTCCATACTCTGCAAAGTATGTATGTTCTATTTTCTTCAATTGCTTGAAATAGAAAGATATTAAAAGAATATTCGTGTATTTATTTCTCGGTAGTCCAACAACTTATTTGGAAAAAAAACATTTCTACTTAACATTTCCGTTCATAAGAAAATTATTCCTCGTTCGCCATTTGAAATGTAAAATGTGTGTAAAAAAACCGCTTTCGATCGATTTCAAAACAAAAGTATCAGAGAAGCGGAGGCGTTCAAATGTTGTCTTTCCATAAAAAGGATAGGACAAGTTTGTTTTTGTACGACGCAACTTGAACTGATCTCTTGAATCAAGCTTTTCGCATACTTTGCTCTTCAAGCTTGAAAAACGTAGAGTTTAAGCAACTTTTAAAAACAAACAGCAGCACTATTTTTTGCTTTCTGTTTGCTTTCTTAAACCTCTAGAGTGTTTTTCGTTGGTAAAACCACACAAAACCACATGCACAAAATTCGTCATTTGATTGCGTTACACTCAATTCAGGTTGATTTATTTCCTCCATGGATCAACGCGATGCGTTGCAAAAAAAAACTCCCCATTCGACATCCAAACAAAGAAACGATCAATGGGGGTTCATTTTCCCATTTGATTCAACACGAACCATTAAGCAAAAATTATAGCCCATCGCACGAGTGACGAAGTGGAAAATGGGCACAAGATGTACAACGCTCAGACGGTTTGCAAATTAAAATTTATTGCTGTTCTTTGTTGTCTTTGTGGGCCGATGATCTTTCTAAGTGGATTTTTCTATTTTATGTTTTGTTTTCGCAAAAAAAAAAAACAAAAATTACAAACTAAATCAAGTTTTTTGTTTGTTTTTGCAATCGTTTCAATAACGAAAAGTTATTCATCCAATGTGAAAGCAATCCCGTGCCATCGCTACTAATTGAGTGAAATATCAATCACTTTGCACAATTACTCCTCGAGCCATAAAAGGCCACGGCTAGTGAAAGCAAATTCCTACCAAACACGCATTAAAACCTGTCTAGTAATTGAACATATCTATTCGCCGTAACTAGGCCAACACCGATCGTCATACCCAGCACTTGTTTTGTGTCCAGTGCTGAGGAAAAACCATAAAAATATCATCCCTTGCCAATCAATTCGATTCTCGGCAGCGGGGCACTATTCCCAGCACACCGTCATCATAATACCCCTGGGTGTACGAACATTATGGGCTAGGAAACGGGCCAACATAAAGGCATTACCTTTAATGGAAAACCGTTAGCACCTTTTCGTCGGTGTGTACACGGTACGCAATACGGTTCGGAACCGTCCGGTCCGGACTGCAGCAGCGANTTTTGTGTCCAGTGCTGAGGAAAAACCATAAAAATATCATCCCTTGCCAATCAATTCGATTCTCGGCAGCGGGGCACTATTCCCAGCACACCGTCATCATAATACCCCTGGGTGTACGAACATTATGGGCTAGGAAACGGGCCAACATAAAGGCATTACCTTTAATGGAAAACCGTTAGCACCTTTTCGTCGGTGTGTACACGGTACGCAATACGGTTCGGAACCGTCCGGTCCGGACTGCAGCAGCGAAAGGGAAGCCCTAGAAACAAAACACAATAAAGCGAGCTTGTGAGTTGTTAGTATGCAGGCAGGTTACTCATCATATACGCACATTCCTAGCTCGCCTATATGTTGTCCGACCCATACGATAGTAGGCACGCTCTGCCGTGTATCGAACACTGCGCACATGTTTATGAAAATCGAAACATTACTCAACATGGCGCTTCGCGCGTAAAACGCATCGCGTGACACCGTATTTTGGGAAGCAGTGCGAAACGTTTGCCGGACTTTCGGCGCTAAGCCCCCAAAAACCGAAATCGCCAATAAAACTAACAAATAGTGGGAGTGTAGTGCAATGTTTGGCAAAGGTAACCATGATCGTGGCCAAAAATATAGTGACACTGCGGTCAGTTTAATTAGTCTACGGTGGGTGGTTGGAAGCTTTTTTCCTCTTCTTGCTGGTGTATGTTAGATTATACCTCGCTCGGCAACATCTAATGCGTGTTTGCTAACCGCATTGTTCGTGTAGAAGCCTGCCAAGGGAGCCTGTAGCACCATTACCACAAACGCTGGTGTATTAGCATATAGGTTGTCAACCGTTGGACCAATCGGATGAACGTTCGATACAGGCGGAACACATTATTGGTAGGGAAGCGGAGAAAAGCTCGTTTGGAAATGATTAGTATTAAACAAACAAAGCCTACCCCTTTGTGTACGGCTACACGTTTGCGAATGGGAACAAAACGCGAGAAAAACGGCAACATTCGATCATAAAAACTAAAAATGTAATTTTAGTTGTGCTGCTTTTTTGTTTGAAGCGGAACGATCAAATTATTTTCCAGCCACAAATCCAGCAGACTCAATAAATCATCCAATCGGTATGAATGGGCGAGAAAGTTAATTGAGTGTTTGGGAAATGTGTGTTTGCGAATGTATGTATTAATTGTTGTTTTCACAGGGAAAGCAAACACGTGTTTCGCATTAATCTTGTTTTGTTTAGTTGTCGGTTTTGATATATGCATAACGGTGAGACATAATTGCGAGTGTAAACGCCTAAATGAATGCAATCACTTTTACTCTCTATTATGCTTCACGAGATGTAGTGCTACAGCTTGTTTAACACAAAGACTCAGTGCATTAGTATTTTGTTGCAAACATATTGCATACTTTCAGGAGTCAACGCAACCAACATAAACACTATCGTTTTTTTATTTGTTCTTTTTCGGTTTTTACGAATATTTAAAATTGCATTTCACTGTTCACTGACACGATTTTCACTTTCAAAAAACCTTCTTTCTAGACAAAAAAAAATTTTGAAACGATTATAACGTGTATTACAAGCTTTTCATTTGGTTTTAATGATACCGTGAGCATGTGTATCATTCCATCCAAGAATAAGTTTCGAATGATTTTCCCCATTCCGTTCCGGTTGGCTAATTGCAGATAATGACCTACTTGTGGACACTCTCGCTATCTGTCTTGCACCGCACCTGTAACTTCCGAGCGGAAACTTTACTTCGACGCCTATATTTAACCTCAGCCGTATGTCGTGTCTTTAGCTAAGTGCCTATTAAAAGCTCATTTTTCTCACAGTAAATTTTTACTCTACGAATGGAGCAAACTTTCCACGTTTGGACGTGGATCTTGCTGCCAGAGCAAACAATTTCCCCAAAACCCTAATTGACCCCTTGCAGTGTTCTGGGCGTAGTACCAGAGCCGGCTACATTTCATCGGCGGCTAGTAAGTTGATTTACGGCTAGCTTTAAAATGCATCAAAATTAAGTGGAGCTATTTGCTTGAAACGAATTACGTACAAAATCATTTGCGTTTAGCTTCCTGTAATATATTCCGTTCCAAAAGTGCTTCAGGTGGACATCTTTACCACCATCGTTGCGTTGAAACTTTCAAAATCAGACAAAAGTGCTATAGAAAATGCGTTAGTACGACACAATGAAAGTTTACCGCCGCATTAGGGTGAGGTATCACAAATAAAAGAAGAGATTCCCGCACATCTGCCCAGGTGAAACATTTCTTTATTCGCGGAATAATCTTCAGCAGGAATTATGTGCTTCGGTGCGTAAATCCTGCAAAGTTGGTGTACAATATCTGCTCCGGTTCGGCACGTGCGTTCTTATCTGCATTCGAGTGGAAGTGAATGAAACTTTTCGCATTTTGCATGAATATAAAGCACGTGACCGTACAGGAAGAAATATTTGACGTTTTATGACGGAAGGACTAAACATGGGAGTCGGGATATCCGTGCAGCTTTAAAGAGACCAATAGACATGACCAAGAATCCAATAGACATGTTTTAGTTGGTGATAGGAGGAATTCAACTATAAAAAAAACATTGATTGAATATTTGGAGAAAAGGAATACTAGACTTTGGATTGATAAGTTATAGAGTATGGTAAACGCTGAATTGAAATTCATTTTTTGTTTTACCAGTGACGTGCCCATAACAGAGCGTGAATCGATACTGATTTTACGAGCATGAAATATGAAATATAAACAAGGAAAAGAAATATTGAAAATTTAATTCGGAGTAATGTTTCTTAAGATGAATTTCCATGTCCATTAACTGTCTATTATGTAAGATATACGGCCTGGCCGTTCTGATGAAAATAAAAAAAAACTGTCTATTATGTCTTAAACTCCCCTGTATTCAATAATTCACACAATCTAGAAGTAAATGACTCATTTATAAACACTCTCAAAAACAAAGGTACTTTACAATTGCTTCAGATATAGTGCAAAGATTTCGTACACCATCAGTCACGCTCAAAACAACTGGAAAGCTGGTCTCTCATCAATCAACGTGCACTTTTTATTTCGTAAAATATCTCCCTATGCAGCTGGATGAGAAAACTGTTCCGCAAAGAATGCAATATAACTCACGTGCATTCTTACTGGATGCCATTCTATTCTGTGAACCAAAACTTTGGCACATCAATTCCGGCAAACTGCAACATTTTTATAGCCGTCCAGAGCGGAAACCCACCCAGCGCACTGTTTCGTGTTCGGCCAAGCTTTTCATGCTTGCCGCTCCACTTTGTGCTGAGTCACAAATTTTAAACGCCTTTGTACTTCGACCCAAACCTAAGGCGGTGAGAAGAAAGTGTCAAAGCGAGCGAAAACGTTTCCGCCTGCGTTTGGATGGAGGGAGTTAGGTTGTCCACTAGTGACCATTCATCCCATCTGCGAAAGCTACCCTAACCCTCGCCCATCATCCACCCACCTTCTCACCACCAATTACTGGTAGAAAGATTAGTAAATTGGAAAAAAACTCAACGTGGGAGCAGCGTTCGATGGTCACCAAGGCTATGAAAGATGACCCCACCGGGTAAGTGAAACGCTCAGTGACGTAGCTAAGCATAGATGGACGCCTTCTCCAGCAGGTTTGTTTTTTCTTCTTTCAAGCGCCGCGCGAATAAACTCCAGTAAGTAATGGTTTAAGCGGGCAGATTAAAAATAGTTTTCCCGACCTAGTTCATCTTCTCCATGCCATCGTGGGGTTGGGCGAATGGGTTGACCAATTCAGCAGGAATAAAAAGATACTCTTTCGCTTCCTCTCTGTTGGCCCTTACATTGGACAGGGGTCAGTGGAAAGAAAATTCTTTTATATCGAGCGATTTTTTTTTCGTTTCTTTTTCTTCTGTTTCCATTGCTTCAACTAACCGTGTACAGCCACTTTCGCCACACCGGTGGAAGCATGCTAGTAGTTTACTTTGGCGTAATTGCAACTTTGTTATTGTGTGCTTGGAAGTAGCGCAATAGAGTCGAAAAATGGGAGGGAAAGGAGCTACTATACTAGAAGGAGTAAACCCGTTTCTAAATCATGTCACACATCCGAAGTGCCCTCAGTGATGGTGCTGATAGGGAAGCATAACTTTTTTTCTTTAAAAGACAAAGGATTTTTTAAAAAGTTGGGTACAGTTTAAAGGTTACTGAACGAGTCATCGAAAATTTGTAACATGTTCTATGTGACTTTTTTTTCAGTTTTTTTTTGTTACAATCCCACTCTTAGTGTTGCCTAGTTTTGACTTCCCGTGACCGTATTTATCCGAAAATAGAAAATCATTTTAGTATATTGTTGGATACACCTGTTGAGAGACTTGATAGCAGTCTTGTCGTATGAAAACCATCGGGTCCGGATAAAAATGCGGATGAAACATATAGCATTGCATCTTAAAACATAACTTAACGAGACTTCATTTAACAAACTAAGCTTGCGAATCTACGAGAGGGCCCTGTGGTGTATTTGGCAACGGCGCTAAATCCCAACACGACCGGACCCGGTTCAAATCCCATCCGGACCGTTCCCCCGTAGTGAGCACCGACTATGCAACTACGTGGTATTTAATAGTCTAGTAAGCCATTTGATGGCCGGCATGACCGAAGACGACTTCTCTAAATGAACATACATGAAAATAATAATTTTGGATTCTTTGGATTCGAATGATTAAATTCTGCCTATTTTCAATCAATCAATGTCGATCAACCTTCAGTAGTGGTATAAACTTTCTGCTGCACGTCACATCGAACGGGCAAAATTTCAGTCCAATCGATCAAATAGCCTTCGATTTCAAAAAATAATCACAGGTAAAATGAAAATATGCTTTATCAAACAAAACAAAAAGTTTCACCCCAGGTTTACGCATATTGTACCGGCATTGTACCGTTTTTTTTTTGTTTTGAGAACGTACAGATAAGTGCATAAAATGTCCCACAAAAAACCAACATCCATTTTATGATGGGAAAATGAATAACATAAGCTTGTGCCGCGGACAGGGCACAGAAAAAAAAATGCTTACGGCCGTTCATTTTATTTCACCGCTGCTGCCGAGATGAGGAAATAAATAAGGCAACCAAAAACACGTAACAATGTGGAAACGTAAACGGCAAAAAAAAAAGCATTCAACTGGGTGGAACTGAAATAGGTAACAAATTATTCAATTACATTCGATGAAGCTCAAAGCAACAAATATTGGCCGGGTTTGCAGCAGAAGCTTTTCGGCGGAACCTTTGTTTTTCTTCCTATCAATAAAGCATACTCATTTCGAGCGTACGTGAATAATTTACCATGGTAAATGGAGTTGAGCTGTGACTTGTCCACGTGATCGTACTGACCATTGTGATATCGCTAGCGTATGCGCGAAAGGATGAGGAAATGGTTCGGTAAAAGCACATAAATAAGGAACCGGCAGCTTGCCAGCATTCTGTCGCAGAAAAAGTCGAAAAAGTTGGTTCAGGTGAACTCTCCCGTATACAATGTAACGTTAAGGTCGGCGTACCAAATGGAGGTTAAATTCGTTAAACGGCTTTCCTTGCCAATGTGGTCAAATATTGGCAGGATTAAAATAAACCCATCTACCCATCGAACCGAGCTAAAATTGTTTGTTTTGACAGGTCACAAATAACTACCAAAACAAACTCCACCTATAAAAAGGGGGGGGGTCGTGTTTGTTTAGCTCACCATGTACACCACCCACCGACGAAATGGAACTGTTTTCACCGACTTTTGCACGTTTCATTAACCAATCCCATTGAAACAGGGTTCAGTGAGCAGCACATTTCACGAACGCAAATAATTACAACCACGTGACCGAGTGGGATGGGATTTGTGCTACGATTTGCTCTAAAACCGGTCTGGATCCCTGCAGCATCATCAGTCAGTTTTACCGTGGTGAACTTCCGTTGTGTCAATTATGCTCCATTGCATCGGAAAGATGCCGCTGTCCCGTTCGGAAATAAATATTGAAGGCCAACGGCTGAATCTGGCGAGCAGCGCGATAATTGGTACCGCAGCGAACTAAACGAGACTGGCACGGAACTAGAAATGAAACGTTCCATCATCGGGGTTTCACTTTTTCCTTCCAGTCACGTGTGTTTTCCGAACCGAGTAGTGTCTTGCTGGCTGATATTTATTTAATTATTTTCCACTTTCCTATTTGTTTTTCTATTTTTGTTTCTTTTTTTTTTCCTGTGTCGTGGATTCGATTTTTGCTTTGGCACCTCGACACATCCGGCCGTATGAATCGACCTGCTGCGAAGTGGAGAGAAGAGAAGCGGAAAAAAAGCTCGCCCGGATGGTGCTTCTTCAGTAGGTCAGTCGGTCTTTAATCGAGACACAACTGCCCGTCCCAGTTGATCGTATCGCTCGATCGGGTACCTCAACACGTAAAGGTTACAAAAAAAAAGCAGATCACTCCCCACCAGGGTGAGCAAAAACCACTCATGCACTCAAATCCGTGACGCACTATGCTTCAAACCATTCCCCCTCATTTTGTGACACATTTCGTGCCCCACAAGCCCGCGTTGTGTGAGTGTGAAGAGGACAACAAAACGACAAGAAATAAACGGTCGTGAAGTGTGAAGCCACGAAACGAAACAGTGAGTTTAAATTCACTTGAGTCACTTCATAAATCGCGACCATAACCACCAACCATCATCATCATCATCACGAACACTATAAAACAATTACCAACACTTCGAAACATGAAACAGTGGGGTGGGTCTGCTTGTCCAATCCGGGCCGGTTTGCTTAAACGGCGACTGCACGGGCAAGCGCTGCTGCAACGCTGATGCATTCCATATAAATAACAATAATTGAGTTATTTATTTAATAAATTGGCAAATGGAATGAAATGAATTTGTCCTTGCGTTGCAACCGAGCAGTGCATCGGGTGAGCGTATGTTTCACGGGTGCGATGGAAAAGTTTATGGTGACAAACGCAATCCATTGGTTTTAATTTATATTTCATTTGCCTATGCGTTATTTACGACGGTTTTATTTTGAAATGTTTAGAATCGTTTTGAACTTAACGAATCGTTAGAAAAGGTTTAATTGAATCTGAAGATCCAAAAGTAATTTGAATGAGTTAAGAAAATAAATATAAGAACTTAGTTTCTCTGTAGCTCCACAAATCGGTTTTAGATTCAAATACTTAAAAACCAACAAGCACAGTGATATAAAAGCTTTAAGTCTTATATTGACATCATGCTTTCACCAAAAACAATTCTCTTACCCTCCCAAGATGCACTTTGTTTTCCTTCAAAAAAAAAACCCCCCATACCGACAGTCCATTCATTTATGTCTCCACCTTCGTCGGACGATAAGTTTTCCCGGGTTCACCGTTAACGCCTGGGCTGCCCAATGTTTGAACTTCCCCACAATGGTATTGTTCTTTTGACGCCTCGGCAAACAACAGCGCACAGGAAAAGCTTTTCCTACGCTTTCCTATTTTGCTAGCTTTCGCATAAACTTTACCACCAAACGATCGTTCTCGGTGGCAGCCGAAGGGAAAAAAGTGTGCTAACTTTCTTGCGGCGCAAAGCAAGTATCGCGTATCTTGCAAGTGGATGTGTTATTTTCTCTGTTGTTTTTTGTTGCCTATTTTCCATGTTCACATTATCGGCTAGTTGTTCGAGCGTAAATCATAAAACAACAAGTGAAACAACATCACACATTCTTTTGTTGTCTTTTTTCGCGGACCGGGAAAGTCATAAACATAGCAAACGCTGCTGAGCGTGTGCTGATCTGTTCGGCTGCTGTACATTACATCACTTTCAGCAGTGAGCAACGCCCAGATCCACCTGATTCGCCCTTTTTGTGCCACCAAGTAAAGTCGCAAAAATGTTGTGCGCGGCTCGTACGTAGCTTCCGTTGCTTCACTTTGATGGGGTCGTTCTAGCGCAACCGCGACAAACACAGCGCCAAACGTAAACAAAAACGTCCACTGTTCCGGTAGCCGGAAAGACGCGGCACAGCGACACCGAGACCGATCGAGCTGAGTTGGGTTGGGCGGAGAAGGCGAGTTGGTGTTCGGGGTAGGAAGGTAGCTGATCGAGCCGAGAACACAACAGTCCGAACACACACACTCCGGGGTCGATGCTGTAATGCGGTCGAATCTCACGAACGCAACGATTGATGAGATCATCGTGCCGGTTGGCCGTGCGGTACTGGCGTCAGTGCCATCATCTTCTTGATTGTGGGGCGATACAATGGAGAAATACCGTTCTCCCACGCGGCAACAGATCAATAAATGTTGAAATGAATGCTTGAAGTTTTTTTTTTTTTTTTTGGGAGTGTTGTAATGCAAATCAGACAGGTTTTTAGTTGTTAACTTTGACAGAACATTTAATGTTCTTTTTTATTTTACGTTGGTGTAAGTCTAAGGCAAGCAAGTTTTTAATATTAAACTTCTCTGGTTTGATCTTTGAATTTCATAGATTTTTAGTTCTAATTCCTAACCCCAAAATGTATTATTCTTGGGAAGAATTTTATTCTTTGCATATGGTGGGACTATTTTGACGTCTGCTATTACGAGTTGCTATTACAGTCATATCATAATTAAACAAACACAACCCTAATGCGTTTTAATCTTGCTATAAATGATAAAATTCAACCATTTCCTATAAAAAAATGGTCTTTTTCCATACGAAGAACAATAAATGCTATAAAATGGTAAGTTTAAGTCTATTCAACCGATACGTAATTTGCGCTAACCAGGAACGAATTTTATGCTGCTTTTGGTCCGTAACATACACAAGCAATAATTTTATCCTTTATTACATCCTCATTGTGATATAATTTATCAAGCATAAAAACGTTGCATAAAGCGTGTCCGACACATTATTCCCTTAGCGAGGAAGTATGAGCTTACAAGCACCATTAAGTGCAGTTGCTTCACGCATGACCACAGATTACAAACCTCACATTCATTTCGCCCAACTACCGTCGTCGTTTGTAGTGAATTTAGGTCAAAAGTTACATCCTGAAACAGCTTTGAAGGTATGGTTTTTAAACTAAAACTAAGCGTCATTGCATTCTGCAAAACTGTTTCATAAATTCACGAAAGAATCAGTTCGTCTACGACGACAGCACAATGCATTTAAACACAACATTCATTTAATTGCTTTTTTTCCGCTTGTGCTTGTAGCACTACCAACCCGGTGTAGTGCCGTGAGCCGTTCCATTAACTCATCCGCAACCTGCCCTGCCAAACTGCAGCAAACCAAAATAAAGCATCGCCGTTCACCTCGGCGACACACGCGATAAGAAACAACTGCCGTGCGTTTGTTCGGATGCAATTTGCTTAATCCTGGTGCTGGTTGCGGCAAGCTAAGTGTATTTTCCTTCCAGTTTACACTGCCGGTGTAGGTGTCGCGTGCAAACTGACTGCAGCGGAATCGAACCACGCAACCTGATAAACGGTTCGCGTTCTTGGGTCGCCTGTTGTGTTCTGCCTTCAATCTCCCTGCAGGTTTTGTCGCGTTGTGCTGGTTTGTTTGTGCTGAATGGAAAGAAAAGCTTAACTCGCTTGCCGTGCAAATGGTTTTGGGGAGTAGAAAGGGGAAAAACAAAATGAAGCTTAAATATGAAATGTCCGTACCGTTGCATGACGTTTCACTATCGCCGTGTTGCTGGTGCGGCTGACATAAAGTCTAGCATTCGAGGACCTCTCCACGATGCGCTCAAGCTCCTACCATGGTTGAAAGAATGTTCGTCGAAAGGAGGAACAAAGACAAATAAGCATGTGTTCGTCTTGTATGATTTTCCGCAATTTTCCACACCTTGCAAGAACCATGCTGTTGTGTAAATATGTATCATGCGAGATGAAAAGCGTGACACACTAGCGTTCTTAAACGGTGCACAGTGATGTATAAAAATGAACATTTTTCTTCGAAAGGGGACACAAACAATTCGTGAAAGGAACAAGAAAACTAAGCCTTAGACAATATTTTCTACAGGATGCACATAAAACACGATTTAAAAATAGTTTAATCCTTTCCGTGAAAAAAAAAGAAACAAATCTCATCCACTTTAATAATAAAATATTCAAAATCCACCAGTGCGCTCTGCTTAACTTCCACTGTAAAACGTACGCTCGGTAAACCCATCATTAAACACTAACCACGTCGTCGACGTCCGCGTCGCCGTAATTTGTCATTAGCGTCTCATAACACGGGACCGTCATGTCCGAACACCCTCATCCGCACAGCCCTTACGGCTTGCCGCGCCTGCTTGCCACCCATTTTTCACCCAAGCACCATAATCGACTCATTCACAGCTGATGGGATTTATGGAATGGCAAACACACAGCCACACCAAGAGCTGCGCCGACAACCGGGTGTGTGTGCCTCCTGGTGTCATTACCCATCCCCCAACACTGAGCCGCCCGCCAGCAGCGTACAGCGCTAATTGTAAGAACCGAATGCATTCAAGCAGGTGCACAGTTTTTAAACTGTAAAGCACAACCCCACCCGCCACTCGGCGGCAATGTCCCTTTTCCAATGGTAGGATCTGCCGTGCTGGAATCGGACTACTTACAGGACACTTTCGTCTTGTGCGACTGCGACCAAAACGGCAAGTGTCAACGAGATGTCGCACCGTCCGGGACGCTATTCATCAACGCCGGCGCCATATTTAAACACACCGCTGACACTCGAATCGAAACTTTGCCACTACCCATGCTCATTCGCATCTGGGAGAAAGCAGCAGGTGAGCCTGCCTTTGGGAGGATTGAGATTTTTCCAACTTTTCACTGATCCTTATTATGCCGGTCCACCGCCGCGTTCGCAGAAAGTCATCCCGGACAAGAGTTGGGACCTGTGGCTGGCAGGGAGTGAAGTGTTCGTTCTGTCAACTTTTTCCCGTGCGCTCGTCTCACCGCGAACGAGGCCAGAGCAAAAGCGGGGAGTACGATTAATCGCATGTCGTACTGCTGTGTCCATTCACAAGCGCCGTGCGAATGGTTGAAGAATGGTTAAAATGTGAAAAAAAGCACGCCACAACAGGTACGGATGGGCCAATATGGGCTGAAACTCACTTCTGACAGGGCGGGTAAAAATGGTAGCCAAAAAGGAAACAAGCCACACCACCACCACCACAACAAACCCCCAATTTACCCTCCGTCACCTCTGATAGCTTCTGGGGGTTGAAGAGTGAACAGGGTTGTAACGTTAATTGGGGTGGGTTTTTGTTCTCGCTTTTCTTTTCGAATGTCCGAAGACATCCGTGACGCGGGGTGACCATGGTGGACGGGCGGGACATTGAAATGTCAGCCAATGGAGGGTGGGGGGGGGGGGGGGTGATGCCGTTTTAAAATTAATGAATTTCGACAGTTGTTGCGCTACGATTCTACAGGGGAAGCACGAGCAAAGCGAGTGAACCTTGGGCGCCCTCTCACGCATTTCGCGAAGGCTGTTGTCTAATTGAAAATTAAACATTTTTCACATTTTCTTACGTGCGGACGGTGCCGATGGGTTTAGCCCGTGCAGGGGGTGAACGGATCGAAAGGAATTTTGTGCTAAAGGACGGGGTCAAAGCACGACGGTTCAAGAATTGGAAATTTTGGGATATTGTTGTTCTGGTTTAACAGTTGTAAAACTTGTTGGACATGTGTCTACCTCGTTTTTTTGTCCGTAACGATACGTCGGATGATTATGGCGGGAATTTAGGTATGACGAATGAAATGATAAACGTTTTAAATTCTTAAGATTTTAAGTGGCCAAAGAGACCGCGAAGAGGGTGATCTTTTTCAGGGATTATTATATTTCGTAATATACATTGAAGAAGTGAAAATATAAAGATTCTATTTTAACAAACCTGTTCTCTTTTTAAAACCTCGCAGCGTAATGAAATGTACCTGTAAGTAAAGATAGCAATAAAAAAAACTATTAGTAAGCAGCACTTACAGCAGTGGTATAACAAGTCAGCCAATATAAAGCTAACATGCAACACCAACTACCTTATCACTTTGCTAATGATAATTGCATAAAACAATCAAACAGCAAATGAATTGCGATTGCGCACACCGCACCCGCTTGCGGTGCAGTTAATTGACGGAATCATTATTATTTTCTTTCCTTCACTTGCTTGCTCGGCAACCACCAATTTACCATCGGCACGAGCCATATCCATAACGCATCATCCATCCACAAAAACATCCCCAAAAGCTCGTTCGTTAAGTAATGCCAATAAAATTTGCATCACTTGAAGCTTCCGCTTTCACCCGTCGCGATCGTGTGTGTGTGTGTGTGATGATGGTCATGATGGTTGGCCATATTTTTGTTTGCAATCAGAGCTCATAAAAGTGGGAAATAATCTTTCCTATCCATTACCAGGGGGAGAGAGAAAAAAAAAACACCGGCCTCCCCGAAGCGGTAACCCATAATGGAAAAAGCCACAAATGGTGTGCAGCCGGTGGGAAAGGGGTGGAACGGTATGGGGATGGGGATGAAGCAGCAACAGCAAACTACCATCAAAGCACTACGGAACGCTTTTTTAAGAGCATTTCGTAGAAGAAGAAAAAAAACTAAAGCATGTTATGATTACTTCATATGCGCCAGTAGTATGACTTTTATGTGGGTCAAAAGCTTTGCTCACGCTGTTTGAAGCACCAGCACGCCAGAAAAGTTTGTCGCTGAGGCTGCTGAATTATTGTAATGCTGGTACTTACGGTACCAGAACTTTCATGAATCGTAATTTATAGCCTAATTGAATATAATGTAAACACATTTTTACACAGTTTCCAGAATTTTATAATCATACTGCTCAAAGCCGAAAGACCGGATTTAGATGAGCTTATATCCTCAGCCTTTGGTATTCTAGACCGATCGCTGAACCATGCGGCAATTGGGTTTCTCTCACAAATAACACATTAATATGCGCTAATAAAACAATTAATTAGCTCGGTTTGCAATTTGAGCAGCTGTAATAAAACCCAATATTTGAGAACCTTAACGAACCATTTCTTAAGGTTAGAATAATTGCAGACACCTCTGCGGTGTACGACAAAAAAATTTTCTTTCCACAAAGCCATTTTTTCTCAGACTGAGTTGTGTCCATTTTTTTAAGCAAACAAATTATGGATATCCGACCGATTCGCTAAAAAAAAATAATAAAAAATGCGAAACATAATAAGTAATAAAAATGATGTCTCATTAGTTAGCAACGTTTTCACTTGCCACCAAGCCATTGTGTTTCATCGTACAAAGGGAACAAAAGGCGTCAACCCGAAGCAGAATGCATTCTGCGATTAAATTTTATGGAAATAAATCTTCATGTAAGTAAGACGCAACACAATTTGACGCACCCGCGAAAGGCACGATTTCTCACCCTCGGGGGTGGAAAAAATTGCGTTGATCCACTGTTTGCAAATTCTTCCTGCTGCTACATTTTGGGTGGCATTCTGTGGCATTTCATTTTCATATATGCGACCTTCCACGCTGCTGTATGGCTTCCTTTGCTGGTTTCAAAGGCACGCTCCCGTGTGTATACAAAATTGCAACGAAACTTTTATTTGTTTACGTTTATTTCCGTCTGCTACATACCAAAAAAAAGGACGAAAAAAAGGACAAATCTGTTTAAAAATGCTGCGCCGTACCACGGTCCAGTCAGCTTCCGGCGTTTGTTGAAACATTTTTCTTTCTTCATTTTTTCGTTTGTTTGTCGCGGAATGCAACCGCAGATGCAATGCAACGCGAAAGACGTAAAGAACAATAATACGAGCGGACCGGAAACCCAACCCGGCACGGGCCGATTCACGGGCGACCTACGACGATGATGCAACGTGCACCAGCGCTTAGAATGCGTGGCAAACGTGCAGCAGCGGGACGTGCAGTGCGGGAAAGTTGCAAATTGCAAACACCGCGGCGGTTGCTGCATTCGGTACCGTTACGAATCCGTTGTTACGCTTCAGTATCTAATGGCATTTTGTAGCTGTAGAGGTTTATTCGCTGTTTGGCTACAAAATGCATTTCGACGCAGGGCGCGCGTGTAATGCATATTGCATAGGCAAAAGCGAACAGCAAGATGCAGCATCACGTTGTCCACGGTTTCGATGTAATTATTTCCCTCTAAATTTTACGCCAATTTGGCACGATTTGTTTCCCGAATAATTTTATTGAATTGGAGCAATCTTTTGCGTATCGAGAACCATCTCTTATACAGTGCGTAACATAACTTTATGGCTATTCGTTTTTTTTCAATAAGAGATAAAGTCGATCAGGTAATTTTAAATAAAATTGTTTAAAATTTGTACTAAAAAGCAATATTTTTTCATAATATTTTCATATTACTATTCACATCAATTAATGTTTTATAACCGAGACAAATACGCAATTCAAGTGAAATGCACTCACTGTAGTGCACTTAAAAAGCAAAACCAATAAACACGGTCATTAAATCCACGTACCAAACAAGACCTAGAAATAGCTGCCTGGAAGAACATTAATGCTATTATCTTAGCGGAATTTAAAACCGAGCAAATAAAATTACGATTCCGACCAGCGCCCGACGAAAGCTTCATGTGCGACGCAGCGTCGCTGTTTACCTCCTTCCCAAGTCAGTCAGGTGATCGTGCGAAGATGGTGATGTTTACTTTACAGATTACCATACAGCAGACGGCAAAGGTACGAAACAGCATGGGTGGCGTCGCTTTAACTCGAGCGAAAATATTATGCACACAGCGTTCGCAAGATAGCAACCGAGTATATACTAAGTAAATAATGGTCACCACGTGAAATGTAGATCCGAATGTGATTGTATTGCAGATTTTGCCGCGATGTACACCTTACCGGTTGCATTACAATAAAACATTGCAAGCAATTGCGCATTCCACAGATTTGATTCACAATTTCATTCTCCTCGACGATGGTATGTTCAGTTTCTGCCAAACTAAAACAAAAACACTCCCCCTATTTGCAATGAAAAGCTCAGACTGACTTATTGGCATGGATTATCTTCCATTAGTTTCAATAAATGCGTTGCTTGTTTCGCTTTTTTTTTCCTCGCTTGCATCCAGGCACGCTAAGCCGCAGATGATGGGCTCATTGTTGTGTCTATAGTCCGCCGATTGGTTTATGCTGTCATTCTATGCAAAATAGCACAACAGCAGTAACCGCGAACAGGCTCTGCTCTTTCTTCGTGTCCAACTCCGTTCCGTTCGCTTTGCGCCGTGCGATCGTATCGGAAGGGAAGATAATTTAATTCCTGCCGATCGAAGTGCCTCGCCTGCCGGTCGAGATTTTACCGTCGAGCGAATTTCCACCGCCACACACAACGGAACGGTCACCACTAACAGGGCGGTCTTCGGGGTTTGTTGCAGTGCAAAACAAAAAAAAAAAAAGGAGACACCCAGATGTAATCCAATTGAACGTAACGAAGCGCACCACGATATGATCGTGGTACGGCAAAACAAGCAGCTTGCTAATTTCCATCCTCGGCGACGTCTTGAAGTTTTAGACCGAGAAAGATAGTGGAGTATGGGCAAAACAAAATTCCCTCACTAACTGAATTGCACACTAACTGCGAACTGGTGCTGGTGGGTTTGGAGTAGATGTGGGCCTTCTGCTGCTGACTTGATTGCATTTGTTTCTTATCATACGCTGCCATCATCTCGATAAGAGCGAAGCAAAGTAGCTTACTTGCATTGTTTTTACTTCGGAAACGTCAAATGTCGTTGGCTTTACTTTCTTCTTTCGCCCGTTCCGAAAAGAACACAAACCATAATCCCAGACAGCACCACCATCAAATCTCTTCCTCCCTTCGCCCTCTCTCTCTCACCTGCTCTCTTCCCACCCTTTCCAAGCCCCACCAAAAGACACTCCATAATTTGCTACAACGGCAAACAAGTGCGGAAGTGATGAATGCGAAATGATATGGCAACATAATGAACAGATGGAATGGAGCATGGAATTGGAGAAGATAGCCCGAACAAACCAAATGAACAAAAAAAAAATAGATCGATTCCAACGAGAGGAATGGAAAACCCTGGGGCTGGCAGAAAGCGAAACGATAAGTACTAATACCACACTCACCAGCACCAGCTGTACCAGTGAGTCACAAATTTTAATAAACGTGACTCTTCCATCCGGATCCACGTGATCGCAGCACCCGAAACGCTAATTCCGTTTTCGTTTTGTATTTCCATCGTTAAATTTCAGTTACAATTGAAACGGAAACTTCCACTGCTGCTCCAGAGGTTGTGGTATCGTAAAAAGTGCCACCCCCTTTATGTGTGTGTGTGAGTGTGCATGGCTAAAGAAGAACGAGTTTAAATATTATGAGCTGGAAGCGATTTAAGGGAGCACCACGGGCAATAAATTGAGATGAATAAGAGTACCAGCGCCAAACGAAAGGGAAAGTCAATGATTAAGTTCACCATAGCGGAGACTGTGCCCTCCCGTGTATCGGGCTGGTTCGCCTTCGCCTTGCTCCACTGGTGAAGAGCATTTTGTGAGTGTAATATTTTAATTAAATGCACCGTTTTGCCGGGCGAAGGTAGCGATTCAGCGTAATTAAAATCATTATTAAAACAAATGTTGCAAAAAAAAAACAACAACACGGACGGAGATACACGTTGCCACAACATCACCACCTTCACCAACACAAACACAAAACCTCCGAGATGTAACAAAAGGACGGAAAAGGGACTAATTTTTTTTTTCAAAAGCTAAGAATATGGCGTCTAAATGGGGAGCGAAAAATTATCACCACATTTCAGCGTGGTGAAAGCAACGAACAATTCCTTTCAGGAATTTGGTTAGCTAGTGAATTTTCATTAACCTTTTCCAGCGAATGTGTCATAAAGACTGATTTTCAAAGAGAAATTTGCAACACGCTGTAAAATTGGTTCGAAGATCAAAATAAATTTAAAAAATGGGTGTTCGTGGCGTAATTTTCGAAGATCGAGTTCAATATTAATAAACATCTTTTAGCAAGCCGACCCAGCAATGTGCTAAAACAAAGTACTTTTTAAGGATTTTTAGTGGCCCAACAAACTATTAGTAAATATTACTCATTCTTTAAATAGAATAAATGAGTTTGAATATCCATTGCAGAAATTTGCGATTTTTTCAAGATTTTTACTGGAAGATTTAAACTACATTTCTGGAGATTGCACATCGGTAAGAGCACGATTAAGAGAATCATTGCTCTTTAAAGAAACACGAATTTATAGAGAATCAGACAACCTTATATATTCATGACATTCATGGGAATAAAAGATCTTAAAGAATCGATTCATAATTCAAATGACTTTCATGAGAGTGGATCTCCTCAAAAATCCTGAGATAAAGGCCACGAAATTTCGGTTTTAAGATCGAGGTTCAATACTTGGGTACGTTAAAACAAATGTTTTTTGGGGTTACTCGGGTAAGTTAATTAAACTAAACCAATCAACTATAATAAAATAAAATCAGATATCGATATAATTAATTAAGTAAACATTAATACAAAGCAAATAAGCGAATATTTATATGCATAATGTTTTCTGAATCGTAACTAAACATTTCCAGTCCACCAACAAACATGACATAATGTATAGATTTCACCGAGATCCTCCACCACAAACGAACTGATTAGCACACACTGTGTGTGTGTGACTTATGGCAATAGTTTTAGCGCGAACAATATGCAACAAACGTTTGCTTCGCCTTGTTTCGCTCGCTTCCAATTTCCCACAGCTTCCCAGCGTGACGTAGCGTCTGAACGGTCGAGTTGATCGATAATTGAGCGACGTGTGTGATGCAACACGGAGATCATTTGCACACATACACACAGACAGGCATGAAAAACACATTTCCATCCATCCCGTACCATGACATCACAGGATTGGAGCGTCGAGTGAGTAGTGTTCACCCTTCGGAACCAAAAGTTCGTTGCAGAAACTAAAAATCCTCCCCATACGAGCGTGAAAAGGGAAAAGCTGCTGTGCGTGGTACAGCGAAAGATGCGGTAAAGATCACGGATCCAAACTACATGTTTCCCGCCGAAAACAGTGACTACTAACGTGTGAGAATTATGGGAAAGTTGTTACAGAAAAAGGTTAGGTGTACTGTACGCACCCCGCGAAACCGCGTGTTAAGTGTGTAAAACACACTGCCCTGACTAACTTTTGCTTGCTTGCTGTGCACAAGCTGCCATCACCGACGCAATCACTCTTCGGTTGGTTCGCGCGCTAACGTAACCCGGTGGCAAACGAAAAAAAAAAAAAGATCAAGGCGGAAAAACTAATCTTCCCTCCCAACCAAAAGCTGGAAGCTTGCTGAACTTTAAATCAGTAACGCCTGTTTGCTCGCTGCTCGGCGTCTGGTTGTTTCACGTTCCGTTGTGTGTGTGTCTTATTATGAACTAAAGACATTACCGCATCGTTTGTTTCGCGGTGCGGTGCGATTAGATTATGTTTCTTTTTTTTTTTGGTTTTGTTGCGAAAAATGTGCCTAAGTCACACAAACCGAAAAGAAAGAAAAGAAAATTAAACTAGCTTTGTTTATGTCACGCCGAGAAGAAAGTAGGGCTGGAGTTGAAGTGAAGCAAAGCGGGAAAAAAATTATTTAATCATTCGCAAAACAACAGTTGTGTTTACGTTTACAATTATTGCAAAACATAAACAACATTCCTACACACGCTAAACCATTTTTGTCACATAAATCAAGCGCAGCAGAGATCCTGGCACGAGCGTTTAAATCATATTTTCAATCGTGTGTTGCAGTTGTCTCAAATCTCTGCACCGAACACCGAACCATTTGGGGCACCATGCGTATGAGGTTTTGTTTTTGCTCTCACGTTTCCATTGCGTTCAATTTGTGGCTTCAAACACACAGGCTTCCCGCTTCGGACACTTTCACGTACCCAGGCGCGACTCGAAACTTTAACTAGCAATCACGGTCCGGAGCGGCACATGCATAAGCTAACTGTGATTTATTGAGCTCCGCCTTACTACCAAATGCCCTTTTTCCATCGGCTCGGTCGTCCAATAACTCGGACTCGGAGCAGAATTTGTGGCGTACAGGGAAACAAAAACACACACACCGCAANACCGGAAACCCAACCCGGCACGGGCCGATTCACGGGCGACCTACGACGATGATGCAACGTGCACCAGCGCTTAGAATGCGTGGCAAACGTGCAGCAGCGGGACGTGCAGTGCGGGAAAGTTGCAAATTGCAAACACCGCGGCGGTTGCTGCATTCGGTACCGTTACGAATCCGTTGTTACGCTTCAGTATCTAATGGCATTTTGTAGCTGTAGAGGTTTATTCGCTGTTTGGCTACAAAATGCATTTCGACGCTGGGCCGCGCGTGTAATGCATATTGCATAGGCAAAAGCGAACAGCAAGATGCAGCATCACGTTGTCCACGGTTTCGATGTAATTATTTCCCTCTAAATTTTACGCCAATTTGGCACGATTTGTTTCCCGAATAATTTTATTGGATTGGAGTAATCTTTTGGGTATCGAGAACCATCTCTTATACAGTGCGTAACATAACTATATGGCTATTCGTTTTTTTTTAAAGAATAAAAAACAAAGTTGAACAGGAAGTTTTAAATTAAATTGTTTAAAAGTTGTACTAAAAACGAATATTTTTTCATAATATTTTCATATTACTATTCACATCAATTAATGTTTTATCACCGAGACAAATACGCAATTCAAGTGAAATGCACTCACTGTAGTGCACTTAAAAAGCAAAACCAATAAACACGGCCATTAAATCCACGTACCAAACAAGACCTAGAAATAGCTGCCTGGAATAACATTAATGCTATTATCTTAGCGGAATTTAAAACCGAGCAAATAAAATTACGATTCCGACCAGCGCCCGACGAAAGCTCCATGTGCGACCCAGCGTCGCTGTTTACCTCCTTCCCAAGTCAGTCAGGTGATCGTGCGAAGATGGTGATGTTTACTTTACAGATTACCATACAGCAGACGGCAAAGGTACGAAACAGCATGGGTGGCGTCGCTTTAACTCGAGCGAAAATATTATGCACACAGCGTTCGCAAGCTAGCAACCGAGTATATACTAAGTAAATAATAGTCACCTCGTGAAATGTAGATCCGAATGTGATTGTATTGCAGATTTTGCCGCGGTGTACACCTTACCGGTTGCATTACAATAAAACATTGCAAAGCAATTGCGCATTCCACAGATTTGATTCACAATTTCATTCTCCTCGACGATGGTATGTTCAGTTTCTGCCAAACTAAAACAAAAACACTCCCCCTATTTGCAATGAAAAGCTCAGACTGACTTATTGGCATGGATTATCTTCCATTAGTTTCAATAAATGCGTTGCTTGTTTCGCTTTTTTTTTACTCGCTTGCATCCAGGCACGCTAAGCCGCAGATGATGGGCTCATTGTTGTGTCTATAGTCCGCCGATTGGTTTATGCTGTCATTCTATGCAAAATAGCACAACAGCAGTAACCGCGAACAGGCTCTGCTCTTTCTTCGTGTCCAACTCCGTTCCGTTCGCTTTGCGCCGTGCGATCGTATCGGAAGGGAAGATAATTTAATTCCTGCCGATCGAAGTGCCTCGCCTGCCGGTCGAGATTTTACCGTCGAGCGAATTTTCACCGCCACACACAAAGGAACGGTCACCACTAACAGGGCAGTCTTCGGGGTTTGTTGCAGTGCAAAACAAAAAAAAAAGGAGACACCCAGATGTAATCCAATTGAACGTAACGAAGCGCACCACGATATGATCGTGGTACGGCAAAACAAGCAGCTTGCTAATTTCCATCCCCGGCGACGTCTTGAAGTTTTAGCCGAGAAAGATAGTGGAGTATGGGCAAAACAAAATTCCCTCACTAACTGAATTGCACACTAACTGCGCGCTGGTGCTGGTGGGTTTGGAGTAGATGTGGGCCTTCTGCTGCTGAGTTGATTGCATTTGTTTCTTATCATACGCTGCCATCATCTCGATAAGAGCGAAGCAAAGTAGCTTACTTGCATTGTTTTTCCTTCGGAAACGTCAAATGTCGTTGGCTTTACTTTCTTCTTTCGCCCGTTCCGAAAAGAAAACAAACCATAATCCCAGACAGCACCACCATCAAATCTCTTCCTCCCTTCGCCCTCTCTCTCACCCGCTCTCTTCCCACCCTTTCCAAGCCCCACCAAAAGACACTCCATAATTTGTTACAACGGCAAACAAGTGCGGAAGTGATGAATGCGAAATGCTATGGCAACATAATGAACAGATGGAATGGAGCCTGGAATTGGAGAAGATAGCCCGAACAAAACAAATGAACAAAACAAAAAATAGATCGATTCCAACGAGAGGAAAGGAAGACCCTGGGGCTGGCAGAAAGCGAAACGATAAGTACTAATACCACACTCACCAGCACCAGCTGTACCAGTGAGTCACAAATTTTAATAAACGTGACTCTTCCATCCGGATCCACGTGATCGCAGCACCCGAAACGCTAATTCCGTTTTCGTTTTGTATTTCCATCGTTAAATTTCAGTTACAATTGAAACGGAAACTTCCACTGCTGCTCCCGAGGTTGTGGTATCGTAAAAAGTGCCACCCCCTTTATGTGTGTGTGTGAGTGTGCATGGCTAAAGAAGAACGAGTTTAAATATTATGAGCTGGAAGCGATTTAAGGGAGCACCACGGGCAATAAATTGAGATGAATAAGAGTACCAGCGCCAAACGAAAGGGAAAGTCAATGATTAAGTTCACCATAGCGGAGACTGTGCCCTCCCGTGTATCGGGCTGGTTCGCCTTCGCCTTGCTCCACTGGTGAAGAGCATTTTGTGAGTGTAATATTTTAATTAAATGCACCGTTTTGCCGGGCGAAGGTAGCGATTCAGCGTAATTAAAATCATTATTAAAACAAATGTTGCAGAAAAAAAACAACAACACGGACGGAGATACACGTTGCCACAACATCACCACCTTCACCAACACAAACACAAAACCTCCGAGATGTAGCAAAAGGACGGAAAAGGGACTAATTTTTTTTTCAAAAGCTAAGAATATGGCGTCTAAATGGGGATCGAAAAATTATCACCACATTTCAGCGTGGTGAAAGCAACGAACAATTCCTTTCAGGAATTTGGTTAGCTAGTGAATTTTCATTAACCTTTTCCAGCGAATGTGTCATAAAGACTGATTTTCAAAGAGAAATTTGCAACACGCTGTAAAATTGGTTCAAAGATCAAAATAAATTTAAAAAATGGGTGTTCGTGGCGTAATTTTCCAAGATCAAGTTCAATATTAATAAACATCTTTTAGCAAGCCGACCTAGCAATGTGCTAAAACAAAGTAGATTTTAAGGACTTTTAGTGGCCCGACAAGTTATTAGTAAATATAACTCATTATTTAAATAGAATAAATGAGTTTAAATATCCATTGCAGAAATTGCGATTTTTTCAAGATTTTTACTGAAAGGTTTAAACTACATTTCTGGAGATTGCACATCAGTAAGAGCACGATTAAGAGAATCATTGCTCTTTAAAGAAACACGAATTTATAGAGAATCAGACAACCTTAATATATTCATGACATTCATGGGAATAAAAGATTTTAAAGAATCGATTCATAATTCAAATGACTTTCATGAGAGTGGATCTCCTCAAAAATCCTGAGATAAAGGCCACGAAATTTCGGTTTTAAGATCGAGGTTCAATACTTGGGTACGTTAAAACAAATGTTTTTTGGGGTTACTTGGGTAAGTTAATTAAACTAAACCAATCAACTATAATAAAACAAAATGAGATATCGATATAATTAATTAAGTAAACATTAATACAAAGCAAATAAGCGAATATTTATATGCATAATGTTTTCTGAATCGTAACTAAACATTTCCAGCCCACCAACAAACATGACATAATGTATATATTTCACCGCGATCCTCCACCACAAACGAACTGATTAGCACACACTGTGTGTGTGTGTGACTTATGGCAATAGTTTTAGCGCGAACAATATGCAACAAACGTTTGCTTCGCCTTGTTTCGCTCGCTTCCAATTTCCCACAGCTTCCCAGCGTGACGTAGCGTCTGAACGGTCGAGTTGATCGATAATTGAGCGACGTGTGTGATGCAACACGGAGATCATTTGCACACATACACACAGACAGGCACGAAAAACACATTTCCATCCATCCCGTACCATGACATCACAGGATTGGAGCGTCGAGTGAGTAGTGTTCACCCTTCGGAACCAAAAGCCCGGTGCTCGGTACGGCATTCGACAGCTGCTTGATTTGATGTTCGTTGCAGAAACTAAAAATCCTCCCCATACGAGCGTGAAAAGGGAAAAGCTGCTGTGCGTGGTAAAGCGAAAGATGCGGTAAAGATCACGGATCCAAACTACATGTTTCCCGCCGAAAACAGTGACTACTAACGTGTGAGAATTATGGGAAAGTTGTTACAGAAAAAGGTTAGGTGTACTGTACGCACCCCGCGAAACCGCGTGTTAAGTGTGTAAAACACACCCTGCCCTGACTAACTCTTGCTTGCTTGCTGTGCACAAGCTGCCATCACCGACGCAATCACTCTTTGGTCGGTTCGCGCGCTAACGTAACCCGGTGGCAAACGAAAAAAAAAGATCAAGGCGGAAAAACTAATCTTCCCTCCCAACCAAAAGCTGGAAGCTTGCTGAACTTTAAATCAGTAACGCCTGTTTGCTCGCTGCTCGGCGTCTTGTTGTTTCACGTTCCGTTGTGTGTGTGTGTGTCTTATTATGAACTAAAGACATTACCGCATCGTTTGTTCCGCGGTGCGGTGCGATTAGATTATGTTTCTGTTTTTTTTTTTGGTTTTGTTGCGAAAAGTGTGCCTAAGTCACACAAACCGAAAAGAAAGAAAAGGAAATTAAACTAGCTTTGTTTATGTCACGCCGAGAAGAAAGTAGGGCTGGAGTTGAAGCGAAGCAAAGCGGGAAAATAATTATTTAATCATTCGCAAAACAACAGTTGTGTTTACGTTTACAATTATTGCAAAACATAAACAACATTCCTACACACGCTAAACCATTTTTGTCACATAAATCAAGCGCAGCAGAGATCCTGGCACGAGCGTTTAAATCATATTTTCAATCGTGTGTTGCAGTTGTCTCAAATCTCTGCACCGAACACCGAACCATTTGGGGCACCATGCGTATGAGGTTTTGTTTTTGCTCTCACGTTTCCATTGCGTTCAATTTGTGGCTTCAAACACACAGGCTTCCCGCTTCGGACACTTTCACGTACCCAGGCGCGACTCGAAACTTTAACTAGCAATCACGGTCCGGAGCGGCACATGCATAAGCTAACTGTGATTTATTGAGCTCCGCCTTACTACCAAATGCCCTTTTTCCATCGGCTCGGTCGTCCAATAACTCGGACTCGGAGCAGAATTTGTGGCGTACAGGGAAACAAAAACACACACACCGCAAACGATTCGTTAGAACAAGCCGAGTGACAGTCTCGTTGTTGGACAGTATGGAGCTCCCACAGACTCCGATAAAACGTTTGGTTTCCTCCACAGGCACATTTTCTGCCATTTGCTCGAGCCGACCTTCCGGGTTAACGAACCGGGCAACAATCGATTGGCTTGTCTTCTTTGTTGCTTTGTTTTTGTTGTTGTTTTTGAGAAGATGTGATTACGATATGTAAACAGGGTGGTCACAGCTGATGGGCAGTGACCATAACGTTTCAATAAGAAAAAGTGATTTAAACATCAGTTTCGTTATGAGTTTATGCCTCATTGGAATATTCATTCGCATGCTGAAGTGTTTGAGTACCAATATTGTTAAACTTTAAAACTTTTAAGCTAAAATAATCCAACGGTGGATATATGACACAATTTCGATTACCATCGCCCAAAAACAAAACTAACCCCGTGAAGCTCATTTTCCAACCCGTAAAAAATAGCTTCCGGAAAGTAGCATCACGTTCGCTCCGGAAAGCTCATATTTTCAATTTTGTAACACATTCCTTCTCACTTCCGACTGCTACCGATTGCTACTGTGGGTAACGAAGGAGAAGGATGTTGTCTCCGGTCAAGCTAGCCCACTTGAGCACTAACCATAATTCAACGAAATAATCACCCAAATTAAGAAACTCTTCCGAAAATTAGGGAGAGGTTGAGGAGAGACGGGGTAGAGGGATAAGATGAGGGGGAGGTGACCGCCCGCGGACCGTTACCATTAGCAACGCGTATTATCGCATTACGAAAAGCCCTCGGTGGCTCTTTTGTCTACCATCCCAGATAACGACCCTCGGCTAGCCAAAAGCTACCGCGGTGCTGAGTCAGAGGCAAACACGGTTTCAAGAAAAGGTTTCATTTTATACTCAAGAGAAAGAAGAGCAGAGGAAGCAAGAGGAAGAGGAAAAAGAAAAGCAAAACAAATAAACTAAAGACCACGGAGCAGGTTGACTTCTTCACAGGAAAAGCCTTTTATAACCCTCCCGCAAGTAAAAGAAAAAAAAGGTGGGCACCTCCGTCACCCAGTTTCGCCCACTCGAGCACTTCTCGTTCGCGGTTGCTGAATATTCGCGACTCAAGTTTTCCAGCTTAAGCTTCCAGCTGCGTTACCTTGAGCATACCCTGGGCACAACCCATAAACAAGCGAAACTCATCCCGGATATCTAAACCCCTCGGACTAGCTGCACGCTGCACGACCGGTTGCGATTGTTACAGATTTTGGAGCCACTTCTTCGTCACCGCACAGCTGTGGGTTTCACTGGGACCCTTTTCATAAACCATCCACCACCCGTAAGGGACGCCCTGAATGCGTGATGCTGCGGAGATCGGAACGAAGGTGAAGTATTCCGCGGTCTTGAGGAGGATGGCTGTGGTCGAATGCCGAAGAATAGGACCTATAAATTTAGGCTTTTTGTGACTCGTGCTCAGAATATCGCACGCTATCTGCTGGAAGGTATTCCGTTAGGGGTTTTTTTTATTGATTGTTATATCATTATTTGTAGTTGTAGTCGAGAAAGCACGGAGCAGAAGAAACTGGAGCATAGTTCTGTGAACATTTAGATATCTACTCGTTTGTGTTAGTGGAGCTGATGGTGGTTGGAAAAAATTGCCAAAGCAACAACCTTCCTGCTCCACAACACTTCGGCATGAACCGCCACCGAGATTCTTGCCTGAGGCACCTAAAGTCTATGGATGAACCTTTGTTGCTCTTGGCCGTTTGTTTGCATTTGTGTACCGGAGATGTTTTTATCTGCTGTTGGCGATCGACACGATTTATATGGCAGAAGAACACAATCAACAGAGTTCAAGTAAAACATGGAAAGAAAGAATACATTTCAGCATTAGTCGTTCGTGTGGTAATGCTTCTTTTCAAAAGAAAATCAGATTTGCTTCTATTCAGGCTTTGAATAACTAGGGAGTTCTTTATATTAATATTTTAAAGTACCTTATTTGATGTACAATAATGTATCTTCAATATTTGTAGGTGTCTTCGAGTTTGGACAAAACATCTCCAGAAACTTGTGTTCTGTGTTTCAAAAAGCGCCATGAAATCAGAATCACGATTCGAGTTTATACGATTTCGCTTTTATTTCGCTAACCAAGGCCACCCCGGAGGATAGACCATCGCTGTCTACATCATCATTCTGAGAAAAAGGTTCTCCCACGGTTACTTACTGAAACACTGAAACGTGCCGCTCGCTAGCATAGCCCACCAAGCAAAAACGTAAAACAAAACCCGCTAAAAGTCAACCACACAGACACCTCCGTGCCTAGGAAGCGTTGCAGAGGAGGAACCGGGTAAAAGCTTTAGCACAGCCCCAAGACTTCGTTTGTCTCTTGCGGTCTACACGCGGTAACGGCTTTCGGAAACTTCGTGAGTGAACTCAACCTTGGCCGTATCGGACGCACATCGCTCCCGGGGAAGACGCACAAAAAGTCACACTTGGACGAAACTTTTTCGAAGCAAAATCCATCTCCCGTACGACCGATGTGAAGCCCAGTGGAATGCCCACAGCCGGGTCCGTTCTATAAATACATAACGGACATGCAATGCGGCAGCCATAATTTTCATGACACCTCATGGCCCACAGCCCACCCCAAAAAAACGGTCCGTTCGTTCCGTTTCTAGGTCTTTTCAAGATGGGGTTTTTACTTTCTTGCTTGCCTTCCATTCTTGCCTTTGTGGATGTTCACGGAGTCCGCTTTCGGGAAGCGATTCCGCCCAAGAGGTCACAAATTATGCCCGCCTGACCGGCTGCTTTACAGTGCGGCTTCGTGTTTAACAACAGCATCCACAAGACTACCAAGACGAATCGCGCAAATGGAGCACAAAACACAACAAAGTCCGCAATAAGATGAACCACCAGGGGACAGAAGCAAGACGTTCAACAAAAAAGAACGATCCCCCGAGCTGGTACGGGTACACGATGCTCCAATGGGCATGGTACGGATACGCACAAAAACCCATCGTCAGATACGGGTACGAAGGCAAGAATTCGCTGGAAACCGATCCACAGCCACAGGGCCCTGCAGGCGACGGCACGGGAACCGTAAGCGTGTACAAATTTGTCATTCGTCTTTCCATCGTTTGGAGGCTGGGCTATTCTTAGGTAACAAGCGACCGGAGTGTGCATTTGTGCTGCATTCACTGAAAAGTGTCTTTCCAAACTTGGAATACTTACCCACTCGGTCGCCTAATGGACGTTTTTGTAAAGTGGTCTATCGGTGAGGTAGTTCCATGAAGATGTACTTACATAGTGGAGATTTTTTTTATTATTTTTTGGTCGCTTTGATGAACAATTTTTATCACTCGTCTAACAAAAGGAAAGACCACTTTGAATTTTGTGACCGTGATTGTCGTTTTTTTTTCTTAACTGAGAGGTCTGATTTTTCGTAGAATGTGTGGAGTTTCCCATTATCTTTCTCTGCTTCTTTTTTAAATGCTCCAGCTTCCTTGGTAGATTCGTAATGAGGGAACTTGATATCAAGTAAGGACAAGTTTTTCAGGTACTTTTGTTTTAGTAATCTCCAATAGAAACTCGAACTTTGTGAATATTATAAGTAATTCTAAAAAAGTGGTAAAAAACGGAAATGAGTAGACTAAGATGAAAGCTTTCAACGCCCAAATATTCATTCGACAGTTCCTTCTCTATTTCCGGTTCTACTGACATTATGCAGTACTCCAAGATATTGTAAAAGTCTGTCATATATCAGTTACATCGCTTGTTTAGTTCGCATGAATCTTAACATTAAATGGAATGGTTTTATTAAAATCTGGAAAGTCTTGATTTCCAGATCTAACTCCAAAATCCTGGAGTGTGTGACACTAAATGTTGTACGTCACTTTACTACACTGTGTCAGACTTGCTCAGTGCACTTTCTGACGTTCTTCTATCAAACTGAAATTGAAAAGATGTTACTTCTAACTGATAAGATATTTACTTTCTTTTGTATCTTTTGTTGTGAAATTCTAAATAATCTATCAATCCATTGAGTATACCTATTTTGAATCTGTATCTTAGTCTATTTCCTACCAATTACAATATCCATAAATGGTAATTAGACAATAAATCCTTGATGCTCTTAAATACACGAACGATTACATAAATAATATACAATTATATGTTCCTTCCNTTTTTTTTATTATTTTTTGGTCGCTTTGATGAACAATTTTTATCACTCGTCTAACAAAAGGAAAGACCACTTTGAATTTTGTGACCGTGATTGTCGTTTTTTTTTCTTAACTGAGAGGTCTGATTTTTCGTAGAATGTGTGGAGTTTCCCATTATCTTTCTCTGCTTCTTTTTTAAATGCTCCAGCTTCCTTGGTAGATTCGTAATGAGGGAACTTGATATCAAGTAAGGACAAGTTTTTCAGGAACTTTTGTTTTAGTAATCTCCAATAGAAACTCGAACTTTGTGAATATTCTAAGTAATTCTAAAAAAGTGGTAAAAAACGGAAATGAGTAGACTAAGATGAAAGCTTTCAACGCCCAAATATTCATTCGACAGTTCCTTCTCTATTTCCGGTTATACTGACATTATGCAGTACTCCAAGATATTGTAAAAGTCTGTCATATATCAGTTACATCGCTTGTTTAGTTCGCATGAATCTTAACATTAAATGGAATGGTTTTATTAAAATCTGGAATATCTTGATTTCCAGATCTAACTCCAAAATCCTGGAGTGTGTGACACTAAATGTTGTACGTCACTTTACTACACTGTGTCAGACTTGCTCAGTGCACTTTCTGACGTTCTTCTATCAAACTGAAATTGAAAAGATGTTACTTCTAACTGATAAGATATTTACTTTCTTTTGTATCTTTTGTTGTGAAATTCTAAATAATCTATCAATCCATTGAGTATACCTATTTTGAATCTGTATCTTAGTCTATTTCCTACCAATTACAATATCCATAAATGGTAATTAGACAATAAATCCTTGATGCTCTTAAATACACGAACGATTACATAAATAATATACAATTATATGTTCCTTCCCATTTCAGTAAGACGCCATACAGCTGTTGCACGCTTCTTACCACCTGTTTGCGAATCGAAATTAACCACCAATTGATTGAGCGTACAATCAAATCATCGTTAAACATCTTTCACCGAACCATTATCATATTACCGTCCAGCGGTACGGTTAGAAATTTTCCAATAATTTATGCATCAGGCCCCCATCAGGCACGGTTATTCGCTTGAACAAACATTAGAAATTGCTAAATCCAAACGGGCAAAACAGCCTCAGCTAACCGCTTTTCCACCGGTGTATTCATCATTTGTCCACCTGGGTTTTGTTTGTGCATCTGCTCCGAACCCGTGTCCGATTATGAGAGGATGCAAAGGGTTTTCGCCCAGTAGTTTACCATCAGTTTTCATTCACTTTTCGTGAGACAGAGAGACCATAGGAGGACGATACTGGGGGAAGTGGATAAGCATTCGCACGCAAAACATGATACAATCCGGTAAGATGAAGACAGACATGCAACACCTTAATTGGGGTTCGATCAAGCTAGCTAGCACCTTCTTCCGAACGCATCCACTTTCGCCTACCGAACCGTAAACGGAAAATCGTGGAAGCTTATTAGATGGGCAGCTGTAGGGGGAGGAGAGAGGAAGCAAGGGAGAGGCTTGTACGGTTCTGACTAATTATTTCACTTCTTTCACAAAGTTTTCACCCGCCGCAAGAAAATGATTCGTTCTGCACCGCCTAACGCAGCACACAAACGCACGCGTTCTTCTTGGCCCCCACTATCTCCTTCGGGGTCGGTCGAGTTGAACCGATAAATCGTGTGCGTGTGTGTTCGCCCTGCGAACGATTAATTTCGATAGCAAGCGGGTTGAGGGAAGAAGGGGGGAGGGGGAGGGCGCTGGGAAGGAGAGAAAGAAACTACCAACAATCAATCCCTGTTCGCATCAATGGCAGCGCTAAAGGGGCTTTTCTTGCTCCACATTGGCAGGCTGATTAATATGCGCAACGCAAACAACCCCACACAACAACACCAACAACAGCACAACATAACCCTTATGCTTGGATGAATCGAAAGGGGTTCTCGTGCTGCTCGTGTGGGAAGGCAGCGTGGTCAAAGCAAAGACACGCCGATGCTGGTGTTGATTGACTGTAATTGAGCAGAAATCATTGCACCACAGGTTCCGTGGTGTGCGTCCGTCCGTATGCGTTTAACGATGGACGAGCTAACATTGCTACAGCTCTGTTTCTTCAACAAACGCTGGACCTATTCAGGATGAGAATTGCATCTCAAAAAAGGGCTTAAGAAGGATGAAATTGAATGGATAAATAGTTCTTATCTCATCATCGGCAGCCTTACGAGTAACCTCAAACTTAAACCTCTTTCGTCCAAGTCAGCAAATTCCACCCTTCAACTTCCGTTCCCGCTCATCCTGCACGAAACGAATCTTTGTTCACCTCACACCCAAAAACTCCTCCACCAAATGCTCCTTTTAAATTAATCCTTCATTTACACATCCGAAAGTGTATTTGCTTTTGACATTAGCATCCATTTCGGCGAGTGCTCCAGACATACAATACCTTTTTCAGTTTGCGTTTCCCTTTCCAGCTTCCCGCACGCCGCCGACAGTGGTTCCTGCCTAGTTCAGCATGTTTTTGCCCTCCCATACTGATTCAGCAAACCTCAACAGAATGGGAATGGTTCCTGAGTGGAACGAGCATCGGGACTATCCATCCCTCCCGAAAAACTTCCTGCCGGCAGCCTAAGAAACGGTTGCTAAGAAAGCTGGTAGTGCCACTCACATTTGCTCAGCTCATCATCATCGGGCAAGGCTTTTAGCAGTGATTATTTCGCTTCCCAGTCTGCATTCAGCCCATTTTAACCCGGCCGCCAGCGACCAGAATTCGCAGTGCGTCTGAGCAAACTGAGCAGTCGGCAATGCAAAGTGATGAAGAAATTAACCTCACATTTCAATGGTAAAATGCGAAGTGCGTACGCAAGTTATTGTTTTTTTTTTTCCCCCAAGACAGGAAACACTGTAAAAACCGGGGTGCGGTGGAAAACATGTTATCATGCATGTCGATCTCCCTGGCTAGGGGAGAAATGAAATGTTGATAAGGCGCCACTGGCAGCTAGCCGGGTTTCGCTTTGCTTTCCGCTTCGTTACATCCTGCGCGCGTAGCAAATCCTTCCAACATCAAGCAGGGTCGCTGCTGCCATGTCGGGTGGAAATGGAAAGCCACCCGCAGCGTAACGGGCGCCGCGTGAAACATAAAGCAAAACAAATAGCACAGGAAAACATGTACCATCTCGATGCATCCGATCCCCGAATGATTGTGAAAATAAAGAAATCACGCAGTACAAGTAATCGGTTTGTACGTACATTTGTATCGCATCGAGAAGCAGAAAGCAAAGAAGACACGTACGACTCCGAACCTCTCACACCGGTGGTAGAATATTTCCCTAAAACAGCCGGATTGAAGAACGTCATCCTACCCTCGCTTTGGGATGAGTTCCTGATCGCTCTAATGAGATTGGAACACAGACGGTGCACGTGTTTGCGGTGGATTAAACGCTTCGCTCATCGCTTTCGACGGGGTTTTATCGCGAGTTAAGAGGAATGTGTTTACCGTGTGTGCGACGGAACAGAATAAAGCTTAGCAACGTTGCGCAAGTGAACGATTTTTATCATCCCGGTGGTATAGCCCGGAAAAAGCCAATCAGAACATCAAAAAAAAAAAACAGAATTGTTGCTAAAAATAAAAACCGATTTACTCACCCCAACCCACCTACCCTCCCCTCTTTGGCTTACCATTCCACCCTGTGGGACAAGATTTCCCAAGCACGGGGAAATCTTTTGCACAAACAAAACGGTAACCACAATTTGTGATTGGCACGTGCACGACTATCCCTGCTTGTTGGTGCAAAAAGGAAACAAAATCAGCTTTGTTGTAATGTTTTTCTTTTTCTCTCACACCCGCTCTGTTTGCATACACACCAAATCGTATCGAAAATCCCGAACCCGTTTGGTTTTGCTTTTTGTTTTTTGTTTTCCCACCTTTAATTGGCCGTGAGCAGTAATGAATCGCATTATTATGCCATTACATTCGGCGCTCGGGACGGTTCGTAAGCGTGCAAAAGCACATTATACAATGCGCGTTGATTTTATTTTACATTTGCAATGCGTTTTTATGCGACACATTTTGTAGTTTTTGTTGCACCGTTTTTTTTTTTACCTTACAGGCATAACTAATGTGCTGCAGCATACCTTTATGCCCGCCATCGTCGGGCCGATAAAGTCGCAAAGTAGCAACATTTGTTGCACAATCCGTACCACACTGTAGAGCACACGGTACGGAGCTCGTGTACTGAGCATAGTGAAAGGGTTTGTTGTCAATCATGATTAACGCTGTTAAGGTGAAAAGCTCTGCATTTCATTGGCAGAAGAGGGCAGAGAGGACAATGTCGTTTTTTTTACGGGATGGGTTTTTAATTTCCAGATCAGGTTGTGTGCACCCATGATATTGACATGCGGTATGCTTCATTTAATGAGGTTAAATCACTTATCACTGTTTTATGCAACACAACAAGCGTAATGATTGGTAATGGGTTGGGCGATAAATTGCTGTTGCTATAAGATTACAGTGATACTGCGGTGCACTTTCTTCGTCTCGTTGGATCCTTGAAACTGGCATGAAAGTAAAAACGAATGGGCATAAATCCAACAACAGGTGCCATAAATTCATTGAAATGCAGATCATAATTTAAAAAAAAATAGTCATTATTATCAGATTGTAAATAAACCTCCCGGGAGTGTTCGAATGTTTGAGTACCTGGGACGAATATCGTGTGACATATTTTATTCAGTTATAATTTTTTATACCTTTTTGTTTTAAAACATTTTATAGAAAATACTCATTTCGACCATGTATGTTTATCTGCACCTAATTTGGATGTACACAAAATAAAATTTAAAAATAAAAGTAAAAAAAATCATTGATAAATATATAAGGATATTTGAAACAATTTACAATTTCAACCTTTGCTTTAATATTCATGCAAATATATAAAGTTTGCTATGAAATTTAAGAAACTATTAACTACAGTTGACAGTAGAGGTCAGCTATAAATAGAGTGGTATCATATTCATTATAGCATAATGAACTACCGAATAAATATGACATGATAAACTGGACCCTGTTGCACACTTTGGTTTCCATCAGTTCATTCCCTCTTCATAGGGATTCGAAATTTTTGTCACTTAAACGTGAGTTACAGACTCTAGAATAGAACCGAACAGAAAAATGACTCCCTTGCATGTGTATAAACCCTTCAAGCGGTGAAGATTCATTTGTTGAAATATCTTATCCTCGTCGACATTTATCGAGTAAATCCACAGGGCCTAATAAATCTAAGTCCATCGTTATTTTAATTCTTGTCAGAAAAATTACTAAGCGCACAAACTATGCTGCAGTTTGTTTTCTTCTATAATTCAATGTTACAAACCCCCCCAAATGTTACAAAGTTACAGAAACGAAAATTGAATCCAAAATACCATACAACTACAAGAAGCTGATCATAAATTTGGGCGCTGGCAGAGCAATTAAAATAAAAACCGCTCGATACAATCAATCTATTCCTGGGTGTTCATTCGATCTTTTTACGATCATTCGGAGCGGTAAGCAGCGCATCGTGGGGTCGCCCAGCGGGGAGTTCTGGGACGGAGTAGAGGAAGAAAAAAAATCCCCTTCCCCATTTCGGTATTTTGGTTTCATCTTTCATCAAATTCAAGCGCTTTTATTCTCTCCTTTCGATCGCACCAACGCGTGCTCATAAACTCCCACTGACACTAATGGTGAGCCGGTTAGACGAAGAAGCAGCGGTAGAAAAAAAAACCCCACCGCCAAAGAATAAAGCACCCCAACGGACCGCATTTGGTCGCTTTTACGCCGGTGCTCGACAATATTGGGCACGATTTTATGTTACGAAACCTTTAGCGTGGCCTTTGGTCGTGGGTGATAGTCGGTTGCTGCTCTCACCCTCCACTAAAATCCCTCAAAACGAATGTAATTGTTCCGTCGAGCCGATTGCTTTATATACCTTTTCGCGCAAATCCATCCCTCTACAGGTTCACCGGGCCTAATCGCCCAATTTATGCTTTTGCCTTGTTTCGATGGTAACAACCCACCGCACCCGGTTGATCGTGTAGCGCGCGATGAGAAAGCAGATGACGCCGCATCACATGGACGACTTTCATCCGGCACACAAGATGTGACCCTTTCCCATGACCGATGCAGCGACAGCGTGGCAGTCAATTTGTTTTTTCAATTCAGCAGGAAGAAAACAAGCGATTGCGACGGTGGGAACAAGCGTTCCAATGCATTTGCCTCCCTCTATGCAGCCGTACAGGCTATTAACTTTGCGTCACACACTGACACTCCCCCTTTCGTGGGGTGGGTGGATGGGATGTATGCTGTGTTGTGACAAATTTTACGCTCCCGGCGTTACAGAGGTCGCGTGCCAGTGTGACAGGGAAGGGTAGATGGAAGGTCGGAAAGGGAACTAGATTTGTCTCCGAAAGATTACCGTCTCTCTTTCTCTCTCTCTTTTTATGCATTCGATGTCGTATCAAAATCTAAGAATTCTAAGAAATGCAAGCAAACGGCGCACGTTTCACTCATAATGCAGCCGAAGATGCAGCGCAGAAGGGAAAAAAAAACGGATCCCAGCATTAAAAATAGTTCCATCTAACGCACCCTCATAGTGTTGCAACCCACATAGGAGGTAACAGCTGATGGCTAGAGCAAATGACCACCGTATGGCCAACGTATTCTTCTGTTTTGGACGGTTCTGAACGTTTCGATCGCAGCGCTAGGGCCCAGGCAAAGAAGATAATGATACCAAGCGATGAAACACGATGCGTTAAATGTCGCGCCGTTTAGGAAGGGCGCAATGGCGAAGGTTTTAGTTTGGGGTGGAACACGTCTGGACACACTCCTGCTGCTATGAATTTATGCTGGTGCACCGTGGATGCACCCACGCGCACTCGTTTTGCCCACGATTTGCCCTTCGACGGCGTGGACGACGCTGATGTTGCGGTTGCGATGATGGGAAACTAGCCAGGGGTGAGCGACAAATGGTGGCCGTAGAATGGCAATGCACCTATTTACAAACCATCCGTACGCCCTTCGGGGTGTTACGGTATCGACAAACGCGAAATGTGCAACGAGCACCACATGCAGCTCATGTGGTTTCAACTAGGTTTCAATGTCATTGGTAATTGGTTTCAGTTATTTCTGATAGGACAGAATACAAGCAAACGTTGTGAATTCATCGATATATATTCCAGATCTTAAAATAAATAAAGGTACAGGTTCATCTAATAGTTAACAGAGCTTATAGCTCCAAACACATCTTAAAAACGATCAATGAATATTGTATCAATAAAATAAGATTAAACAGTAAATAAAAAACATTAAAAAAAAAGTACAAGAAGACTTATTTCCTACACATTAAAGCTATTTTACATCGCAAATCATCTTCCGGCAGACGAAAACGGCACCGAAAGTCTTTAAGCATGCTTGGGTTTATCACTATTTTCATAAATATGTAAAACCATAAAGCTTATTTACGTGTGCGGCGTCTGACAAAAGGTTGTTGATAAAATCGTAATTATAAAATCATTGCATTCCTGTTTTTTTTGTGTTTATAAAAGCTAACAACGGCCACGCCGGATAACGGTGCCACACTTCCGCGGGCATTCGTTTTGTTTGTTATGTCCGTTCACTTGTTTCGATAATATTTATT
>STHB01000003.1:7364877-7375393 GCA_018908115.1 Anopheles rivulorum
ACCGAAAGTCTTTAAGCATGCTTGGGTTTATCACTATTTTCATAAATATGTAAAACCATAAAGCTTATTTACGTGTGCGGCGTCTGACAAAAGGTTGTTGATAAAATCGTAATTATAGAATCATTGCATACCTGTTTTTTTTGTGTTTATAAAAGCTAACAACGGCCACGCCGGATAACGGTGCCACACTTCCGCGGGCATTCGTTTTGTTTGTTATGTCCGTTCACTTGTTTCGATAATATTTATTTAAAAAAAATCACCGACAAACGAAACACACGTACCGGATGATGTCACGCACAGGTGATCGAAACGTCACCCGCTCACCGTTCCAAACTTGCTTCAAAATTTGTGAGAAAAAGAATGCTTTAAGTCGGCGGCGATGCTTGGAAGACACTTGCCTGCGCGAATGGCGTTAATCGTATAAGTGAGCATTCGTGGGACTTTCGAGAATTCGCCTACACAAGTTCCGTTCGGGTGTGTGATACATGACTCATAAACTCTTGTGCAGTTTTGTGGGAATTCTTTATGAAAATTCTTCAAAAATCTTAACTTTCGTTCGATGTTTGATAAACAAACCACTTACGACCCATTGAGCTGTTACTCACTACCGACCATACACTTAATCGTACAACTATTCCACTGACAAAGCAACATTCGGAAGAGAAACGATCGTTTACTTCACGTACATATATATATCCGCCCATGCCCAAAAGCAATGGCAGACATTTTGCCCAAGACACCAAGAAATCCGCACCCAGACTAGAAGCACCTTTCCAAACGGAACCCCCAGGTACGACGACCCACGTGTCCCCGTCCGACCCACACCCACACACACGGTTGCAGCTGCAAATCTGAACCGCGTCCACCATCTATTCGCTGTTCGCTCGGAAAGTGAGTACCAGCAGAGCGTGAGCGTCTTTGGCTCACTTTCAATCAAACGTACAGCGTGGCGTGCCCTTTTTGCCGGTTTGCACTGAAGGAGAAGGTTTATTTTTTGTTGCTTGCTTGCTGTTATGTCGCACATTGATAAGTACCCGCGGTGCCCACTCCCGCCTGGACGTGTGAACGTTGTTGCTTACTTTCCGACGTTCCGCAACCGTTCCGAAACTAGACTGAAATTAAAGTTCGACTGTGCGGAATCGGAATGACTGGCCGGGGATGAAAGCAAAATAAAAAAAAAACCCCCGAGCATGAAAACCACGGAAAGCTGACAGGGAAAGGGTTTTTTTTTGTTGGTTGGTTCGAGAAGCTAAAAACCCCTCAGCGTAGTATTCGGTTTGTGGATTAGATTCAGGTCAATCGAACGCGCCATGATTGAACTTATCCGGGTGAAAAGATACACATAAAGAACGAACCCGTACACGGTGAAAGGAGCCGGTCGGTTTCGGTTCCAAAACGTCAGAAGGGAAGTGGGGGGTTGGGGGGGATTGGGGGGGAGAAAAATCCAAGTCGAGAGAAAATATTGAAACGCTTGCGATTAAGCGATCGTTCACAGTCGAGTTTCTGCGCTGTTCCAGATATTCAGTTTTCTGACACTGCGGCCGCTCGCTTTTCCAAGGGTAGCAACCAAAGCAGCTGCCCAAATTTGAGGTTACAGCAAACGCAAAACCGCAGCGAGCGGCAGTGGCCGTTGCGAAAAAAAAAGAAAAAAAATGAAATAATGATACGATATCGTGCCGCTTTAAATTAGCTACAATTTTTATGTTTATTTTAATGTTACTATCGCTGCTGCCGTTTTTTGATTGCCAATCTCCGCCTATCTTCTTCAATCGCGGCACTACCAATTTGTAGACATGATTGCGCTGCTTTTTCCTTTTCGACGCTGTATCGGCCGCTAATCGGATGACGTTCTGCCTACCAACCAATTATCGTTGAAATGAATATTTATGTGGCTAATGTTTGGCAGTACGGCGATGCGATGGTGATGTAATCAAACGAATGGCAAAGGTTTAGGATTTTAGGTTGATTTTTTTTCCTTTACGATGGCCAAGGATGTTGTTGTTAGAAGAGATAGAGAAGTTTTTGATTACCCATTCTGACTTTGCTCATCAAAACAATTGCTTTTTTATAGTTTTATAACTTTATATTTATGCATAATATTTTATTTGCAAAATTTTCTAATTGATTGCAAATTTTCTATCTATTATTTTCTATCTATTTATTTTCTATGTATTATTCTATAATATATACCTTTTACAATGCGTCGTTCTTCTTCACACCTTCACCAAGCCACCAACCTTCTGAAGTATTTTTGGAAATATATTTTTACAAACTTTATTGGATGCCTTTCTCACTTTACACACACACACACACTCCGTAATTTATTAACACTTTATATTACACTAAATTCAATATATCACACCAACCGGGAAAGGATTTGTGCAACTGGATAGAATTCACTTCATACTTTACACAATTAGCGTCACCGAGAATTGGTGAGACCTTTATTTTTTGCTTATGAAATTTCCGGAATTATATATACCAATATATTTACAAACGCGTGAATGCCTTTAAAACCATCTCGATCGACACTTGGAACTGGAATTAATCACACTAACATACACACGTTTTCTTCGACTCGAAAGCTTCACTTCAAAAACGCACACACTTTGGGTTTATTTTTGAAATTTCTTTTTCTACACTTTTACGTGACACACTGACACTTTTTTCTCTCTACTGTTTGGAAATCATTCAAAAGGTCGAGCTCGCATCGACACATCAAACGGAACTGAAGGGAAGCGATGAGAGAGACAAAATGAATTGTTGTAACATATAAACGAACCCGTTAAAACCTCCAAAATAAGTCTGCTGAACATTTGGTTGTTGTATTTCGATGACATTTTAAACTATATCTCACGCCAGTACGACATAACGAAGGGGTGTGCCCTTGAAGTGGAAGAGTTAGGAAAAGGAACCTCTCCGCTAACTGGTTTTGATGTCGTTAAAACACCACAACAGCATGTTCGAGAGGATTAAATTGGAACAGTGAATCGCACAAGCACGGATTTGTTTGCATTTCATGAGTTTCGATACTCTTTTTGTGTGGATGTTGGTGTGTGTGTGTGTGATTGGGGGGATGCGTTAGCGCCACTTCCTTCCTGTCCGGCTGGTTAACTGTTCATCCGTACACATCCGGCCATTCGGAAATCATTATGAAATCATCAGCTGATGAATTGGTACCACAAAAAGTGGGTGAAAACAGATGATGGGGACTATAATTATGCGTGCGTGGAAACCGGTTTTTAGCTTTGTTTGTGCTGAACGACGCTCGATGATCGATTGTAACGCTTATCTACGGCGTAAACAAAATTCAAGCCAGCACGATTTGACAGCTTGTGTCAAGAGCAAACGTCAGCTGATTGGAATCTAATCACGAGAGAAGGAGAGATTATAGCCTTGGATGGTGCCATAATGTTTCATAATGAACCGAAAGGTGTTGGTGCGAACAGTATTGTGTGAAACATTCGTACGTACACCAAACGTGGAAAAGTCTCACACCAATCCGTGACAAATGCGACAAAGAACAATGGGCAAGATGTATAAAGCAGCAGCCCATGGTGTTTCATCTCGTGACGTTTGCGTTCCACGAGCATCAAGTGCACTTATCAAATCCATTAAAAAACACACGCACACCAAAAAAGAAAAACAAAAGATCCTTTCTGCTGTACTCTCGCACGCACACTCATTGCACAATTGCCGGGACAGTAACGCACACTTGATCGTTCCCCCCAAACATATACAAAAAGAATCGTATCGGCGCATACACTTCCGCACTGTACACGCGTAATTGCGTACGCGAGCTGCTCTATCTCATGCCGCCTGGAGTGTGAAGGTGACAAAACTTCAATGAAATCAATGAACGCCAGCTTCCCGGTCCGGAACGTCACATGCGCACGGCGTCCTTTCGCTCTTTGGCTGCGTACTGCGTGTTGGAGAGAAACCGAGAGGAAAATGCGTTATTTTCCTCTTCTTGCTATGCTTGGTTTTGTGTTTCGTAGTAGTTCGTACCATCCCTTGCAAACAACCGAAAAAAAAACACTCACGCACGCAGAACCACCCTTCGGCGAAAATGGGATCCCTTTGGAATCGCCAAAACCAGCGGAAGGAACCAAAAGGAAACCGATAGGAGGAAGAGTACATTGTGACGCAGGAAGTTGGACCGGATTGGAACGAGAAACCGTGAAACAAGCCAGGGTGATTCTTAAAGAGAAAATACTGGTAAACCGTGCAGCAAAGTAGGGGATCGTTGCTTGCACCGCTGGAAGCTGATTCCAAATTTGACGAAATTTAAAAATAGACAACCATCGGGAATTGCTCCCTGCATTCCTGCGTCGTGTTTCATCGCAGTTAAGCAAATTCTTCGTAATTCGCGTAATTTATACTATAAGCAGATACTTCAGATACAAGACGATACCCGGAGCCAATATCGTTTGGTGATAAGACACGCGTAAGAGCGTAGGAATTTTTTGGCATCTTCCAACAAGGAGAGTCACAAACAAATAATACTTGCTCCCACCGGAGAGCGGTTCGTGCAGAAAGTAATGGAAGAAAATATTCGCACAGCCATACACACAAAAACACGATGCATGTACACGTTCCGGTTCTCTCTCCGGTAGCAGCTTCCGTGTGCTCAGGGTCACCGGTGTGCGTTGGTGGACGAGGAACGTTCAAAGACGGGAGCGGGTCGCACAAGTGGAGCAACGCACAGGAGATTGTGTTTTGAAAAATACTAATTTTGACACATCTGTCAGACTCTTGCAAAGGCTGCTACGATGGTGTGAGTTGTATGGTTGGTTCGCATTGTCTTCTGGGATTGATGCACTCAAATGATTACTTGATGCTGTGCTAACACACGCGCCTCCACTAGTACTGTTATTTGGCAAACGGTAGTTTTGTTTTAAACGCGCACACATACACACATCCACACACATTACTTCATAAACAAAACACTCCTTTAAAACATTATGTATTATCACGCTCCTTAGAAAACGTACTTTGACGTGTTGCTCTTGGTTCTGCTCACACACACGCACATCATTTTCGATTCAAAGAAAACAAACACTTCCAAGACAGCTACAGCTTCCACACCCAGATCAATCCCGTGTCCCGTGTCTTGCGATTTGTTTGTGCACGCCAAAACAAATCTCGCGCCGGATGAAGTGAAGCGAATCCGGTTGTGCGGTATTGTTTCCCATACATCCACCCAAACACACACGCACGCACATTTATACACACCGTCCGTATATGCACTCCCAAACTCGGGCACAATAGAACCGAACAACAGTTGACATACAGTGCGGCACAACGCAGCACTACACTGGACGAACGGGCACGTGCACCTTCTGTACAGACCGAGCTCACAATTCAAACTGAGCAGCAGCCCTCCATCCATCCAGCGTGCTGAAGAGAATCCGCAGCTGTGTCGCGATGTGAGCGAGAGAGTGGATGCGTTCTCTCCGCTCACCAAACTTACAACTCTGAGCGTAATTTAAACGGTCAGCTCACCGAATGTTGTACCCTACGAACCAAAATTGGTAGTAATCGCACGCCAAGAAATCTTATTTTTAACACTTCAATTAATTAAAGCAAAAATACGAATAATTATTAAGGCTGAGTGTTGATAAAATGCAAAACAAAGCCACATGTTAGTAAGTTGTTGGACAAAAGTGGACGGTGCAAGAGCATTGTTCGAAAAAATCACTATTCGAGTAGTTTTCGAGCAGTTATTTCAATTTAAAAAATGACCATAGAGCACGGCAACTCAAGCCACGTGAAGTTACTAACTAAAATACAACAAAAGCAAAAGAATATCACAAATTGTGAATGTCTTTCTATTTGAAAACAATAAAATAAATAAAATTCCAAAAGTCGATCATGTTTAACAGTCTTTAACAGATATCTGATCGGTACAATATCACCATTTTAGTACCTTTAGCAGACGATACGTTCCAGAACAGATTTGATCCCGTGACTTGTGGAATGTTACTATGAAAGCTGCTCGAAACACAACAAAATACCAAAGCGACAAATTCGTAACGATCACGTGCTTCGCCGACACACGCCACGCACCGTGTCGCTGTGGGATCGCACGTACACAGGCGTCGATTGGTGGATGGGAAATGGGTTGCCGGGATTAGATCACGCGATCGCACACAACGACGGTATTTCGGATGCTGTTCGTAATTGTTGCTGAAATGTTGTTTCTATTAGTTGTAATTACACGATTTGTTGCAATGGCTCTTAGACGATCGCCGTGCTATAGCTTAAGTGGCTGTGCAAGCGTGTGTAATGCAACGTACATAATTAATGCATAAAATAAGTGCAGACTGTAGTGAATTCTCATGAAATGCTAATTAATTTAGCAATTTAGCGTGATTTAATTAAGTTTCCATGGAACTAGCAAGTGTGTTCAAATAACTGCAACGCTTTACTCTTACCGAAGTTAAGAACTCCAGTATGAATAAAATAATATCTTTAAAAGTGAGCAATCACTATTAAGTCGTCCTTCAAAATAGTCCAGAAATTAAGTTCTTCTTCACGAAAGATTTCGCTGCCTCGCAGTGTGCTGTTTCCGGTTGAAACATCCTCAACCCATCAACTTATGTGCGCGTTCCGGTGTCAATTGATTGACACCTCTGAACGAACTAATATTGATTCACTTATCGTCCGGGTCCTGACGGGACGGATTGACGGAAACACTGAAAAGAGCACGATGTCACAGTGCTGACTGCAGTTTNGAAACACAACAAAATACCAAAGCGACAAATTCGTAACGATCACGTGCTTCGCCGACACACGCCACGCACCGTGTCGCTGTGGGATCGCACGTACACAGGCGTCGATTGGTGGATGGGAAATGGGTTGCCGGGATTAGATCACGCGATCGCACACAGCGACGGTATTTCGGATGCTGTTCGTAATTGTTGCTGAAATGTTGTTTCTATTAGTTGTAATTGCACGATTTGTTGCAATGGCTCTTAGACGATCGCCGTGCTATAGCTTAAGTGGCTGTGCAAGCGTGTGTAATGCAACGTACATAATTAATGCATAAAATAAGTGCAGACTGTAGTGAATTCTCATGAAATGCTAATTAATTTAGCAATTTAGCGTGATTTAATTAAGTTTCCATGGAACTAGCAAGTGTGTTCAAATAACTGCAAAACTTTACTCTTACCAAAGTTAAGAACTCCAGTATGAATAAAATGATACCTTTACCAGTGAGCAATCACTATTAAGTCGTCCTTCAAAATAGTCCAGAAATTAAGTTCTTCTTCACGAAAGATTTCGCTGCCTCGCAGTGGGCTGTTTCCGGTTGAAACATCCTCAACCCATCAACTTATGCGCTCGTTCCGGTGTCAATTGATTGACACCTCTAAACGAACTAATATTGATTCACTTATCGTCCGGGTCCTGACGGGACGGATTGACGGAAACACTGAAAAGAGCACGATGTCACAGTGCTGACTGCAGTTTTCCGGCTGTCAAGATGGCATCGGCCGTGTGTCACCGATGCGGTCGTGTGATAAGCCGTTTGCATCTGCAGTACGCTACTGCCGTCTTCTGCGGCGTTCGGAATACAGAAACCATTGCGAAAACCGCGAGCTACTACTCCGCCGTGTCTCGAGTGGTGGCACTCGCACACCCGGCGTATATAAGCGAGAGGGGAGGGCATAAGAATAAGCACGGTAACGTCGAACCACCAACCATTTTCCGCCGGTTTTTTTTGCGCTTCCCCCCCCCCCCCCCCCCCCCCCCCCCCCCCCACCCCCTCCCACCCTTGGCCACCCGAATCGAGTGCAATGTTTTGTCTGTGTTGTGTCAGCGCCGGCTGAAGCCTGGTGGCGGGCAGGGCTAGGATGGGCTGGACGGTATGCAGGGCAGATATGTGTCTGTTACACAAAAGGCACGAGAGTAGAGCACGGTGACGGCATCCGAAGTTTTCCACGCTGGCTGGTTTGGCCAAGTTCGAGCAGGCAGCCGCTTACAAATTGGTTCTCAACTCATTAGCCAGTGCAAGTGCGGCTTATGCACGTGTGTGTGTCTGTCTGTAAGGGTAAGAGTGTATGTGTTTGTCACGCGGGACAAATGACTGCTAAGGAAACTGCATCCCAATTTTAGCAGCACGCCTTTAAGCTGCAGTGCCGATGCAACGGGGTCGGATGGGGTGGTGTGCATGTTTCGTTTCATTATAAAATATGCTCACCAGCAGTGAAGCAATTAACGATTCCAGCAATGAACTCGTGTTATGCCATGTCTGCAGTTGTACCGTACACGAGATACACACACAAACACACCAGCTCGGAGTGCTCGGAAAATGTGGAAATGTGGTTTCTGTCGCTCGGGTGTCATCGAGCGGGTGAAGCGCTCAATTGTGGTTGCATCTTAATCGGATTGGGTGATACGTTTTGCTTCTTTATTTCTAATAATCTCTACCACGATGTGTGCTGGTGATGCACTTCCCAAGAGACAGGCCCAGTATGACATTAAATCACTTCCTTATTTACGTTTATTTTTGTAAAGACCTGATCGTAATCATACAATTTCACCCTTTAAACACATTTTTATTAATTCATAATTTGGAAATTATTTAAACCATCCCTTCGGCCCTTCTTATCGATCACTGGCTTCACACCTTTTTCCCGCCAAAACAACACCAATTTCCAACGTTATACAATCGCACCAAACAACGTGCCCATCTTGGTTTTCACTTAGTTTTCTGTCCGGTTCCGCACTCCAAAAAAAAAAAATAAAAAACAACAACCACAAGATCCCATGGAAGGGCTCTTTATTGATGATTTTTCTCTTAATTTTCTAACACGAAACTGCGCGGTGAGTTAATTTTCCCTAAATTAAAAGCCAGTGCGCCATTGAATGAGCCAAAAAAACTACAACAACCCGCAAACCTTCCCCGTTGCGACACCGTTGGTTGGATAATTTCACTTTCACGAACGCGGCCAGAAAACGGACCGTACCGGTGGTTTACCCGGTGGCGGTTGGATGCTGCAGACCGGAAGTAAATTTCCCACCCGGTAGGAAGCTGTGTACGGGACCGCGTGCCACAGCGGGCAGCCCATCGCTTACAATCACGAATGTCGAACCGTGATTAGTTAACGCGTTTTGGGGCTTATTTGTTCGGGTACAGTAAATTTTTGTGTGTTTGTTTTTCCTCTTTTTTTTGTGGCGAATTGTGCCATGGTTTCTATTTTTCCCTTTGTATGCAATCATCACTACAAATACGGCTTGTTTTTTGGTTTGGCGAGTGTGTGTCGTTAGTTGTGCGTTGCTGTCATCGGAAACATGGTTTCGTGGAGGAACTTACAATGAATCAACAGTAATTGGATGTATTTTATTATGGTTGCAAGTTAAGGCACGGTGCGAAACAGCTGCTGCTGTGTTTTGTATTTGCATTAAACGAAGGAAAGTTTGTGCTAATTGTGCCACTGATTGGTTGTTGTGTCTGATTTCGGAAAGTTTGGATTTTGGTTTTGTGTGAGCTAATTTACAACAATCGCTTCATGGATGATGTTTTTTTCTTAAACGTTAGCAGCATTACGTCAAATGTGTCACAGAGCTTTTTTTTATATTTTTGAAACAATTATGCAAACATCCATATTTTTACTTGAAGAACGTTACCTGTTACTAAACAGACTAAATTAACTGTTACTGTAACTGTTACTAAATTACTAAATAAAATAAATAAATAAATAAATTAGAAATAAATCCAACAAGTCAATGCCCGGTGTGCTTCACATGCTTGACTAAAACGATAAATAATGGAAAAAGTTAGTAAATTTGAGAGTTACCATAAAGACAATCAGAAAATACTTATAAACAACCCTAAATCGTATAATTTGATATGAAAAGTTTTCCCATAATAATTAAGCTCTCTTCTAAGTCCTCATGCGCAAGGTCGTCCGGTGTCATTCCCATAACATTACCAGCCCATCAAAGCCTTCCTAATGCGTATAACATTTAATAGCACACCATCTCAAACTTAGTAGGATATGTCAACAAATAGAATGACGTAGGTAAGTATAACAATCACAAGCTGAAAGTAAAGATAATTTGAAGTATTTGCAATTGTAAGTAAGCACAAATTGGGACGCAACTAAACCTTACCTTCCGAATCAGCGTGTAGTCAAAGTCGAAGATATCTTTCGCTGTTAGCTTCAGTCGAGTCCGTTGCAACTGGGTCAAGAATAAATATCGCAGCTGAGCCAGGTTCGAATCTTCTGAACAATCCATATCGAGTAGCGTTGCTTCTAGCGCATTCATTGCGAGCTCATAGCTTTTGGCGGCATTTAACAAGAAGCCTATGATTACCGGTGTGGGAATGAGACAGAAAATTTGCACTGTACACAAAAATATAAACAAATTCTATTTGTATTAATCTGTACTCCCATGTGCAATGCACTTCAGTTCTGTTTTACTTACATTCCACTCTTTCATCGTGCGACACCCACATCGCATATATCCAATAAAGATCGAATGCAATCTGGGCGAAGCTGCAGGCGAT
>STHB01000003.1:7376750-7395084 GCA_018908115.1 Anopheles rivulorum
GAAGTTTTTCGGTTACATGTTGTTTAGTGTACTCCTGGAAGCACAAGTGCTGTATAATGCACATAATGATATTTCGATCTTAACGTTCTGGTTGGTGGCTATGAATTTGAACGCCTTTCTTCGGCTGTATCATCTGTTCTATCTGTATTTCATCGATACGCTCAAGATGCATCTTCAGCAGCTACATTATGGGCTGGTCGAGGTTAGTGGATATATGAGCGACCTACATGCGCATCCGAAAGAGTCGGCTACGCATCGGGAGATGTACGAACGTTGCGTGAATCGTTTGCTGCAGCTAAAAACTGTGTATGGACAGCTGTGGGAATTGAGCGACTGTATTAACCGTACCTTCGGATGGTCTCAGATTTGCAACTTTTCAGCCAATTTTGTTCAACTTTCATGCAATTTTTATTGGTTTTATATATACATAAAAGGCTACGGTGATGGTAACGCACTAGGTAACAGATAAACTGCTGTTGAGAGCGGTACACTCCTTATTCTTAAAAACACATTTTCAGACGTGATCATTATCCTATTGCCCACAATATGTCTTCTTGGACTTTTGCTGAATTCTGCCGAGGCATGCCTTCGCGTGGTAGGTGTAACACGATGTGTAGCGCGATTATTGAGGTTAAATTTAACGGCTCCTGCAAACTACTTCCAGACGACCGCCCTTCAGTCCGCACTGCTGGAAATTCCACACGAGAATGATCGAACCTTCCAAAAGATCGTCTATCGCTTTGGATTGCAGATCGCCCAGCAAAGGATTTGTTTGACGGCTTATGGGTTGTTTGAAATAAACTACTCACTCTTGAAGATGGTAAGAGCATCTGATATCGTTACGTTTTAAAAATGTTCACGTTATTGCATCTTTTATTTCTAGTTCGCCACGGGAATAACGACGTACATGATAATTTTTATCACATTCTCTAAAGAAATTCATACGGAGGAAATCGATAATTAATAACATTGTACGATGGCGTGCCATCGTCTAATTAAAATTTTATCCATCATTCAGTAGCGTAGAACAGTATATTTGATGTTATCACCACACTCTGCTTCATTGGCGGTGTCTTCTTTAGCACACAGTAGTAGTGTGGCGCCGAATGGGCAAATAATGGACAGCTTTTCCAAAGTGATCCGCTTCTACCAGTTATTAGCACTGCATTGGTTTAGTTCCAAACGCAATAAGACCGCAGACTGTGAAACTTTCTTCTTCGTCACCTTGAACTTTTGCGTTGTGAGTGTCCTTTTCTACTGGATATACCGAAACCCTTCGTTGGTCATTTTCACCGACAGTGCACTGGGATATGTGGTGGATTATTCGAAATTTCTTCTGATGATCTTCACGTACTACTCGCTGTTTGTGGAAAGTGGCTTTCAGGCTGGAATTCTGCGTCAGGTTTGGAAAGAGCTGGAACAATTGCAGCACATTCTGCGCCGTGCAGAATGGGCATCCCGGCAACGAGGTCACTTTGCTGTTGTCGTGTGTTTTGTTTGCTATATGACTTGGTGGGAGATTACGTACGCTTACTGTCTTTGTAAAACGGCTAGATGTATGAACTTTACCATGGCGTTTTGGGTACTGTATTTACTGCTTCATTTGCGCCAGTTACAAATCCTACTCTACACCGATCTGGTGAGCTTTTGCTTGAAGACACTAAACACGCAGCTTTCGTGGACGATCGAGCTAAGCAAGGGTGCTCGTAGATATGGTGGCGTGCGCAGCGATGGACAGATCTGTGCTAATTTGCAAACACAGGTGGATGTGTTTGCACGAGTCGAACATCTGATTGAATTACTTAACCGAGCGTTTGGATACTCGTTTACGATCATCAAGCTGATCAATCACATCTACATACTAACCGATACGTACTGGATTGTGCGGGGTTTTATAAACGGAAGAGTCCTCGGATCTCTGTGTACGTGTTGGAATTGAGCGTCCGAAACAAAGAAGTGCCACTTACCACTAACGTTGACGTAATGTTGCAGATCTCCAAGGTTGTATATCGTCTAAGTTTATCTGCCTCCTGATCAATCTCTGGTCGAACGAGCGCATCTCGTCAGAGTGTCGTCGCACTAGGTCGCTGCTGCATCGTATGGATCTGAGCTGGCAGTTACGCTACGATCGAGGTTGGCGAATGGTAGAAAACTTTCTGCTCAAGCTCCAATCCTCTCGACCATTCGCCATGTCGGCGATAAGCATGTGCCGGATGGATTATGGAATCATGATGGAGGTGTGTATGCATTTAACAATCTTTCAATCCTTCGTGCAGTAATGAAGCAGCTATTTATTGCACATGTTTTAGATCGCATTCAACGTAACGGCATCAATTTCGCTCTTCATACAGGTTTCACAGTGAGTGTACGATTAGCCAACGTTAAGTTGTTAGAGCCTGTGGTCGTCGAATCCGATCCTGGTTCTTCCTTCGGCATAAACTGTATGAAAATGACCATGTACGTGGTAATGGCGGCCGCTATCTGTAACGAAAAGCTCGGCTTCAGAATTGCATGGTTCTTCAATCGAATCGTATTTATTTAATTAAAAATATATATATATCAATCGAAATCGTCATTGACCAGCTATTTAAGAATTCGACTAAATCCACAACTTCGCAACGTTGGCCATACCTCTTTCAGAAGCATAAAATCCATATCGAAAAATCCACCAAGTGAGAAATAGATCGGTGTGTGTTGCAGTAGTAATGAAAAGTTATCTATCTATAGAAAAGAAATACAAAAAAATTAAAATTAATTTAAATTTAAAATATTAAAACAATAGTATCATTGTGTCAATGTGTGTTTCGTTGAATTAAATAATAAACGAAACGTAATTGTAAAAAGATCTCTACACTATGAAAGGACCATTTTGAAGAAGTGCCGATAATTAAGAAATAAGTATGGAGATGTACTTTAAAGAAAATATGAATGTTATTTTCAATGAGGTTAGCTTGTGATGGACATCAGTGAAATGTTCTTCTGTCATGCTTTGAATAATTATCTGCTTAGAATCATTTGTTATATCTGCCTTCCACTAGCAAACCCCACGCATATCACAAAAGAACCATTAGCTAAACATCCAAAGCATTTTACCAATGTCGTACATAATGCAATGCTCTGTATTTTGTTTTTTTTTTCTCCAAAAGCTATTGCATTTGCCAACCCCATTCACAGAGGGAGCGACCGTTCTCCTTACTTATTTATCGACTGATTAGATGTGAAAGCATACAGATCACTCCGTCATACATCGCATTGTGACACACGTGACACACCACCTAACAATGACCGACGGGGTAAAGAATACGTACCATTTTCGCGAGTAAATCTGTCTCATCACCGCGCCGTTTGTACAGCAACTGTCCCATCTGGCCGACCTGCATCAGCACGATGCAAAGCACAATTGGAAAGCGAGAATGTCAAGCCAAATTCCGTACACGGCCCGAGCAGCGAGACGGGCAGCTTACCTGGTTCTTGCAGTTTTCACACGCCGCCAGCACGATCCCGAGCGCGCTAAAGGTGGCCACGATGCTGAGTATAAAACCTGCCATGATGGGGGGGGGGGGAAAAGTGGGGTTTTTTATGTTTTGTTTGTTCGTGTTTTTTTTGTCTTCTTTGTGCTACTGCACTTCATAAAACTTGCACGCAAAAGCACTTCCGAAGACGGTGGCGCACAAGTTGAAAGGGATGAAATTTATGATGGTACAAAAATCAATAGGCGGTACGATGGGGTGTGGGACAAGCTACGAAGGGAGTAAATTTATTTTTAGCAAGCCGTGTGCTCCAGGTGTGTATCAACCTTTCATTTTTTTCCCCCACCCCACTGTTTGCTTCAGAAGTGCATTAGGTCAGCGCTGCAAGTAAGGCGAACGTCACTTACCGAAAATATCACCCAGCTGATTGAGATAAAGCAGCGAGTACAGTGAGTACAGGTCGCACGTACACTGGATAAAGTTTTGCAGCAGATTGGCCAGCTGCGAGTAAACGCAGCATCCGCTTAGGTCCTTTGCGGCGTGCCAAAGCGTAAGGTACGTGCCTTTCGTGGCAAATAGCTGGCGATGATGCTTCGTTGCTGCGGCGGGAGCATCGTGCCCGAGAGATTTCGTTACCGGCGCTGGGTTGCGTAAGGTCCACGGATCGATGATGACCCCTCCCAGGGATGCGTGCATCTTCCACCGCTCCAAAGATGTCAGCTTTGGTGAGATGTTGCCTCCGGTTAATTTCAACCGCCCGGGGGAAACGGTTTGACCGGCGACGAGAGACTTTAGCTGCTCCCGCAGGACACCGAACCGGGCCGTTAAGCGGTCGATGTGGTATGCATGATGAAGGTGCTTCAGCCGTATGGTGACCAGCGATGGTACGGTCAGACACCAGATGACCCGGTGGACCGGGTTCGTGTAAACCAGTGCCAGTATTCCCAGCTCGATTGCGCAACAGTACGCTCCGAATAGGAGCAGCTTGTTGCGGAACTGGGTACGGGCTTGTGCCAAAAAGGATCCAGCCGACCGGCCCGCCAACTCGCCCAGCGCTCCATCGACGGATGCCACCCGAACGTCTAGCGCACGGTAGGTGCCACGTGCGAGTAGCGCTTCCAGCAGCACCACCAAATGTGCCACCAGTGTGATTGAGCTCTTGATGAAAGGAATAACGTTGATGCCGGTGCCGGTGCGTGAATCGGCAAATAGCCACTTGCACTCGATGAAACAGTATGCCAGCACACCTACGTACATGATGCAGTTACCAATGCACCACAACAGTGCCATTGTGGAGCCGAACGGTGCATCCGGTCCTGCGTACGTTTGTAGGCCACAAAGTTGAAACACCAGTGTCACAACCATCCCGCTGTGAGCCGTGCCCGTTTATTGCGAAAGAACTGTTCGAAATGGTGAGCTTTTAGCCCGCGTAGTATCACTGATTTCTTTCAATCGTTTTGGAAGGAGCGAGGAGATTATCGATACGTGCTGATGGACGTGAGAAAAGCATCATTTGGTGTGCATTGGTGGACGGTGATTAATGATGTGGGAAGTTCACCGAAAGGCAGCAAGGGAACCGCTTCTTCTGATGACAGCAGGGCATTAGGGACATTGCTTTTGGGCAGTGCTTGACGTTGGGAAGGAGGGGGGGGGGGGGTTGAAGGGCTAATTAAGGGGTGAAAGGTTTATTCATTAACAATTACAACACAATTCCGCCTTGGAGAAATGAATAAAAATGAAAGGATGTTTGGTCAAAGTTTAGAAAGAACAACAAATTCGATACAGATCTTTGCAATTGTTTTATTGGTTGGAGGTGGAACATCCAAAATGTTGAAAAACATTTACTGGCAGAGCGTCTCGTGCAAACAGGCCAACATCAGCTTCATGTTGTAACTATATTATGCTCTTTGTTATACTCGTCAAATGTGTCATTTTTGGGAAGAAAATTGATATAAATTACCAAATACGATGTAATTGATGCAAAGATCTACCAATAAAATAGAAGAGAAGAAAAGCTCATTCTTGACGCTTGAAGAATATTCTAATATAGCTGTAAGTGGTCAGTGGGACTTATTACTCACGGTTGTCAACGCAGAAAGGCGTAGATCGAAGAAGTTTGCGGCAGAAAAGTTTAACCGTTCATTGTGCAATTGCTTCGAAAAGCTCTCAATCTGCAACGAAAAGATGCTTTTAAACTATTTCCTATTCTTTTTAAAGATCTTACCAATATGATCGTTTTGTCTGGTAACGGACGATTATACACACTGTGCAGATGATAGAATGTCATTTCTCCCTGTTAATGAGTATAGAATTTAAAGATAACTGAGTGTGATCTCCCCTTTTCAATGTGCTAACTACCTCATCCAAGCATCGTTGACAGGTGGTGAATAGTACGAAGAACATCAGCAAAGGTGAGATGCCACAAAGGAACGATTCCACCTTATACAGATTGCCATCGTGGTGCAAGCTCGCGTACATCCAGTATCCATCGATCGTGGTACATATGAACAGCATCGTTATTACCGCGAACAGTTGCCAACCGAACCGATCGCTTACTTCACCGGTAAGATCTTTCAGCAGATTTTGGATCACTTTCAGGTGAGCTAACCGACGATGGATCGCATCTGCTGAAATGTCCCGTACCTTCGACGGCACAGTTAGCTGAAGTTCGGTGTTCAGGAATCGATAGCGATTGTGCAGGTATTGCACGTGTAGCAGAAAGAACGAGTCACCAAGGCGTAAGAGAATGAAGAACCATACCTTCAGGTACCAGTTCCGGTACCAGATAGGATTGGCGGTGATGCGCGATATAATGAAGAACTCGCTTACGGCCGGTACCACATTGTACACGAACATTTTGGCGAGAATGGTTTGGGCGAGCTGGATATTGAAGCGCTCCAAACATCCCACGGTGGTTCCGTGTGCTTCAAACAATTTATCAATGCAATCCATTAAAACGGTGATGCGCTTCTGAGTGGATCGTTTGCCTAATGATAGTAGCAATGATACTAGCGGAACTGTTAGTGGGATCACAAACTGGATAGCGTCGGCGAAGGTGCCGGTAGCATCGCTAAGAAAGAATACGGCTTCCGGNAGTGGGGGAGTGGTTTAAATGGAGAGGGAGGAAGGGGAGAGGGGGGGGGGGGTGGGGTTCGTGGGGGGGGGGGGGGGGGGTGGGGGAGGGGGTGGGGGGGGGGTGGTGGGGGGGGGGGGGGGGGGGGGGGGGGGGGTTGAAGGGCTAATTAAGGGGTGAAAGGTTTATTCATTAACAATTACAACACAATTCCGCCTTGGAGAAATGAATAAAAATGAAAGGATGTTTGGTCAAAGTTTTGAAAGAACAACAAATTTGATACAGATCTTTGCAATTGTTTTATTGGTTGGAGGTGGAACATCAAGAATGTTGAAAAACATTTACTGACAGAGCGTCTCGTGCAAGTAGACCAACAGCAGCTTCATGTTGTAACTATATTATGCTCTTTGTTATACTCGTCAAATGTGTCATTTTTGGGAAGAAAATTGATATAAATCACCAAATACGATGTAATTGATGCAAAGATCTACCAATAAAATAGAAGAGAAGAAAAGCTCATTCTTGACGTTTGAAGAATCTTCTAAGTGTAACTGTAAGTGGTCAGTGGGACTTATTACTCACGGTTGTCAACGCAGAAAGGCGTAGATCGAAGAAGTTTGCGGCAGAAAAGTTTATTCGTTCGTTTCGCAATTGCTTCGAAAAGCTCTCAATCTGTAACGAAACGATGCTTTTAAACTATTTCCTATTCTTTTTAAAGATCTTACCAATATGATCGTTTTGTGTGGTAACGGACGATTATACACACTGTGCAGATGGTAGAATGTCATTTCTCCCTGTTAATGCGTATAAAATTTAAAGATAACTGAGTGTGATCTCCCCTTTTCAATGTGCTAACTACCTCATCCAAGCACCGTTGACAGGTGGTGAATAGTACGAAGAACATCAGCAAAGGTGAGATGCCACAAAGGAACGATTCCACCTTATACAGATTGCCATCGTGGTGCAAGCTCGCGTACATCCAGTATCCATCGATCGTGGTACATATGAACAGCATCGTTATTACCGCGAACAGTTGCCAACCGAACCGATCGCTTACTTCACCGGTAAGATCTTTCAGCAGATTTTGGATCACTTTCAGGTGAGCTAACCGACGATGGATCGCATCTGCTGAAATGTCCCGTACCTTCGACGGCACAGTTAGCTGAAGTTCGGTGTTCAGGAATCGATAGCGATTGTGCAGGTATTGCACGTGTAGCAGAAAGAACGAGTCACCAAGGCGTAAGAGAATGAAGAACCATACCTTCAGGTACCAGTTCCGGTACCAGATAGGATTGGCGGTGATGCGCGATATAATGAAGAACTCGCTTACGGCCGGTACCACATTGTACACGAACATTTTGGCGAGAATGGTTTGGGCGAGCTGGATATTGAAGCGCTCCAAACATCCCACGGTGGTTCCGTGTGCTTCAAACAATTTATCAATGCAATCCATTAAAACGGTGATGCGCTTCTGAGTGGATCGTTTGCCTAATGATAGTAGCAATGATACTAGCGGAACTGTTAGTGGGATCACAAACTGGATAGCGTCGGCGAAGGTGCCGGTAGCATCGCTAAGAAAGAATACGGCTTCCGGTTTGGTCAGTGAGTACGCCAAAACGATAATTTCCCCGGCAATGTATAGCGACACGAAGACGGCCGTTAGGGTGTACAGCGAGCTTTGGGCTTGACCGTGGAGCGGTACTAGCGAGAAACCAAGCAGCTGAAACAGTGGATACACGGACCCGAACCGACGATCGTACTGTACGTGGCGTTGAGCCATCACTCTCCAGCTGTGTGATACGCGCTGCCAATTGGAATGTATCTGGGACGTTGCGATTGCCGAAAATGGTTTGATTAATGATGAGATTATTAATCATGCAGGCGCAAGTGTGTCATGTTGAGTGGAAGCGATTTTAGATAACACGAAACGCTGAACCGCACCACACTCGTTCACTGTTATTTAATTTTCATCGTCAAACAAACGGTTGTCAATAGTTTAGTTCTGATTAAAATTGAATCCGCACACATCAGGTAGTCGCGAAATCCGTTCCGCAATCCGTCATCGGGCTGGTCAAAGTTTGTAGAGTAAATTAAATTTTCGCTACACTTTTTTTTTATTTATTTTAACACTGCACTGGCACTAACGGTTCCGTAGTTGGGAGCGTTGTCACCGAGGAGGATAAATGAAATCATGAAAATTGCACAACCCATTCCGGATAATTACTTTGCATGTACGGATCTTTGGACAGTCCAGCGGCGGATTTGGGAGTTGGAGGTATTTGCCTAACCTAGATAGGCGAGACCCGCGCTTACAGTTTCAGTTCGGTAATGGAAACGCTGGAGCAATGGTTCGTACTTTCCACTTACGTTCGCTTGCATCAGTGGCTGGGTTTTCAGCCGTATCGATTGGACAGTGGAGATGTAAGCCCTTTCTTAGCACACACTTTAGTGCAGTTCTGTGGTGTGGTGGTAAACCTTACGCTCATCGTCTATCGGCGTCGCTGTATTCTTTATCACTGTGAAATGATTGGGATGGTTGTGGATGTCGTTAAACTGCTTACCATCCTGTTGGCAAACATGGCAATGTACGTGGAACTTTTCCGTACCGTTGGACGCGTTTGCAACTGCTGGAAGGCGCTCTATCGAGCTCATCGGACGCTGCAAAGCCTGGGAATGGTGAATCGAAGACAGTTGGTTCGCTCCATACGTTTGTACTGGTTGTTTGTGCTAGTAACGTTCATGTATCTGATAGGAAATGAGGTTCATACCTATGTGTCTACTACGTACCTGCAGATAAAACGATTCTACTTGTACTTTTTCGGTTTACAATATATACTCCACGTCAAGCTTCAGCAACTCATCTATCCAGCGATCATGCTTGATGTATATCTGCGAATGACGCATACCGCCCTGGAGCATCATGTCGAGCTACTGCAGTGTTCTCAAATGCTAGGAAGCACACGTTACCTAGAGTTCCTTGCGAGTAAGATAAACACCTTAAAGCTGTTGTACAGTGAACTCTATCGAGCGAGCGTCGAGCTGAATGAAGCTTCTGGTTGGACCTACCTAATCATCTACTGGAAGAATTACATTCATGTCCTATCCAACTGCTACTGGGTGGTGTTTTGGTTGCTAAACGACCAAACACATCATGCCTTAAGTGAGTAAAAATGGGGCAAAACAATGAATGCAGGTTATGTAAACGAAAGATTTCCTTTTGCAGAGATCATAAGTCGGCTGATCGTTCGAACATTTCTTGTAGCTGCAATGTTTTACGTCAATAGCCGAGCTAAGAACGCTAGTGATCGCATCAGAAATCGTCTGCACACGCTAGATTTAGGGATTCAAATTAGAAGCAACTCGCTTTTTACTATGGTAAGCTTCATTACACAATGCATCCAATCTACGTAAAAATGCTTGCATGTTAACACGTTACAGATTGAATGTTTCATCCACCAGACAAATTTGGAAACAGTCCAGCTTACGGCCGCTGGCTGTTTTACCCTAAACTTCGATCCTATCCTATCGGTACGCTACGTCTGCAATCGAATTGTTGACAAGGCAATAAGTACGTTAATATTTTGCAGATAGTTTTCACCATCGGAGCCTACATATCCATATTCATTCAGCAAGCGATTATTCAAATACCGGAAGTGCGATGTGCGGATCATGATGCACATTGTTGAATATTATTGTACTATCTCAATGTTTATGTTGCAATGATAACCGTCTTTAAAATTTGAAAGTGAAATATTTCAAACGCCTTTGAAGTGAGCGAAATATTTCAATGCACAGTGGAAACTCTACACCAAAGCTGTTATTTTTTGTATTGTTTTTAGCTTTGATTGAATCTTCCCGCGCAAAGTTAATTGGTGTGATGCGGAAATAAATAATTAAATCGATAGAATAAAGCTTTTGTTTAGTTAATTCAATAACTGCGTATAAATAAAGGCAAGCTGACCTAGATCAAAATGAAAGCTACGACGGGTCGGATAGTCCGGGCGTTTCGAACAACCGTGGTTGGCAGCTCTCCGGATTAACGAAAACATATTGTAAACACGATAGCTCGCAAGTGCAGTGCAAGCATTATTTTCGTTTCATTAGTAAAGATTAACAATTCCTAACTTCATAATGGAGGAAATATTAAACGATTCCGTCGTGCCCGTTGAACTGGAGGTAAGTTGCCCTTTTGGGCACTTTTTATGTGATTGTTTATTTACCTATGACGTGCCATCGCATCTCCTGACCCGTACCCCGTGGTATTCGTCAGCAACCATTTTCCAGAATGTTTTTCTGCGTAGAATGAATCATTAATGCGTCTTTGTTACCATGCACTGACAATTGCTGTGAATTAATTTTAGAAATTCGAAAAAAAGTACAACCAAGAGCTAAAGGAAGGTGCCGTCTCGACCACAACACAGTTCGAATATGCGTATTGCATGGTACGGAGTGACTTTGCCAGCGATATGAAAACGGTAATGATGCAACAATGAGAGTGCATTATGCATTGCACGGCGACAATTGATCTAACCCTAACCGTGCCTTTGCAGGGACTTGTGCTGCTGGAGGACTTGTTCGTCAGACATCCGGAAGGGCGTCGCGACTATCTGTACTACATGGCGATCGGACACACGCGGCTAAAGGAGTACTCGGAAGCGCTGAAACATGCCCAAGCATTCTTGGAAATTGAGCCCAACAATCAGCAAGTGATAGCGCTGGAGGATTTGATCAAGAAACGCATGGACATCGAAGGGCTGAAGGGCGTTGCGAAGGCGACCGGTGCGGTACTCGTGTTCGGTGGCATTGTAGGGTTAGGATTGGCATTGCTAAAAAAATGAAAATCACCCCGCTAAGCCCTTCGAAGTCTAATGCTGTATGCAGGCTGGAAGGGCTTTCCGGTTCTCCTAAAGGCAGAGTTTATGTTTCAGTATAGGAATGCGGTAAGGTTTTACGGAATGATCTTAGGTTTTAGTATCCTTCTACGGATCGTTTCATAGCTACGAATTATGTTTTGCATCTAGAGGTGGTAAAACAATTGTTGCTGCATTCTTTCCCTCAACACACTCTGTTAGTAACCATTTCCAGGTACAATAGAATCGAATTATAACATTATCTCAAAACTGGGTGTTGAACAGTTAAGAATGGAACACAACAAAAAAAAAATCCTTTCTTCAATGCACTTGTGTCAATACCGGAAAACAGCTAAGCAAAGCACACGGTCTAGCAAACGACTTCCAAAAGAGTTTGGTTCCTAGTTGCGTTGAGCCTCTCTTGGCGGTTATCGCAATTGTTTTCTTACTTTTATTTTCAAACTAAAACGTGCATGTATGCTACTCTGTAAAAAAAACCCCAAGATGTATAAAGATTTCCTGCACAACTATCGAAAGAAGTTCGGAAATGTTAGCATGGCAGGATGAAGGAATGTTTATTAGAAGTAAGGTAACTGCTACTGTTAGTCTGTCTCACACAACTTTGCAACACATGCACCATGGGCAGCGTAATGAAAAAGGGAAATTTAGGACGGTACAATATATGGAAAAGCAGAACGTGGTGATCGTCGGAGCAAGATGTGCTTGAAATCCACTGCTAGTGTGATTTCGCTATAGACACAACCTTGAGAGAGATAAATGTGTTGTTAATAATCAATTCAAATATAGACATATTTATTTAAAAGGACTGCTTCCCTATTAACGACATTCATTTCTATCCAGCGGAGAAAGAAGTAATATTTAATGTTTAACGATACTATCTATCATCTGTGCCATTAATGCGCTCATTACGCTTTCAATCACGGAACACAAAAGGACACTTAATGAAACTATCGCTTTCCTACGTGTTACGTGTTGCGCACTAATTGCCTGTCCACACGCAAACCGATCCTTTTCCGGCTCAGTCCATCATTCGTCCTGACTGCAGCAACATGGTGCTGATGCGGCTCTTCTGCTTCCGGCTATCGGTACGACTTGGCGCAATCATCGTTGGAGGATGCTGTATAGTAATGGCGAACACACGCATACCGCATTATACGTTTCATTCTGCAAAAAAGTGTTTTTTTTCTCTTGTATTTTGTCCCTGTTCAAGCTGGAAACAATCGTTACGATGGCTGTGCTAGCGGCATTGGGTGGTGCACAATTTTTCGCCCAGGAAGCGCTTTATTATGAGGAAAATATGCACCTGTACAATCCGCACGATGTGTTTCTTTGGCTGATTGTGGTGTGCAAAACGAAGGCGGAAATGTTCTTTACATCCACGATGATCTGCATGGCACTGTACTTGCCGTGCTGTGGTGCTATGATGGCGGGAGCATATTTTGTGAGGCTCGGATCGGTAAGTGGCAAGGATATAACAAACGCTAAAGGGTTCGTTCCCGTGTTTCGTAGATGAAACAATATCTCCTAGCGCCGTTCGTGCTGGTGGAGCTGGCAAGATTGATCTGCATCACACTGACCCACGTGATCGGAATGATGGTGATTAAGAAATCGATTAACGTGGGCTACCTTATAGCGCTCACCATCGCCGGAGGATTTGCTTTGTGTAAGTAGCGATGCACGTGAACGTGGCTGTAGGAAAGATCCTGTCGACATGAGCTAGATGAGAAGTGATTGCTTATTTTCCTTCTGCTGCCGTACAGTACTGCTGTTCTATCTGTGGGGATGTGTGGTAGCGTTGATGCAGATACTGAGAATAGTCCGCTCGCCGGAATACATTGCCGTGTTCGGGGACAATCCGTTGGCACCGGTGAACCACGGTGAAACGACCCCACCGGGAACGATGACGAACGATCACGCTACGATGGAGTGGAACGGAACCGGACTCAAGCCTACGCAACGGAACCATATCAACAAAAACCTCGAACGGTTGCCACCGACAGCTCTTTCGTCCGGTCAGTTTAATGGGCCGAACATGCTGATCGATGACTTTCGTCCACTGCACAGTCGCTACTCGTACAGCTGGGCCATATAGAGGAAATTTGCCAAATTTGTCCTGAAAGTGTTTTAAATTTCAGCAATTCATAATACTTTTTCCAACGCGCGTTAAGCCATCTTCGAAACCCACTATCCATGGCCCCATTCGCGTGCGGAATGCGTTTGTGCATATGCAAAGTGGCACAGGCAGCGCTCAGGTCAGGGCACCACCCGGTCAGGACGGCGGGTGTTCCGCTTTGCGGGAAGAAAGACAAACCGCTGATAGCAACAACAAAGCTGCTGCCGTATTAAAACAAAATGAAACGGACACTTGAATCGTTCGTAGCATTATTTAGTGTAAACAAAGTACTCGTCGATGGCTTTCGCCCAATGCGCAGCAATCGGACGCGAGTTCGAACGCAATCGGACTGTAATCGGGGGCTTCTTGGCCGTTTGTTGAAGCGTTGTTCTTTGGTGAGTTTTTTTTTTTTTTATTGCAGTTCAGTGCAACCGAACGCGATCATTCTACCGCGGCTTGGGGCGGTAGGCTCACAAACACCATGAATTGATACGGTTTTTTAATGCGTTATTGAAGCCCGCGTGGAACGAAATTCACCCATACTGTGGCCGCTTCTGTACAGTGCGTGTCACTATTTGTTACACAGACCGATCGAATGATCATTAGCGCAATAAAACGATCAACCATTCATATTAATACGACAAATTTGACAATATTCTAATGTGCTTTTCTTTTTAAGATTTGGGTAATAAATGAAGAATGAAACAATAAACAGAATATTTTTTATTTCATTGCCATATTTCACAACTGCATATGCATCGGAGTATCCAAGCATGCTGTGATTGTACCAGAAAACCAGCTTTATTCGTGTAGCTAGCAACAAAAATGAGAGGTTACTGTATTTATAAATCGGAAAAAGAACACCCCATTGCTTCTGCTTCCTTTCCGTTGTTTCCTCTTTTTTGTCGTTGCTCTATGCAAACAGCGCGCCCAACCAATATACTCGCGATCGTGCGCGGCCGTTCGGTTTGGCCGTTTGCCATTTGATTATTTTTTGTTCGTGTTGTGCACATTGGCGTTCGTGTTGGCACATCCCTTTCTGCCGCCGTATACAGCTCTCGTTCGCACTGTTGTCGTTTGTCTATCGGAACCAAGCAACTGAACTGACCGCCAGCTCCAACGGCCCAAAAGGGTGGTGGGGTAGGGGCCCGGCATCGAAGCGCTCGGAGAGGGCAGCTCGAGGTTTCAGGTCCGTTTGATAGGGCCCACGATCAAAGTATGGTCACGGTTGCCACTAGAAGAGTTGTGCCATGTGAGCGAGAGGTTGGATTAGTGGTTGTTGTTGTTGTTTTTTTTGTTCGCGATTTCGCATGTCTGTTCGGCCGCGTCAATGCTTTCCCATTCATTCGACCACATCTGCCCAATCGGCGAGGATCGTCCTGCAGCGCGAGTGCGGCCCGTAACAGATTCGTTGTTTTTTCGGTTAGTGCGTGTGAAAGTTTGACACCCGGAGTTGAGTCACCAAGGTTGAAAGAACAGCGAGAAAGTTCGCTTGAGTTCAGTACAAAGCGAAGCATAATTTCTTTCGTGAAGATTTTTATTCGTCACGAACTGTCCGCGTGTTACGTTTGTTTTGGCAAGTGTGAGTAAGCAACCGTGTGTGTGTGTTGGAGCCGTGGTACCGTGTCTGTTTCGATGGAGCTAAAATTAGGTCGGCACTAGCAGAACAAAACGCATCCCCGAGCGTGTGCGGTGTGTTGTGGACTAGGTGCGGCAGTTTGGCGTATAATCGCGTAAATATTGTGTGCATTGCAGCACACGGAAATCCACGGTAGCGTTCGTTTGCAGGGAAGAAAGAAAGCAAGAAAAGTGGTGTACAAGCAGCTCTTCGCGTGTGTTGTGTGTCGCATAAAACTCACAGGTAGAGTGCAACGAACTGAGTGTGTTAAAGTTTGAAAATAATAAGCAGCCAACAGCCGTTACCCCTCAACAGACTGCTACGATGGATAAGCAGTACGTGCTGAAGAATAACATGTAAGTGTCATGTACGCGCTTGGCGGGTGTGTGTTTTTCGTGCCGTTCTCGCTGAATCACAACCGAAGGGAAAACCCGCAATCGAAGCTCATCGACCGTTCGTGTTTTGTACGTTTTTTTTTGCTATGTTTTTCCGATAATTTTCCCGGTGACCACATTATTGCTTCCGATCCGAGCAGGCCATTCAAGCGTCATCCTAACGTCTTACGTACACACGCGTATAATCGTAACGTCTAAACGTGTACGGTGGTTAGTGGTGTTGTTTGGTTGTAAGAATTAGTAAACAAAAGCCACTGCATGCGGTTAAATTTTCCCGCATTCATGTTGATAAAATGAAAAAATGTAAAAAAAAACGACTGGAAACCCTAAAAGTGTTCAAGCACGACGCACGTTGGAATTATTTTGGCGACTGACTATCAACTTGACCTACTTTACCACAAACTGGACAGAAATTTTTGTGCCCGGCTCCGACCGGTTTTTGACCAGCTGTTGCTGTTCTGTATGGTTGGATTTATGGGGTATACAGCCAGCAGACATTGAACCTAGACGGTGCTGCTTTCCAGCGGTTTTCGAATCGCACAGGTTTCGGTGCGAACGCGTGCAGTTTCTAATCTAGCAGGCGATAGGCGATGACCTTAAACATAAACCAAAGTTATCGATCGGGTTCGCGATCAGGTACGATTAGGTACGAATCATCTTCGCGGCGAGAAGTTTTGAATTGAGTGGTAAAAAATGCATGAATGAATACAATTTTCGTATTGGGTTAATGATCTAATCGATCATTGCTGTCATGTAATGATTACGTGAAGGTTAGACCGATCGTCATTGCTCGAAACTATTAAAGGACCTAATTTTATTTCCATCTTCATTTTATGAGGAATAATAATAAAGGATTGTTACTCTCCTGTAACTTTACACCTGTTACCGATGTTGGTCTGCCATGTTTTCATTGCCCAACTATCTGAAACTTGACTTAACCATATCCGTAAAGTTAGAAACCAACGAGTGCCATGTTGAAAGTCGAGATAGAATCATCGAGATATAATTCCTTACCAAAATCCATTGGCAAACACATATTTCTATCAAGTCACGGTTTTGCTCACACCGCAGCGCGTGTTCACGAGCTGTTTGCATTTCTGTGCCACAACAGCAATGTAATTCAACGCAGCTATTGTACACCTGGTCCAAGATGCAACCAGCTCCTCCATCAAGTACAGAACCTTCTAGACGGTACAATTGCAAGATACACATCGAATTGCAAATCCGTACGCAATTCCGACCAGAAGTGGGTGTGCTTATGTGTGTGTGCGTGAGAGTGCATTTGAAGGAAACACATTAATTAGTGCAACATAACGAGCACTGTACGTTAGGTTTAGGAGATGGAATGATTGGCCAATGTTACATGCGTTATTTGGTTAGCCGCTAGCGATTGTTGAACGCACCGCTGGCGCGATCCTTGATGCGTTAAGAGCAGTGTGTGCGAAAGGGTGCGCGGTTTGGACATGGTCGGTTGCCTCCGGGTTCTAGGAAATTGCACCGTGCAGTAGACGTCCATCACGTAACATCAGTGTCGCGTTGAGCACACGCCTTTTCTGACGGTTGACTATGATTTGAATCATGTGTCATACGTCTAAATGACAGCCAGCAAATATCACAGTAGTTCAGTAGTAGTAGTAGTAATGATCTGTCAAAATATACAACTGTTATTATTATTTTTGGAGTTAAAACCCTTCGCGATCAGTAGAAAAAATCTGCAACACGCACAAAAAAAAGACACTCCTCTCAAACTAGGTTAAACGTTCTACTGCGTTCGGAAACGCAACGCTGGAGAAGGCTCGTACCGTTTCGCACTTTGTTCGGTTCGTTGTGCCCGCGGTCGTTGGTTGATTTTTTTTCTAAACCGCACACTCTTCCACGTCCGATCCGATCCCTGGTGCGCTTCTTGCATGTCGCGGTCGCCACCAATAATGTTGCCAACCGACCCAGCACTGGACGGCCTTCAAAAATACCACCTTCTAGGCAACATTTCCACCCTAGCCGCTCAGGCACCACCATCCCTACCCCATAGGCGGCCCGTCGGATGCCGCTTATGAAACTAGCATCGTACACGAATTTGACCGTGTGCAGTGGAAACGAGTTAGAAAAATATAATCCCCCCATCTGCAGTCACCCACCCTCCTTAACGATCCAACGCTCTCGTCTCCACGTTTGGTGGAAGCTCTTCCTTTCGCACGGTTTTGTCCCGCCGAGTCTGTGCACTTTCGCGATCGCGGTCGAGCGGTTCTCGACACTTGCCCAACCCGCTCGATTCCATCAAAGCCATGCGTCAAGTGCGCAAAATTCACGACTGCCACACGACTTGCACGGTATGCGGCGCGGAACGACGGAGGCTGTGCATAGTTGAATGAATCGAATGTGCATTACGAAAGCTGTGCGGTAAGACTGCTGCTGCTGCTGCTACTGCTCGTTGGTTTGCTTCCCTACGGAGGCAGGTGGTGCTGTTGGGGCAGCCAAGAACCCCGCGAGCACGAACAACCGGTGTAAACTTAAACTTGGTACGCTGTTTAGCGAATCTTTTAAACGATCGGAACCCTTGAGATGGGAAGAAAGAGGGGTTTGGGCAACAAAAATAAAGCTGCGGTACCGGTTGGCTGTTGTACGTTTTATGCATCTCTTGGTGGCTTGCGAAAATACTTCGGACCGATTCCACGCCGAAACCACCTACCGTGGTGTGTGTCGCAGAAGAACGGGTTCTTTGGAACGATCGTTACCCTTGGAGGTTTTGTTGTTGCATTTATTTACTTTTGCTTCTTCGCTTGTTGCCGCTCGGTGT
>STHB01000003.1:7395401-7513629 GCA_018908115.1 Anopheles rivulorum
TAAACAACAAGTAGGCAGAATATATCACAGATGTTTGAAGTTTAACGATTTAATTAATTACAGTGCCATTCTGCAGTTGGTGTGTGTCAAACGTTTTCAATTTAGCAACCCCAGTTCGCCATTAACCTATCGTGAGCTGATAATTAGCGAGCACGTCCCAACCGGAAGCTAAAGCGCAATAAAATACGTAGAACGTTCAGATAGCTTCCATGATCTAGGTCATACGGGGCACACCAGCGCTGAACGGCGTGTGGAGCAAGTTGATCTATGCCGTTTTACTTAGCTAGCACACGCCGACCCAAGCCGCTGGTCGAGACTTGCCGTCCCGGAAATGACAACCACACGATAGACAGTTTGAAGGAGATCGTGTTAGTTGAAAACATTAGCCCCCGGAGTATGTGGAGATGATCCACCTTTTGCTGCGAGGCTCTACTCTATCTATCTTCCTAGCGAATCGTTTTAAGACAAAACAGACGGTTAAGCCTGTTCGTCTTTAGCTCTAAGTAGCTGATAACGAGCTTCGAGTGTTCGTAGCAGCAGGGCAACAACACTTGGCACTCTGTCAGTCAGTCCCTTTGGTCACTGGTGGCCGGTTGATAAAAGCAGGGGCCCTTCGGTTCTTTGTCTATGCGTCCCTTCGTGCGGCGTTCCACTGACGTCAAGGCGATTGGAGTGTGCTGATTTGAATATTGACCTTATCGCCGGTCGAGCTGTGCGCTACCCGATAGAGAGGAAAGATGAACACAACAAAGGGTGGGTTTGGTGGCATGGAAATGGTGATGGTGTACCCATCACTCACCCCGCCTGCTGTCACTCAGGCTGAGCCGCTTAATGGGGTTAGATTGTAGCGTTGTGTAGGGTGGTATTAGTACAGCGAATTTAAATCAGGCCGTAAACGAGGAGTCGAACAGAATACTTCTGTTCTCCACGAGATCCATCAGTTTTATCATTAGCATGTAGAAGTGTTGTTGAAATACAATATTTGCAGAGCTATTTTTTCATCTCATTAAAAATCCCCGGAAAAGAATTTTAATTCACAGTCTAGTTGAACGCACTGCATCTATTGCTGACCTTACACGTGTGTGTTTTTTTTAATAGTAATTCTAGAGAACCAGTTGTCGGTGGGTTGAATCAATCGCCTATGTAAAGCTAATTACTTTTGTACCACAACACCGATCAACGGGGTTTCGTAGAAGGTTGTTCTGGTTTGGGCTTGTTAAGAAAGCTGACCGGACAGTTTTGCCAATCATCACTGAAAGGGGCAAAAAAATTGACACAACATTGCAAATTCCACACGTGATAGAAATATTTCACACAGTCACACCAATCACCCAACAAACCTTAAAATATCAACTTTATAGCTGTTTCGTGCGTTTCGTGTTGAAGGATGGTTCCTTATCAAGTCGTACAAAGGTCGTTGATGAGTTTTCGGTGCGTACCTACGTCACAGCCAAATGGGTGTGATTTATTAATACCAAGGCTATAACGGAAATACAGCTTGATTCCTTATCATAAGGCTGTTAACAAGTTTATGCTTCGGAAGTTTCTTTAATCCATGACAAAATGTGGCCTTCGTGATTAAGATTGATTGATATTCTCGAGTCAGTTGCGTAAGTTGTGACCATTACCATACTCAAGTATGTTTAAATAATTAATTTTAATGTGTTTATTATGATTTATTGGTGATTATTCAGTCTAGTGCAGGATAGCCTAGTATCTTTCTTATCTCCCAAGAATATTATGACGCCAAATCAGCTTATAATGTATAATGTTAGAGCTCGAAATTCTTGAGGTTCGTGCGATATTAAATTATATACTTCTTGGTTAAATCTTCTTATAGATATCTACTTCTTAATCTCCAATTTTTAAGCTCTTGTAATGGAGTTTAAGATTCGTAGAACATTGTGCATGTGAGGAACTTATGTCAACTTTGAAATTAACTTCTGTATGTCTCTCATTCAAGATTTTCTTCTTTGGTGTATTGTAATCTTACTCCAACTTTCTTACGGGCTTAGTCTGATCTTTGTACGACTGATTATTACAGCACCATTCTTTTTGCGAACGTTTTCCACTCAAAGTCCAAATTAAGTGACACTGCGTCGCAGTTTTTGTGAAAATCGAAAACAATTACAAAATCCAATGTGGCTGCCCTTGTCAACCTTTGGCAGGTTATTCATCTTCCGCGCAATGATATTTACACCGCGCTGGCATCGAAAATATTTACAAAAACCACGCAGAACCCGTGCGAGAGAGATAACAGTGTCTCAAGGCTGTTCCGCCCGAGCGAAGAGATGTCTCTGAGCATTTATTTTATTTCGCTTGACTGTTTCACCGTATCGGTTGGTGTTGTTTAATTTTTTGGATTCGAAAGGAAACATCCATCCTTCCTTTCCATCAGATGGTTGGTTTGGCGCGGTGGTTTAGATTTATTCATTCCTTTCGCATTGGTGTGATTCAGATAACAAATCGTTTGCTGCTAGAAAACGAAGCTCCACGATGTAACGTTGACGAGAAGGTTATACCCGTTCGCTTATCAGCGTAAAGTCCATTCGAACTCCAAAGTCCACAGCGAATCCGTGATTCCATTCGCCATCGTCGTTGACAGTGGTGTTTGGAGAGGGTGGCTCATTTTTCCCAACACTGATCCCGTTCCCGATTTGAAGGGTGGTTGTGGTTGCGATGAGCGTGTGGATCGAACGGAGCTCTAGCGATAACGAAGCCTTCAAATCAACTGCAATTTTGCTGCACTTTTGTTGTTACCGAACACGAAACAATGACAGCCCGAGTTCCTGCACGGTCGAGAAGGGTGTACGCTGATAGGGTGAGCAACCTCCTGTCGGGGAAATAAATTCTGTGCCATCCCAGACGCTCAGATGGGAAGCTTTGTGGTAGTGAGAGCTCTTCAAGTCCCGAACGACGTTACGTGAATTCTTACGCAACCGGGCTGGCATCTAAAGTGGCGTTTAGTCGTTGGACGTTTACCGTTGTCATGTCGTGTCGTATTGAAATTGCTAATAAGTTCCCGTAGGATACTGCTTGCGTATGCTGTCATGTCGGTAGCTGTGATATACGTAAACTTTAATTGATTTGTTTACACAGTTTCTGTAAATATTTCTACATCAAGGACGGCAAATACAGGAGAAGAAAAACAACATATGCATTAATCGTCTCTAAATCAACATTGTAACCGTTTTACCGACGAGCATTCCCTCGATATCAAGCGCTTCTTGTTTGCTTGTTTTAAACATTCTACAGAAGGCAAATAATTGGAGATGAATCATCAATCAGACAAACACTTCTTCAAGTGTGGTGACAAGGCAACTTTTGGTTCGTACCTTTTTTTTTGTCTGTGTCTTTTGAGGCTTCCATCTGTTGACACAAGTCGGGCTTTTACACTTATCGACACGCAATGATGGAGTTTGTTGGATGATTGGGGTAATGGAATGTATTTATTTTTGCACTTCCTTCCATGCGGTGTTGGAAGTCGTGCCGTTACATTCTGGATCGTTCTCAAGCGGGAACTTTTTTTATGTTCCTTTTTGGATAATGTTGTATTCAAAAACGAGTGATTCAACAGTTGTTATTTTTTTATTTATATTTATGTTTGGATTTGTATCGCAAAAACCCCAAAAATTGTAGTGTTCGCAAACGTTTTTTCGAATATTTAAACATGCAAAATCGGTATTATTAAAGGCAAGTAAATGAAGTCCCACAAGGGAAGTTAGTTCATTGATAAAACTGACGTCACTTTTTTACGTACGCTTTTTTTCTATTCAAAGGGTAATCAATGTGTTATCTCGTTATCGTCAATATGCGCCACGTTTTATCGCTTCCTTCATTTCAACGTACCTTAATAATCCGATGTACAGAAATACATCTACTCCTACGACCTGTGGCACACAGCTTCGTACCCGTAGAATATGATGTTTAATATTGCATTGAATAATGCAATGAAATGCGAAGAACAGATGCACTTCTTCCTGAAAAGCACTTGTTGCTTGCATTGCAAGCTTGTTTGCAAAGCTCCCCGGTTGCATGCAAGCGCGAACATCATCACCATGGAGATTCCGGCTGTTCCGTCTCGCTCACTCACACCGCAACCTCGCTGCTTGTGTATTTGCTTCTCCCTTGCACTTCCTGTGCGAAAGGGTGCGTTTGCTATAACCTTTACCGCACGTTGTCGCTGTGTTGGTGGCAACGACGGAGTGGCTTCCACGGACGCAAGCAATGGAGAAGCTGGCCCAGGCTGGAAACAAAGAATGAAGCAGAGCACGATTGCAGGACGGACTAGGGTGAGGGTGGCGCAAGGGTTTTGTAATGAAGGTTGGGGTCGGAAAGGCAAATCTCTCCCCCCTTATTACTGAACGCACTAACACAAAGTACCTCCAAAGGGGAGCCAAGCGTGTTCGTGATGGGTTTGGAGGACGCACGCAACGAGCCAGCTGGCGTCTCCATCGTCTTCCTCCACCCTGTCGTTTCATACATACACCCTATCGAATCACGATGCCAGTGTGTGCGTGTCGCATATCGTACATGTTTGCTTCCCACATCGGTGCGCTTCGAGTCAGTGCCGTGGGTTCGGTTCACTCGTTGTTTGGTACCTCGCGGAACAGAGAGCAGTAACGTAAGACCCCGAGCGCGCGTGTGTTTTCGAGGCATTCTTTCCTGGCCGTGCGTGCGTGCGTCACAGTGATAGGAAGAATCCGCATCTAACGCCCTGTTCGGTACACATCACGGACGCGTGCGTGAATCACTGATACACGGGGTACTTGGTCCGTGTAAAGTAAACTGTGAGCTAGCTTAGTGTGCCCGGGTGTTTCGCTTACGGTGCTGTTGTGTGAGGAAATTTGAAACTTGCCTCTCCAATAGCGGAAGTGTGATTAAATCCCACCGCAAAGCTGTAAAACAGGGGGAAGAAAAAGAAAAAAGAAAACCCCCGACCCGTTTGCAAAACAAAACGGAAAACAGAAACGGAAAAGAGAAAGGAACTTCCACCGTGCGGGAAGAAAGTGCATTCGCGAATGAAAGTAATTCGTTGCAAGCGAGACGAAATTGCATCCGCGAAGGGTTGTTTGTTTTCGGAAGCAGCGTTGTGGCGCCTGTGACGTGATCTTTCTGTTGTGATCGCTACGATCTGTCAAACTTTCGGAAGGATTGATATAAAGAAGAGGAAGAAGAAAGCGTAAACAACAACACAAACCGTTTGCAAACTGATCGTGCGTGAAGGAAGGCGAAGAAAAAAAACACATTATCAAACAGACAGGCAAAAACCGTACGTCACAGTGATACCAGGGAAATAGTAGTGGTCAGGGTAATCTGCGCTTGCTAAGAGCAAAGTAAAAACAACCTATCGTGTCGCGGCCAGTCCAGAGGCCTAGCCGAGTGAATCAGTCGTGATAAGCGAAGCAGCAGTAGAAAAGCATCTTGCGTTTTTGACGCGGCATTGGTTGGTGCATTAGTGCTCTGTGCGTTGCCGTTGTTCTGGTGCAGTACTTTTTTATGGTTTAAACACCTTGCGTCGGAAGAAGGCACACAAAGAAACGCAACGTAGAAAAAAAAAACGAACGGTTGAGAACGAACGAAACGAGCACGAAAAGCACACACACACACACAGACGCACAGTAAGCGCTTCCAACATGGCGGAAGCGATCGACCTTGCCGGTGGCAGCAGCGGTCTCACTAACAATTTGCTCGATGATAACAATAGGAAAAATGGCTCGGTACGGGTACAGATCGTACCGTCGCAGCCGAAGACGCTCTCCCATTTGCCGACCCGGCCACCCGTCGATCTGGCCTTCCACAATCTTACGTACCGGGTCAAGGAAGGACGCCGCAACAGTAAGTAACACTCGCCCTTTTTTCATCTTGCTTTTTGTTTCTTATTAAATTTCTTTATACATCAACACCACAACACCAATGAACGCGCGTGCACGGTGCTGGGTACTTCCTGGTAAGGTTTGTTTTCAAGCGTACGCACACTCACGACGATCATATCCGACGGCAAAACAATGTGTAACGATCGCGCTCTGATCGTCCTGAGCGCGCGACCCAATGTGTCCACGTCGCCCGCGTGTCAGTAATTCACCAACGCGAGTGTCCACGCGAAGGCTCTGTGTGGGCCCCCGTTTTTTTTTTGTAGCCCGTCGGTCACAATTTGCATGCGCATCGATTATAAAGTCGATCACATTACGAGCGTGGCGCGCGGGGATTTATTGTGATGCGCTAGACCGCGCTAGAAGCCCCCAGCCGGTCTGCCAGCAGAGCAACTTATACTGCACCACGATTATAGCAAGTGTGGTGCAACAAGAAGAGTAATACAAATGCTTACAAGATACGTAAAATATCCGGCTTGGTGGTTGCAGCGAAACATGACTTGCCTACCGGTTTGCCATTTATGGTGCCGTGGTGGCGCGGCGTTGATGTGTCTTGGCTTTTTCGAAGCAACGTGCACACGAATCGTTAGATTGTAGTGAAGACGTTGTTACGCGCGTTTGTTGTTTTTTAATCGCTCCAAAAATATCTACATCTTATCTGTTCCGCGCACCGGATTACGGATGAAGCTTCCACACCCGCTCAATTAACCTTGAGATGGTGGAATTTTATCACATTTTCTACATTCACATTTTTACAACCGCCAAAGCAAAAATAAAGAAAACCTTCACCCCGGTGCCGGAAAGTGAATGGAAAATAGGCTGACTAAAAAACATCTTTTTTGCACTTTATTTTTTCTTAGCTTTTCATTTCTGCATTAAAAGATAAAAATGACGTCGTGTGTCGCACCTCGTTAACCTCGTTTCTCCCTTTTTGAAATGGCACTTTTTAAGTGAGGCGAAGCAAAAATAAAACATAACGCACCTGCTTCTTGCCCTTACGGTCAAACACAAAAACAAACAATTAAAAAAAAGAGGTGATCTTTAAGGCTAAAGCCATATCATGATATCGTGTACGCGTGGCCATTAGCTGACCTTATCCCTATCATTTTCCCTGGCATTTTTTTTTTATGCTGCCTTACTACACGTGAGCGATCTTTTCTACCTGTTGTGTACCGGTTGTGTCACAACGTTCCGGAAGTGTGACGGAGTTGCCTAGATCAAGGGTCGCGTCCTGGTCACGTGTCCTGCCAGGTTAAAATGACTACAGCACCTATCCATGGAGATTGCCGGCGGTGCTGCTGCGTTTTGCCATCAAGACGTAAGCGACACAATCTCAACGCACCAACCGGTTTTGACTGATCGTTGGGTTGGTGTCTAATTAGTCCATGGCTTTCATTCCTCCTGTGTGTGTGTGTGTGTTTTTTTTTGTCTAACTTTGATCCACGGGTTGCGAGAGGACAGCTTTAATGGCAAACGACCTTTTGCGACTCTTGCTAATGATTTAGTTGGTCGGTTTGACGACAAACGTTGCTTTTGTTGACGCTCTGTTTGCAATCCATGCTTTGTGTGTACGGTGCCAGGAATGAAAGTGTTTCTTTTATTTACTTGCTAGGGTCTATCACGTTTGGTTAGTATTTTTTGTGACTGTTAAAGCTATAATCCTGTTGCAATGTTGCTTAAACCCTCTCTATCGTTAATGGGTACTATATTTAAATGCTCATTTACAGCCAAGAATTTTGACCGATCAACGATTTATTTTCTCAATGATGAAAACCTTTTGCTTTTATGGTAGTAGACATTCCCCTTGAAATCATTGGTAATGCATTAGACGATCAATGCTCAGGTGCTCAGTAACTCTCGGTTACAATTCGTCACACATTTCTAAAAAGCTGCACTTGTCATTGAAATCTTCAAAATATGTCCTACGCCTGAAAGTATGCAAAACGTACTATTTTTAAGACGTTTGAACGTCTTAAATTAATAAAGATCGTAAATATACTTGGACATTGACAATCAATTGAATAATTCCAAAGCATAATTCACCGAATCGAGAAATAAGCAAAATATGGAAGAAAATGTTCATAATTTGGAGTTTAATTTATTATTCGAAATATTTTGAACGTATACCTTTAACCCGATCATTATTTTTTTATGTAAATCAGGAAGTTAATCTTCTTGCCCTTGCAACTTTCGCACTCCACGCAATGACTAATGCGAGAAACTTTACAATTCATGCAAACGTTTCTAGTACGGAATAATCCCTGCTAAATGATTATCCATTCCATACGTGATGTGAGAATATCTCGTGCTTCAGACGATACACGCTTTTCACCCGAAACAATTGCATCCTTGACGTCATGAAATTAACATGCCACCATGTGTTGCGTTGTCGGTTTTTTATTCCTACGTCCGGCTATATCCGGATCAAAGACGAAACGGAGTATTTGCTTTGAATCAGCGTGCTGATGATATGCTGTTTTTTTCTTATACCACATTTATTTACTAATTGTTCTAGTGGCAATGATATCAGGGAATGCGTCAGGGTTTTTAGTACATATTGCCAGCGTAAAGTGATCCACCACGCTCGACCCTGACTGGTTTTGTTCTGATTTCACTCTTCGAAAAAGAGCGTCCGTGCACTGTACAACAACGTGCGCATTTGTTCGTTCTTATCCACTTGCACAACACTATCCATTGATCGTGAGTCAGTGGCGCGGACTGGATGAACGGATGGAGGGCAAAGTTTTTCTTTGTGGGCACACGATCGTGCTGCGCTGAAACTGGCGCCGGATCATGGATGAGTAATTCGTTGTCCTTTGTGGGAGTGCATTTCTTCGCATGCATGCAAACGAAAGCAAACTCCAAAGTACAATGCAGTACAGTGGAACCTACTTTTGCAGCTTTCCTGCAACCATTTCGGTGAACAATGTGACCCACGGTTACGCTCGAACACGATCAACTCGTAACGCGTAACCACGATAAGGCATAAAAGCGAGCCTTATCACGGGCATCGATTGGACGCGGGATCGATTGTTCCCGGCTTTGTTTCCAATGCATCTTATCGACGAATGGGACGAAGCGGTACAGATAAGGTCACTTTGGTGGCATGATATTTTTTGATCGCGTTGGTTCCGAACGACCGAACACAATTCATTTCGTTTGTTAAAATAAACGAACTCAAACTGCATTGTTTTAAATAAACTACTGCAACCAATAATATCGCTTAACCGATTGTAATTAAGCATGGGAACTTGGGTGTTTTAAGAAGGATGTTTACTAAAATCAATACTAACGACCACACGTGCCATTAACGATGGCCACCAATACCACCTGGAACTAGTTCACGCAAGGTTAATAGTTATTTAATAGCATTACTTGCCTGCTGGGAGATAGAAAACAGTAGAAAACAAGGCAGGCATGCCTATCATCGAATCTAGGGATGAAATGCGTGTAAGGGTGGCAGAAAATAATTATAGATAAAAACACCTTTTTCAACCCCTACCCAAATGCATCGATTCCGGGCTTGGTTGTTGCGTTTAATAGTCGGGGCCGGGTTAGGCTTGGACAATCGGACGACTCATGCTTTTTCCGCCCGCTGCTGCTGCTGTGTTGCTGGCTCATTTTTGAAACGATCGAGTGGTGTAGATATCACTAATTAGTCAGTTACACCATTGAAGCCGGGGATGATGATCGACTAGGGTTGTTTTTTTTTGTGTGTTCTCGATTTAATTGTTGCCGCTTCACGGTGCTAGAAGGCGCGGTGTTGATCGTCATGGTGTGAGGATAGCGAGTATTGGTTTTAAAATGTCTTACCCTTTTTTTTTGCACAATAAAATTTCCTCTTTTTTAATACAAGTCGACTATAAAACTAGTTTTGCTACAAAGGAGCATAATACGAATGGATCGCACCGTACCTCACTGTGTACAAGTCGTGGAAAACCTGTTCCGACCACAAACAGAACCAACCCCTTTTGCCAACAAAATAATCCCCGTGTATGAACGTAACCTTGATCTTACTTGTGAACCCGGCAAGCATATTTCGCGGAAATTCCCTTGTACACGAGATTTAATCCAAACACGTTACGGTGAAGTCGACGACAACAAAAACCATTCCAGCATTTTAAAACAAACGCACGGAGAGCTAATAAAAGCCCGCCAGCCAGCTTTGAGTCATTGGCGGTTTCTATTCTATTCCGTTTGTTACAGGACTCCTAATGGGGTCCGGTGGCTAACCGGTTATATAAAGTTGTCTAGTCGCTAAAAATTTAACATTCAAAAGCGAGATGAGATTGTTGGCCAGATGGAAGGGATGTTTACTTTACTACGCATCGTTTGGATCCCCCCGCTCTGGGGAAGACAGATTCCAAGATGGTGGCGGTGGTATATATACACTTTTTTTTTCAATTTCTAACGTACCAACAGCGCGGTCACTGAAATTGACCTTGCCATTCCACGCACCGCATCACCGATGCTCGAAACTGGCGATCGTTTCTGAATTCGATCAACGCGAGACACAAGGGAAGATGCGAGACACAAAGATCAGCTTCTTCTTTCTTACTGCTGTCTGTGTAAGAATGTTGAATTCCAATTTACTCCTTCCATTCCCAGCGGTGGTGTATGCAAATTGTTTACCATGTACCACCATCCATGCCCATGACGTGATAATGAAGACGCCTTCCAGCACGATGGATAACACCTGGTGGATGAGTTCGCCACTGAAGCTTGACATGAATATCATCTCTTTTAATTTTCACCCCAAATGCTACGTCCCCCAAACTGTGCCATGCGTATTATTTTTATGTTTGTATGCATTTTGTGCAAACTTGTGTGGGTCTGAATGTCACCACAATGTCACCGAAATTCATCTTCTATTGGGCGCTCTAAAACAGTTGTTAAAATAAAGCAACGTTTTCGAGTTCTCCCTGCAGCGATTGTATCTTTTTCGAGGTGTTTGGCACAAACATTCTATAGAGACCTTGCTGCAATAACTGCGATGGTGCGGGGTTTAAGATCAATACTGCTTCAATTATTAATGTGGGAAAGTTTGCAACCCGGGGTCGGTTGCAGCAGCAGCGCTCAATCGTAAAGAGTTGAGGTAATTCCCTTCGCGCTTTGTCTTGGTGTTTGTTGGGAATCTTCGCTTTTAACCTTGCGTTTAATAACTCGCTGCATAACTTAGCTACCTTCAGTGAAGGTACGGCAAGGTAATTTGTCGATTGGAAATACAGATTTTTCATCCCTAACGTACATCGAAACAGGAATACGTTGCGCTCGATGGTAAAAATGGTTGTGTGTACATGACTCGCCGTTGCATGTGCGTGTTCGGTTTTCACATGTTCTAACCCATCCGCTGGAAAAACCTTGCCCATTCGCGCAAAACCTTCGACGGGCGTCAATTAAACGTGGCCCCCACAACAGCAAACCAGATCGCGCTGCGAAGCACCTAGCGACATTCTAGTGATACTTTGCCTTAGGTGTGCAGTATGTGCGAGTAGGGTAGTAATTATTGATAGGTCGTCATGGAGGAGGGACCACAGCTGGCAGCAAACAAAATCCAATCTCAGTAGATATTTAATCACGCTGATTCTAAGAACTCTAAGCTGGCTAGCAGACTTCACTAAGGTAGAGATGTGTTGGATGACTTTCGTGCTCAGAATGACATCGAGCAAAGTAGCACAAGAATCATCCATCAGACATCAATCGTTTGACCCGCTTGCCGGTCGATGTGAATTGTGTGTGAGGCATTAATTGTCCACGCAACGATTTGCTGGCGTCACATCGACGTCAAGCAAATAATAGACACAATAAAACTCTATTTACACATGACATTTCCTTATTTGTACGACGATGTTATTTATGTTTATAATCCATTATTTACCTTTATTTTTTCGCACCATCAGATGTGAAGACCATCCTGAAAGAGGTCAGCGGCAAGCTGCGATCGGGAGAGCTGACCGCGATCATGGGACCGTCCGGTGCTGGCAAGAGTACGCTGCTAAATATCCTTTCCGGCTACAAGTAAGTGGTCGATTGTGTTGCAGATGTAGTTCTTCCTTTAATAAATCATATACTAATGGTTTTTGTTTGCTTTATTTAAAGGACAACCAATATCGATGGCTCTATAACGATGAATGGAAAGGAGCGCAACCTGAGCCAGTTCCGCAAACTTTCCGCCTACATCATGCAGGACAATCAGCTGCACGCCAACTTGACGGTGGAGGAAGCGATGAATGTGGCCGCTAGCCTGAAACTTAGCCAGAAAGTGGAGAAGAGTGAAAAGCAGCATGTGGTAAGTTGAGAATAATTTAAATTACTCAAAAATATATCCGATTCGATTCTTGTTAACGATGCGATTAAACCTTTGCAGATCAAAGAAATTCTGGAAACACTCGGACTGGAGGAACACCGTCCGACATTGACGCGGAACCTATCCGGTGGTCAACAGAAGCGTCTCTCGATCGCGCTGGAGCTCGTAAACAATCCACCGATCATGTTCTTTGATGAACCGACCTCGGGACTGGACAGCTCGACCTGCTTCCAGTGCGTTAGCTTGCTAAAGTTCTTGGCCCGCGGTGGCCGTACGATCATCTGCACCATCCATCAACCGTCGGCCCGTCTGTTCGAGATGTTCGATCAGCTGTACACGCTGGCAGATGGACAGTGTGTGTACCAGGGCAGTACACGACAGCTGGTCCCGTTCCTCGGTACGCTCGACCTGGAGTGTCCGTCGTATCACAATCCAGCCAGCTACGTTATTGAGGTGTCGTGCGGTGAGCACGGTGACCATACGCGCAAGCTTGTCAACGCGATCGAGAACGGCAAGAAGGATATCCGCAGCGAGCTGGACTTCCCGGCACAGAAGAACAAGAAGAACGAAAATGCGGCCAACGGCAATGCGAACCTGAAGGTGAACTACGAGCGCATGAACGGTGGTGCTAACAAGTACGCGGACAATCTGAACCTCGGTGGTAACGCTCTGCTCCCACCGTCGATGGTGAACGATATTGCGAAGGAGTCGGAAACGATCAAAATCGCCGTTGAACCGGACCGGGAACCGGAGGTTAACAGTGCACTGTTGCCGGTGGAAGGTGCTTCTGATATTGACCACTCACCCGAACGCTACCCAACGTCGGAGTTCCATCAGTTTTGGGTTGTGTTGAAACGAACGTTGCTGTTTAGCAGACGTGATTGGGTATGTTGATCGTTATCAGTATTCTTGGTTCGGACTTCACAGAAATTGGCCCAAAACTAATGCTGTAATCTTTTTGCACACTTTTACAGACTCTCATGTACTTGCGTTTGTTTGCTCACATTCTGGTTGGGTTCCTGATCGGCACATTGTACTACGATATCGGTAATGATGGCGCTAAGGTGCTCAGTAATCTTGGATTCCTGTTCTTCAACATGCTGTTCCTGATGTACACGTCCATGACAATTACGATTCTTTCATGTAAGTTTCCGAGCCTCCATTTTTGAATGAGTTTAATTAATATTACCTTAACTTCCGTGTTGCTGCAGTCCCTCTCGAGATGCCGGTACTGTTAAAGGAGAACTTTAATAGATGGTATTCATTACGGTCGTATTATCTCGCTATCACAGTCTCGGACATACCATTCCAGGTAAGTTGTTATTAGTCATTAAATGAAGACCAAACATCTCTAACGATGCGAATTGTACTTTCAGACCATCTTCTGCGTGTTTTACGTCTCGATCGTCTATTACTTCACGTCTCAGCCCTTGGAATGGTTCCGATTCGCAATGTTCCTTGGCTCGTGTCTGCTCATCTCGTTCGTGGCACAAAGCGTCGGTCTGGTCGTTGGTGCTGCCATGAACGTCCAGAACGGTGTGTTCCTTGCCCCAGTTATGTCCGTACCATTCCTACTGTTCTCCGGCTTCTTCGTGTCCTTCGACGCCATTCCGATCTATCTACGGTGGATCACATACCTGTCCTACATTCGCTACGGTTTCGAGGGAACTGCGCTGGCCACCTACTCGTACGGTCGCGAAAAGCTCAAGTGTCACCAGGTGTACTGTCACTTCAAGTCACCGACGACCACGCTGGAGGAGCTGGACATGTTGGATGCCAACTTTACGCTCGATATCGTTGCACTGATCGTCATCTTCATTGTGCTGCGAGTGGCCGCCTTCCTGTTCCTGCGCTGGAAGTTGAAGACCACCAGATAAATCACGCCTGGTGCACGTGACTTGGTGATGCAATGTGTCGTGATGCTTTTTTATTAATGTTTAAATTTAACGACGAGAGCAATGGTGTGTGCACACACCACACATTCTTTGCCGGATCCACCCGATACCATCGTAGCGTAAGCCAAAGTAGCGTTTAATGTTTTCAAGTTCTTCTTCTACTGTACCAAAAAACACAGACGAGTAACATAGGAAAGAGACAGACCAATGGGTTTTTATATCAACTTACTCTTGACTTGGACATCAGTCGACCACATGACGAAACATATCAAAACATTCGAGCGATGCTCGAGCTTGATTCGAATCGCAGAAATATAGCCACAAGATTCGCCTTATACCTTTATTGGGTGCCTTATTGGCTGCATGTATGGCGTTCTACACGGTGTCCTTTATATACTATCCCACCTCTTTCTCACTAAAGAACAATGAGAAAGAGAAACTAAAACATTCTGTCTGTCCGTTTTCTACACAGTTAAACTATTTTGCTAAACAACTTTTACGATAAGGCTCAAGCGCACCGTACTGTGCTAATGCATTAGCTGTTAAAGGAACGGGGTTTCTTTTTAATAACCGATATATGCTTCAAGATGTGAACACATAAAGGGAACTGTGGTTGAAAGTGATTGCATAGCAAAAGAGGAAGAGTAGAAGGAAAAGAAAAAAGCAGACTAAATGTGATAACATTTTAAACAAAACAGCAATGACATGATCAACCGGCATATTATTGTAACAAGTGCAATTAGTTAGCGAAGGTGAGATAGAAATGTGAGTGAAAAATTGTAAATGGAATAAACAGGATTAAAGTGGTTTTTTGAAGTTATGTGTAATTTGTTTTTGGTGTTTAATGCAGATGAAAGAAAGCTCTTTTAAAATAATACTTTTTTTATCGAATCCGACAATATACTACAATTTTTTAACAATCGCACAGTTGTTGATAAATTCCGATTGAGTTTCGAATCAATCCAAACTTAAGAAACGAAACCAAAAAGCACCTCTTTTCAGTCTTGTGGTGTATCTAATGACGAATGTTATTAGTTAAAGTTAAAACATAAAAAACAAAAGCTTGCATGACGATCTAAGTCGATCGAAATTTATCAATTGTATTTATAACAATTTCATTGTACTAAAAAGTTGACAATCCCTGCTCAAACTTAAGCTTTGCATTATTTTTCTGACCGTTGTGGAAACACTGTTCGAAATCTGCACAGTAGGCAACGTCATGTAAAACGGACATAACATCTCAGACAAAATAATAAAATAAAATAAAAATAATAGTTGACTGTTAATAAATGATATGTTAATAAAGTTACACTTATTTTAACGATAATAATAAAAAAACTTCTTCTAATTTTAAAAGATTTGAAATTATGAAAACAATAATTATAAAAACTACCTTTTATTCTATTTTGAAATCGTATAAATTGAAATAAATTTAAAATGATAGTAGGAAAAGCTAAACAAAACATCTTTCGTAGTGGCCAACTATTTTCTTTTATGAAAAGTAAGTAAAATTAAGTGCTAGTTCAAATCAATTGGGACATCGTTAATAGACTCATTGCATGTAGTGAAAAAATGACTTTCATTATTCGTGTTACCTCACTCTAGCGCTGCTGGAAGATGAATGCATCCATCCGTTTAACCAGCTCTTTACCGGCACCGGATCCACTAAACGCTGAATTGTAAATTACCCATCTCATGCACCAAAGGTCCTCGACCGGCTCAAGAGCCGTTCCCGGGCACGTGCACTTTTGCACATTGTCACCATTGGAATGGCGCTGTCAGTTCCATTACCCTCAGAGCGCCTAACAACATCGTTAGCAGCCATAAGCAGACGCCCCATAACCGATCCTTCCGAGCGATTGATATGACATTTTAAAGGAGACAAATCTGCATACTAAGCCACGTTGGGTCTGGTGCCACAGTCCGGCAATGCCAAACAAACGGCTCATAATTCATCCACCGATTTAACCGTGTGCTAAGAGAGGTGAGCACCTCTTCTTTCACAGACAGCGATCGGCGGGAGCTGGTATAATCGCTAGGTTCTATTATTTTGCACCGGTGTGCAAGTGCTTGGCAAGCAGTGCGATCTGCCTGCCACCTTAGAAAGTGTTGTGACGCGGGGCAAACAAAACAGCAAACTGCATTGTGTGCTGCACCAGTCTGCGGCCACGAACGTACACTTTCTTCCAACCAATCGTCGATGGTCGATGATTTCATTATGAAAAGCATCACCTTTTTTCTCNGGTGAGCACCTCTTCTTTCACAGACAGCGATCGGCGGGAGCTGGTATAATCGCTAGGTTCTATTATTTTGCACCGGTGTGCAAGTGCTTGGCAAGCAGTGCGATCTGCCTGCCACCTTAGAAAGTGTTGTGACGCGGGGCAAACAAAACAGCAAACTGCATTGTGTGCTGCACCAGTCTGCGGCCACGAACGTACACTTTCTTCCAACCAATCGTCGATGGTCGATGATTTCATTATGAAAAGCATCACCTTTTTTCTCACCTGAGCGCGAGGATCCTTGGTCGAATGGTCGGCTCAATGGTGGCAACCCGGGTGTGCTGGCAACCCAAGTGTGGCGGCCAAGCCAAGTGGTTGCGATCACCTCACACTCCTATTAACACTCGACTCGCCGAGGACCATAAATCTTCAACGATCATTGCAATTTGTGCGACGGGTGCGATCGCGCGCGCTCACGCCCTTGCGGCTCGGATGAAACAGATTCGTTCCGTGCGGCCCACCGCGAGTGCCCGTGTCAGCGATGGGACGGTTTCGGAAGAATAGCCCGCGCTTCGAACCCACTTGGCGCCATCGAATGGGACACACTCAATGCAATAATCACCAACCATGATCGCTGGTTCGATCATCTCCATAGTGACCTTAAACAAAAAGAAAAAGGCATACCAGGCTTGTTATAAGCGCGGGGAAACAGCAGAACTCGCGTATAGGAACAAAACATCTAAAAAAGACGTAGGTGGATTAACAGCTGCCGTTTTGGGAAAGTGAAAACTTAGCGCGATGTGTTGCAGTAGCGGTGGAAGCTTTCGATTAGAAAAAGGCGAACTCAACTTTCCCGAGCCCAAAAGCCACTGCAAAAGCTTAATGAGCCCGTACATGGATTGGTGAATGGGTGTTTGGGTGCAGCATCAAGGGTGTGATTAAATCGCTATTAAACACGTGCAACACGAGTTTTTCGCTAAATAGCTTCATTTCGCAAAACACCGCCAACCACGAAAGGGGAATGGTGGTGGCGAATTCCTTCCTGGGATGCATTAAATTTGATAGATCCAGACTGTGAGTGGCAAATCGATTTAGAGGAGGTGCTTGCTAATGATGAAAACAGAGCTACAGGAGAACTGGTACCGGTTAAAATATTTGCTACGAAATTTCTCCTGCTTGCTTGAACTCATGCAGCTATCAGATTGCTTCAAACGTCTAATGAAAGATTTAAACGTCTTAGGCTTTGACGTCAGGATATATTCATCTCGTAATAAATACACCAAATGCACTGCCCCTCTTGTAATGTTACCAAGTCCTATGAGGCGAATATATGACCCATCTACTTCAATGTATGGGATAAAATATAAGAGATATTCTCTGGGAAAGTCTCTTGTCGCTAACCAGTGAGACCATGAGATCATTTCCATCCAATGTCAATAAGTGAATAGATTTAAAGCTATGTTCTCAAACTCACGTAGTTAAGCGCTCTCTTACTGACGCATTCGTCTGGATATTCGTGAGATATTTGACGGCGATTCATCAAAAAAATTTCTCTGCATCAAATATTTTTGGGATTTCAGCAGCTTTCCATTGAAGACTTTCAGCGGCATGTTGCGAGCAATGTCGTGCCCTCTGGTAGCATGAACGACTGCTTTTATTTGTCGAATTTGTGATTTAATCTAGAATACAAAGTATGTTGGTTTCTAAACAACCATGCTTTGTACTAAGTTCTTAAAACAATGATCGACAACAGCTTCTAGTAATGACCTTTTAATTAACGTGCGATCATCTTTAAAACCCCCCAGAGGAACGATACCTTCTTTTGTGTTGACAATTCCCTTGAACCCACACGCTGCTGCTTGCATCTTGGTACGCATCCAAACAGCCGGTTCAGTCGGCCCATTCGCACCCTCATTGAACGAACCTAACCCTCTTTTATGCAAATCGCGGAAGCCCCAAAAGTGCATCTTCAGACGCGTCCGATCTGTCTGCCGATTGTCAATCAAAGTTGTTCAAAGATGAGGTTTAACGGGGTGGGGGAGGAAGGAAAAAAAACCCACCCACCCCAACCCGGGTGGGGCATCATTATTCAAGGATTAACTGCTTGCTGCAGTTGCTGAGCCCTGCTTTCTCCAGCGTTTCGCAAAAGCGTGGCATCGCGGAATAGCGATGAGCCTTGTGATGGATGGGTGTTCTTCCTATCGATCGCAATTTGCTTACCATCCATCCGCATCATCTCGCGATCATTAGGCGATCAAGCCCCCAAAATGACACATTGAATTGCAGCACAATGGGGATGGGATGGGATGCATAATGTTCGTACGCCATCATGCTCGAGAAATCCCGTTAGGAATTCGCGCACGACACACGCGCGCCCGAGGTGGGTGGTTACGGCCCTGTGGCCGTACGGTGCGTTGTTGCGTACGGCTGACGGGTGACACTTTTCGCAATGTTTTTGTGTTTTTCTTTTGTCGCTCATTTTTTCATTGGCGTAAAACCGATTCGAAAAATTTGTGTCGCCCGCGCGTGCCAATGAATGATTTATTTTGTTTGCATATTTTTGCATACTTACAACGCTAGACGACACTAGACGGGTTGGTGGTGGTTGTGTTCGAGGTCCTGCCCCATGCAACCTTCCTGGTTATAGTACAGGGGACGACGATCTATCGCCTGTAGTTGCTCCCCTTTTTGGCCAAACGAAAACCATTGCACTTGCGTAGGGGTGCCAAACACTCCCCGTTTGGAGGTTTGTGCCCTTGCCGTCTCACACGCTGGCGGAAGCGTGGCGCAAAACAGGCCCGCTAATAGTGTATGTGTGTTTTGTTTTTGTGTTTGATAAATTTGAGATCAATGTCGTGAGTTAATGTATCCAAAACGCCTAAGCATCCCAGTTTGTTATTGTTGAGGTTGCTCGTTGGGTCGTTAAGATGGTAGTAGACGGACGTGACGGTGTTTTGCTTCACACTGCAGTTGAAGTATCAATGAGTATCCCACGTACGGGTTGGCGTTATTTTTTTTGTTGATTTTGTTTTTTTTTTGTTGAACAAAAACAATGTTTTTTTTAAATGTCAATGTAAAACCGCACAGCTGTATCAACAGTTTCTTCTTTGTTGTTGCGACTACATCCCTCGTTACGCACGGAATTATAGATAAATTATTTAAATTATTTTGTAAGACACGATAAGGAATGAGAAGGTATGTAGAACAGCTGAGAAGGAGTTTCAAGTACAATACTCAATCAAGTGAACTCATCATCATCGAAAGTGAAATCGATCATAAGGCGTGATGTGCTGGAGGATCATCATTAATCATCTTGTCGACGCAACATCAGGCCTCGCCTGCAAACATTCTAGGTCAGTAATATTTGCGAGTGAGAGAGTCAGAATCATCACTGGTTTATCCTCAATGTTTGGGCTTTCGGTCATCGGTTTGGGTCTGAGATCATGCGATGTGTCGCCAAGTCGAAGCGCAAAAACAAAAGTTCCGCAGCATGGTTCGTACACAGGCAGCACGCGATCGGTCTGCTGTCCAGCTGGATGTTAGCAGTGGGGACCCGCATCAGTATGTGCAGCAACACAAACAACAAGCAACATCGGAACAAAAGTTACAACCCAAAAAAATCACACACTCACGCATCGGCGTTCCTTTCACCCCGGCGAGCTTTCTATGGGCAACGGTATTTATGTTAATTGCTTCATTGAATTGACCACTTGTCGCCCCGATACCGCGTTATGATGTACGATGCGGCCCCGGCACAAGGCCAGGCCCGGGGATTGGAATTCGTTCACGTACGCACGCGCCGGTAATGTGAAACTTTACTCCGGTGACAATATGGCCCGTGCCACATTTTGTACCCAGTTGCCCGGTTCAACGCGATGCTACGATCGTTGCAGTTTTGTTATGTTAAAATCTGATGCTTTTGTTTTATGATCTCTCGCACACGGTGGGAGGATCGGGGTGGGGTTTTTGGGGTTTAGCGAAGCCGCACGAACGGGATCTCGGGACCTCAATTTGTGCTGTCGAATTGTGTCACAAGCCATTTGCATTTGCGCTGTGTTCGTCGGGCAAAACAAGCCAAAGATGGAAAGAGTGTAATTACAATTCATGCGTTGCTTGGTGTACGCTCTATATTCCAATTTGCAGAACTTTCGATTTGCGTGCGTGTGACAGATTTCTACTGCTTCGGCAGAAGGTATTGACGTATAAAAATGTGCTCTAGAAGAGGATTTCTTGCTTTCAAAGCTTTTTCATATGTTTTAATCTTAAAAGTAATAAACATAAATTGTTCCAAAGATGCTAATATATGGTTTAATTATTTGGAATAATTATTTAAATATTTGAGAGTTTACGAAATGTTTAGTTACATTACAGTAAACAGAAATTAAGAGCATTGAATAGAGAATTTAAATCATGAGATAATGAACGTAAAACTAAATTGTTTATAAATATATGAAAAATAAACTACAGATTTTCTAAAAATACAAANGGCCCGGGGATTGGAATTCGTTCACGTACGCACGCGCCGGTAATGTGAAACTTTACTCCGGTGACAATATGGCCCGTGCCACATTTTGTACCCAGTTGCCCGGTTCAACGCGATGCTACGATCGTTGCAGTTTTGTTATGTTAAAATCTGATGCTTTTGTTTTATGATCTCTCGCACACGGTGGGAGGATCGGGGTGGGGTTTTTGGGGTTTAGCGAAGCCGCACGAACGGGATCTCGGGACCTCAATTTGTGCTGTCGAATTGTGTCACAAGCCATTTGCATTTGCGCTGTGTTCGTCGGGCAAAACAAGCCAAAGATGGAAAGAGTGTAATTACAATTCATGCGTTGCTTGGTGTACGCTCTATATTCCAATTTGCAGAACTTTCGATTTGCGTGCGTGTGACGGATTTCTACTGCTTCGGCAGAAGGTATTGACGTATAAAAATGTGCACTAGAAGAGGATTTCTTGCCTAAGCCGTCATAATAAAATAAAAAATAATAAATAATAATAAAGAGGATTTCTTGCTTTCAAAGCTTTTTCATATGGTTTAAATATAATAATAATAGACATAAATGGTAACAAATTTTCTAATATATGATTTAATTATTTGGAATAATTATTTAAATATTTGAGAGTTTACGAAATGTTTAATTACATTACAGTAAACAGAAATTAAGAGCATTGAATAGAGAATTTAAATCATGAGATAATGAACGTAAAACTAAATCGTTTATAAATATATGAAAAATAAACTACAGATTTTCTAATAATACAAAAGAAAATCTCTCTCTCTCTCTCTCTTTGGCTTAACGACCTACTTGGTCATGCCGGCCATCAAATGGCTTACTAGACTATTAGATACCACGTAGTTGCATAGTCAGTGCTCACTACTATGAAAATCTTAACATTAAGTAAAAGAGACAGAAAATAGGACCTAAATAGATAAACTAAAAGGTACAAAAGAAGAAATAATCAAATAAAACAAAAAAGCGAAATAAAACACAACTTTTACCAATAGAATAGAAAGAATTGTACGAAACTGCTTGTAAAATATGAAAAACTAAAATCACAACTGCGAATGTCTAAACATGGGCAAGGATGTAGTAACATAAGCGGAACCGTAATAAAAAACCTTAGAAAGCATTACACACTTTCCGCAGCAGCTTAAGGATGATTAAGCAAACAAAATGAAAGCTGGAAATAGCTTCCTTCGGAATTGCGGTTAGCCGGTTGTTCCGTTTTTTGTTTTTCGTTACTTACGCTCAAGCACATTCCCAACATACCACAAGGCCGCAGTGCTGCTGTGGAAAGGAAAAATCGATTAGCGAAATGCAAAGCTAGCTGCACTAATTGTAACCAACTGCATTGCGCTATACTGTGCAGCGGTGCGTTATATCTGCATTTGTGTACCGTGTTCGAGCCAATGCCCAGCGTACATAGCCACGTTTGATTCCACACATTACATTCCGTACAAAGCATTATGATTACCTTTCCCCCCCTTTTTTGTTTTGTTTTGTTTTGTTTCGCCTTCCCAAAAGCATCCCACAGCCGGGTTTTTTGGTTAGAAAGGTGAAAGCTTTACCGCGACCGCTGGGGGGTCCTTTCTACTTGCTCCATGCTCTGATAGTGGCGCGTAGACCGAATAGAATGGCGGATGTTTCGGGCCTGCCGTATCGCTTGACTGGCGATTGACAAATAATGCGTTCGATGAGGCCTGTTTCTGTGTGTGTGTGTGTGTGAGTTTTTTTTTGCACCGTACACTAAGGGGTGGCCCTTATGCGGTTATGTTTATTATGTTTATTAGCTGCGGGTTAATTGTGGGGCCGGCTTCATGGTCGCGGCGAGCAGGCAAAATCTTGCGCTGTCCATTATCGGCGCGTAATGCGGTGAAGGTGAAGAAATTGATTTCCTTCCTGTGTTGTGCTTTTTTCGCCCCGGGAACCATAGAAGTTGTACCTTTGGTTGGCGTTCCTTCGTTTGGACCTTTAATTTTCGTGTTCGGGAAATTGAATTTTAGCAACAACGCGCAAATGCGAAGTCAGCAAACCGGTGGACGTGCGTACTGTTCAGGCGTATCAGGTTTTCCTACTTCTAGGGTGATGCTGAAAGCCGGAAGCAACATAATGGTGCCTATAATTTGGGCGGTATGTTTCTGGGCGGGGAAAGTCAAAGCGAAAGTTGTCCCATAGGAACGGTGACTGGACGGTTATCGATGGTTCGATTGTGTCTTCTGATAGTTCTGATACAACAATTACCTTGAAATACGTATAAAACATTGAACAGCAGAACAAACAGCAGAAGAACGATGTTAAAGTTCAATGTCTAACAAGTGCTCTAAAGGAGTATCACTAGCACACATGTCAGGACAATACAGACCATAGTTTGTGGTTTTCCTGTTGTACTAGATGTTCTACGGCCTTCTTATTTGCCAAAGAAAATTTCTATAAAATTGTTTAGTTAAAATCAGTATTATTGGGATTGATAACCTAATGCTTGAAAATTATCGTCAAACCAAAAGAAGAAACCGATGAAAAATGCATCAGTTAAGAAAACGAAAACCTTAAATGAAAAACACAAAAGAAAGAAAAAATACTAAACAAAGCGAAGAAATAATTAACAATGAAAATATCAACTCTACACATTAAAATAAAATTGTAAAAATAATGAAATAATTTCAATGGGAGTATCAGTGTAAATAAAGACTTAAAAATGATTTTAATTTATTTATTTTGGACATCGATTAAAACTACTAGAATCAAGTTGAAAACTATCGAAACTTTCCCTATTACTAACTATTAAAACTCCTCATGAGAACGTATAGCAGTTTGTCACCATGTTGCAAACACTCGAAGCAATCAATCAAATTTGATTTTACGTCCTAAATTTTACAACCATTTTACGTTTGCCAAATTTCGCACGAAAACAGTTCCCAAATCGCGCTAAAGCTTCTTACATCACTCATTAGCCGTAGCTAAAATGCGTCGCCCAAAAAGCGGCGTAACAGTTTAACGATCCAATCAATGCAACGATTGTGCGGCGATCGATATCGCTGCACCGGCTCCAGCGCATTGCAATCGGGTGCAATGGCCCCCTTCGGTGGCTCGGTAATCTCTCGATCGCTCGCAGCAATTCATTCATTTTCTCCTGCAGGCATGTGTATTTACTGTTTTTTTTTTCTTCGTTTTGCTTCCCTCGTGGAAAGCTTCACAGCAGGAATGTAAAACGGGGTGGATGTGAGCGCAAAGCATAGAAAAATCCATAGAAAGATCCAGCATCACCAACGGTCGGTTACACATTCTGGGCTTGCGCAGTTTTCTTTCGCGTCGAAAAAAAAAAAGCATCCTCCTGCTGGAGTTGGCAAAATTTGTACGGAGCGTGTCCACCACGCTTGGCCGTAACGAGGCTGTGCGGAGTTAATCAAAATTTTTCCACCACGGCACACAGTCCACACGGACGGTGGACGTTTCAGATCGTATCGCGCGTATCGCGGTTGGTCAGCTGGCGCAACCATCTCACACAACAACAACAACAAAAAAGGGCTACTTTCTCCTTGTGGTCGGACCGACCTGGTGGCTACTTTAGGGCACGAGCGTGCATATGTATGTGCGCCTTTCTTTACCCACGTGTCCTAATCATCCTGGCCGGGATGGAAGGAAGCAACAACGCAAATGTAAAAGAGGGTTTCGTTTCTTAACCGCGCGTAGAAATCGAGTGAATGTGCATCGCATTTGCTAGCGCTGGCCGATGTGTTGTGCAGGTGGTGCAAGCAAGCATTTTGAGACGGATTTGAATGTAGAAACCGAGCGGTCGGCACGGTGGCTTTCGCTGCCAGAGATAAGCAGGGAGGGCTGGGTGAATTATGTCTCGAGATCGTACGCCGATGATTACGCACTTGAGCTCGATCAGGGTGCATGTGCAACGCGGTGCTGCGGAATGAACGCAGCAGAATCGTACACTTAGATCGTGAGTCAGTCCAAAATTCGCAGCAAGCGCTTGCCCATCCTACTTGGGTCCATCATCTGATGAGTTACTGACCAAGTTACGGCAGTCCTTATCAAACGGCCGACCATCTCATCTACCCTCAACTTGTCGCGCACATGTCCACCGTGAAGATGTCGCATCGACGTGAGGTGGAAAGAATTTTCGGAAAGAACAACCCGAATGGTCGCCGGTGTGAAGCAAATCGGGTAGACCGCACTAAAGCGTTGGCTGGTGTCCCAGTGTGTACGGAAGTCCCGTTGCTGGGAACCTGCTCGTTTTGTGCATACACCGCAAACTTCACGACAAGGTCCATTGCGATGCATTACGTACCTTTTGCGCGGGCACCCTATCGATCCGATCGGTTCTGCCAAGGGTCGGTTTTCGATCGTATCGTAAAAGAAGCGGGTCGTTCAGTTTTGTTTTTTCCATCTCTAGTTTCTTGTTGCTCGGTTAGTTGGCAAACCGCATTTACGTGAAACAGTGGAACAGGGACGAAGCGTAGCCGAACCGTTGCGTTCTTGGTGAAACGTTGTCCCCGTTCGGGAGAAGGTCGCATACGCGAGATTCCGTTTGGTACCGTGGTTCGCATCGCTTAGAACGGAAGAAAACTCGGTGAGCAAGGTGAGATGAGTTACTTGGGCCAAACGGCGTAGATGTGTACGGTGGCCCCGGCAGAGCGATTACATCATTCATCATTCGCGCCGCCGGACAATGGGGTGGCCCCGACGACCAGGAAGAGATTCCGCGCAATCTCGGTGGCAACACACACACACGCGCGACCGATAAGACCGATCGATCTCCATCCCTTTACACAGTGGTGGAAGTAGTATGCTGGAATTCTTAACCTCTTTCATGCTCCGGGTTTTGATCGTCGTTCTTGCCGGGTTTCCCTAGACCTAGGCTAGGGGGGTTTTTATCAATGCACATCGCATGAAGAAGGTTACGGTGGCAATTGAAGAACAATTTGAACTCATTCCTAGCGCCGGGGGACGATGCGGAAGCACCCGGTAATGCGTACGAAAGCGTGCAAGTAAGCTGAAGCTGGTGGCCCTTACCCTTACACATACGCTCCTCCTCCTCCCCCCTGCCTCCCCACCCACACTCCCCCTTGCGTCCAGTTATGTTGCACTAATCTGACAAGCTACATCGCTCGCACGGGAAACAACATTCTCGACGGCCCGGTCAGATTCTGAAAGAGAGCCGTCCGTGGGTCCGTGGGCTCCCGTACGATCGCAAGAATGTTACTCCTGTTCGGTTCGCGAAACGCGCGTGCACCGCGGTGCGGATGGATTGTCAAATCAAAAGCCATGCCATGCCAGGGCAGGATGGCGCTGAAGGCGACGGCTTCGGCATGAGATGAGGGATGCCACCGTACGGTGCAATAAATCTTTCCATCAATGACGCTTGCCTGCCTGTTCAGGGTGCTGCTGCTGCTGCTGCTGCTTTTTTCGTTGTTTTTGCTTTGCTTTCTTCGCTCCAATCGGCCAGCGTACTAGCCGAGGTTCGAGTGTTCTATTGCGACTTGTTTCGCGATCCCAACGCAGCCAACATCGCCTAGAGATCGTGCTGTGATTGAAGGAAGAATTATGTGTCATGATTGTGTGGGGGGAGAGAAAGGGGAACCCACTGAGGCTGGAACAGTGCAACAAGGTGGCAAAGAAATTGACGATTCGCGTAAGTGGCGATGATAAGCTTAACGGGGATTAATATATTGTTCAGAAGGCGGTTGATAAGATCTTGTACCGGGCGGGATGGGAAGTTCGTCTTTCTTCTGTGCTGCATGCCGCATGTTCTAGCGCTAGTGACGATGTGGAGCGAATTGAAAAGCTATTACTACAAACAGTTTATCATGGATGGGTCGTATTGAAGCAATGGGACATTTGTAAGTGCACTAGAACAAGACAGAATGATTGCAACTCAATATTTTTCTGTAAAGTTCTGTAAATGGAATTTCTTACTGATATACTAATAAATTATGTATTTTGGAATCTTTTTCTAATTTTATTTATCTAAGATCAACTCATATTTTATTCATCAAGTAAATCTTGTTCACGGTTATACATTTTGTACAACATTATCATGTTTGACGTATTTTATGTCCTCTAGCTGACTCATAGTTTCATCGGTTCATATAAAAAATTGGCACAAAAGAACAGTAATCATTGAAATTTAGCGATTCCCATTTATTTAATTATTTCTGAAGAATTTTTTAACAATTTTAACAATCATTTTATTCAATTCCAGTTGATGAAAACAAAATAAAATCAGTTATTTTGTATTCCTACTTGCTTAATAATTTAAAAACCTGTGCAGAGAAGACGCTTAGACCACAGCTTCATAAACAGCAATCCGAACTGGAAAGAGTCAACACGAGTACCGCACAAGTGCTGTCTCGTTCATCAGCTTACTTCGGCTGTTGGAATCGTTTGTTTTCATGCAGCAACGCGCATGGAAGACCGAGAAAGACGTATCGGTCGCTGTCTCGCTTCCACCGGCTTCGGGTTTTCGAATGCTCACGGCTCTCCGCTTCTGTTTAAAGATCCGGCTGTGGTTAGTTTAAAAAAAAGCTAGCTTTCAACGACGTCGGGTGTGTGTCTCTGCAACGCGCGACGAGATCCAAGTACATCAACGAAGCAATTTGCAGGGCACGGTTTATTTACCATTGCACTTCGAGCATAATATTACGCGGTGTGCGAATCGAAGAAATAAAAAACGGAATGCGACTGTACTGTACGACAAACGAGCACATGTGACAACGAAAACGTTAAAGGCAAGTAATGGCGATTGTTTTCTAACGATCGATCGGAAAGTGTTTGAAGTGTTTGAAACGATCATACAGATCTTCTAGTGTAGCAAAATTGCAAAGGTGTCACAAAGTGTAACAGTTAAGCGTGGTTTGTGTAAAAAGGCATCCATCTTTTTCTAACGGTGAACGGTAAAAATATTGGTGCAAGTTCGCTCATTTGCTGCTTATTATCAGCGTACCCCGACAACCGCACAAGCAAGCAAGCAAGCATGCGAACATTGTGAAATGAACCTGTTATTACGCTTGTATCGGGACGGCGAGCCGCATACCACGGTGTCACAACACAACGATCACCGGTGATCATATCATCGCTTGCCGTTTTTTTTTTCTAACCTAGTAGGCCACCAACTGGAAAAGCGATCGAGTACATCTCGTAGCAGCAGCAGCAGTGCAATGCAAATGTTTAATACACGATCGTGCGTGCACGTGAGCGCAAGTGCGTTCATGGCGTAAATTTTGTTTTTCTTTTACGTTTCCTGCTGATCTTGTCGTGCGTTCGTGTGTGTGTCTGTTTTTGTCTTGCTTCGCTTGAACTGGGTCGACTGTGTGCGTAGAGATTGTGCGGCCGGTGTGTGCGTGTTGGTAAACAAAACGTTCTAGTCGCACGGCGTGTGTGCAGTTGGTGCCGTGGCTTTGGTTGCGTGTGTTGCGCACGCATTTGGGATGTGTTGCGCTGGAAGCTGCGGTTGATCATACAAACCCACGCGCGTCTCTGTGTGTGTGTCGGAATTTGTTCGGAGAATTACGTTTCGCTGTCACTTTATTGTTATGCTCTTTTTTTTCTGGCATTTGATGATCACGCGGGTGCACAATTTGTTTTAATTTATTTTTGGCCCCTCGGATGCAGTTTGTTGAACGCAGCTTTGGATCAGTTGAAGAGTACTACTGAATGGAATTAAATATTAATTCGCTTTGCTTCTGAAGCAATGGATAGGGAAGTCAATAAGGGCAAGGGACAATTTAGCTTTGGAATGCATTTTCTGTAAATGACTTTATTTAATATGAACTGTTTATAATCTCCCGAAAACATGCACACATGGCAGCTGCAATGTGTTGTTAGCAATTAAACATTGTGTACGTACATCCATTTCAAACATTTGAAACATTATGTGAATTTGTACCAATCAGCTGCAACACAGCATGAAAACAAAAGGAAACGGAACAAATGTTTCATCGAACTCAGACGGCCAAACACTATCAAAACAAAAGCACTCGCATGCAGCAAACAAAAAACAGTTCGACCGGAAAAAAAAGATTGTTGGAAAATTGCAACCGATTTCTTTTCCGGCTTAAACTGATAATAGTGGTGTGGGTCTGCACCAGCCAGCAAAACCCAAACACTACTCTTCACCTGCACGTGCTCCATCGTGTAATGCGTTTTCCAACTGTAGTAAAAATCCACATCGATATCAACACAATCGGTGCGTCGTTTTTCACGCGTGTGTTTTCTATTTTTCCGCACTCGGTACGGATAACAATTGGTCGGAAATTTTGCGGCCTCCAAAAAAAAAAAAGATCGGCCGGAATTTCGTTAGTGGCCAGTGATTGGCGATACGATTTTGATGCTAGTAGTTTCAGGTAGCTTGAAAGTGGAGTGTCAATTGCGCTGGCTTTCCCTGCAAATGGGTTGTTACGAAGAGGAAGATGAGAAAAAAAAACAATAATAATGCTCAACTTACATTAACGTTTGTTGTTATCGCTGTTTTTTAAATATATTTTCCAGTTCAAAACACAACGGCTCCAGTGCATCGCAGGTGNAAGATCGGCCGGAATTTCGTTAGTGGCCAGTGATTGGCGATACGATTTTGATGCTAGTAGTTTCAGGTAGCTTGAAAGTGGAGTGTCAATTGCGCTGGCTTTCCCTGCAAATGGGTTGTTACGAAGAGGAAGATGAGAAAAAAAAACAATAATAATGCTCAACTTACATTAACGTTTGTTGTTATCGCTGTTTTTTAAATATATTTTCCAGTTCAAAACACAACGGCTCCAGTGCATCGCAGGTGCATTCAGTCTGGCGCCCTGAGCCAGGTACGAGTGTTTGTTTGTTTGTGTTTTGGTTTTGTTTCTATTTGGTGCGTGTTCATGTGGTTGTGTAAAAAATAAAGAAAGCAAATAAAGCAAAGCTGTTGAACTAAACAGCCGCGTGGTGATGGAAAGTGTTAAACGGTGATAACAAATAAATTAAAATGATTACAAAGTGCACTTGAAAACAGCTCACGGCAGCATTATTCGTGTGGCGAACGGGCACGGTACGGTAGGGCAGTTGGAATTTAAAGAAGAAAAAAATCCCACTTCATCTAATTGCAATCGTCACCTGGCAAAGTGCATCGCGTAGTGAACGTCATCACTATCCCGATAACGGTTTGCGAATGAAGCGCAGTAGGCGTGTGCTTTTAAGGTAGAACCTCTCGCTAGAACCCGACCTCTAGATGGAGATGGTTGCTGGATAGAAAATTTAAAATAAAAAAAATATATAAAAAATCGAGAAGAGAGAGAGAGGAAAAAAAACATCCCACAGCAACGGAAATAGGGTGGGACCGATAAGCAGTGATGGGTCACAAAATGCAACCCAAGTGTGCGATCGCGTAAAGAAGGCTTCCGAGCCTTCCCGGAAGTGGATCTGCAACGAGCTTGCAAGTGCATCCGGAAAATAAGTCCCATTCCCTTCCTATACGAGCGAAGTGACGATCGGTACGATCGATTAAAATTACAACAGATAAGTGAAGCGTGGTAAATTTCGTGTACAACTTGCCTGTGTTCGTGCGTGCGTGCGCGTGTGTGTGTTTTGAGTGTCATTTTGATACACCCCCACCTCCAACGCCCCCCTTCCCCCCTCCCCCAGTGATAGTGTGTGTGTGCGCGCACGGTTTCCTTCATTGATTTCGCCTTTTTAACGCTGCGCCGATCGTTAAGCGCAAATAATTCGAGAAACATGGGAAGCCGTAACATCGAGTGTCGTAAATTTTCACCGAACATCTTCAACAAGAGCAAATGCACGCACTGTTTCCGCCAGCGGGAGGAGCATAGTGCGGCCGCGCTGGAATGCAATCGGGTAAGTTTGCCGGTTCGCGTTTAAGCGTTAAAGCCTACCGAGCTGCTGCCGGAGTGGTTCAGAACCCAAAGAAACGGGTGTTTGATACACTTCGAGACACTGTTCTGTGTGCTGTTGTTTTGTTTGTTTGTTTGTTTTGCATACCCAATTTTGTCCCCTTTCTCTCTTGTTGACCGGTTTCGATTTTGTCTGCCTGTGTACGGAACTTTGTATCGCGATTTCGAAATCGATTCCCAAACTCTTCCCCCCCCTCCCCCCCTCCTGTATGCGTTTTTGTGTGGGCGTAGCTATGCAAATGCAGTATGCAACAGCAGCAGCTGCAGCAGGAGCAGTTGTTTCGATGTTTTTGCAACCGATTTTGTACCGAGCGGCAGCATGTGTTTGCTTCAGGGTGCAATTTTATTCTTGCTCGAAAGCAGCAAACATTTAAAGTTGAAAGAAATAATACATTTCGTTTGTGAATTGTTTCCTTGTTTGACCTTTGCTCGGCATGACAATAAATTGTACCGATTTATAACCTTCCTTTGATTACATTTTATTATCACAAGCTGCGGATCTAAATTTTTNCAGCAGGAGCAGTTGTTTCGATGTTTTTGCAACCGATTTTGTACCGAGCGGCAGCATGTGTTTGCTTCAGGGTGCAATTTTATTCTTGCTCGAAAGCAGCAAACATTTAAAGTTGAAAGAAATAATACATTTCGTTTGTGAATTGTTTCCTTGTTTGACCTTTGCTCGGCATGACAATAAATTGTACCGATTTATAACCTTCCTTTGATTACATTTTATTATCACAAGCTGCGGATCTAAATTTTTTGAAAATCGATTCAATTTATCTGCGTGATATCGTTCGTTCGGTGGCGCCGCGGTTCTCCAAATTTAATCTAATCGTAAGCGAAAACGCAACAAAATTTCTATCGCAATCGGTTACGCTGTGATGTAAAGTGGGTTAACAAACTGATGGGTGAATAGCTGCAGCACCCATTTGGTGGGCGAATGATTAAGCAATTGATTTATGGCCAATCGAAATACAACTCCACATCCACAGATGGTATACATTCGGTGGTCTATTGGCCCTTCTGGTTTTTTTTTTTGTAGTGCGTTTCGGGTATTCGAGTAAGAATTTCGTTATGCTTTGTCGAACTGTTCGTCCCCATTAATGTATGGCACATGATGTCATCGACGGCCTGTTGCTACATCACACGAATTTAATTACTATTTTGGTCATAAATTAAAATTCCGTTCCAGCTTACTCAGCTCGCTGAGTGTTTCGGAACTCTGGATCGCTCAATTCCAGAAGAAGCAGCTTATTAAAATTAGTTGCAACCACAGCACGGTTTCACCCCTATCGAATGTTTGCTGGTGTCGTACCGTGAAATTGTTTGCCGACACACGCACACGAGCGAGCCGGGCACATAATTGGGAAGATCGTACGGTGAAACAAACGCGGTGGTTTATTGAAATTTTTTAACGATTCCATGTCCACCACCACCGGACGACGCAATGGACCCGCAATGGAAAGCAATCAAGGGCCAAGATGTTGTGACCCATTGTGCACAGATTGTGACTGCAGATTCTTTCCCGTCTGCGAGTTCTGCTGTGAGAAACTGGTGTGCCTATAATCGGGACGGGCGTATGAGCGTGCGCGCGCGCGTGATATTCCACCAGTTCGCATCCATCGTACGTACCGAGGGTTGGCACACGTACGTGAAATGCTTTTTGTTTTATTTTTTATTTTTTGGTTTCGCGCAAAACGAGATCGCAGACGGGATGACGGGAGTGATGAAATTCTTTCGCGTCGACCAGAAGGGTCGCGAACGTCGCGACCCAATCCTTGGCCGCGCCTTACTGACCGATCTTTTGTTCACCGTCCGCACCGTGTTCGCTTCGCGGGGTTTCGCTGGGTCCGTGCACCCAAAAGGGTCAAAAGGTTGTGAAATCACATCGCGATCGAGTGAGGAAAGCATCTTTCCGCACACGGCAACCACGCCGAATGGTGCGGCCCCGGTCAGAATGCGCGCTCAAAAGTCGATGTCAGGGCCTCGCCGAAGCTGAAGGTGACTCCCGGCCAGCTGACCTCGATGTGAGCGGAGATGGGAAAGAATGCTTCAGCAAACCGCCCGAATTGATCTGGAGAGGGCCGTAAGAAAAACAGCCTCACTCTCAACGCGAACCCTCTCGTAGGGCGGGTGTTGGGCGAACCTTGGGCACCCAAAAGCCGGGCAACTCGACATCGGTGGAGCATAATTTATGCAAAAAAAAAAATCCTCTTCCAAAAATATCTCCCAAACAACCCAAACGGCTTGACCGTACCGAATTGCTGTGCCGGAGGTTGGAGAAGGTTTTGTGTCGATGACCACCACAACCAACCACATCGCTCGACGACGACGACGAGGACAACAGTCGCTTGTAGCAACATAACAGTCTCTCGACGAAGAGACAGCGTAAAAACCACGTAACACGATTGGAGACGAGAGCACTTTGCCAAAGATGTTTGTAGATAGTTTGTTTTTTTTTTCTTATGGGGGGCAGCTGTTTCGCCAGAACTGCTGTTGCTGCTGTAGCGGGACAACGTTTTGGTCGTCGCTTGTTTTTCTCTGCTTTAGCCTGCTTTCCGCTTGTTTTGTTTGGAAAGATTCTTTTGGCCCGCGAATTCTCGAACTTGGTGACGGGGCAACAGGTGGTACAGGTGAACTGAGGATGTGTTTGAAGAATTTGAGGGGTTTTTGGAATGAAGGCTCTGTGGTAGCGGATGAGCAACAAGGTGTATTTCTTCGGCGAGTTCGCCCGCACTTCCCCAACAAAGCGCATTGGTTTCGGCAACATGCTGACGAAGTCACTCTGACGCCACGCAACACGCCGATGTGTACCGCAGTGGGATGTTGCCCGAGAGATGCTGGAATGGGTAGCGAAATCTTCACAAGTACTACCCCGACATTGAGGAGATATTTGAAGTTTCTACGGCGAGACGGGATCTCGCGGTGTAAGTGTGGATCTTTTCAGAACTCCTGGAAATGGTGCTGTGCCACGGTTAATTTTATCTGTGACTGACCTCAAAATCTTTTCCGCCCTTGTGCCACAATATCTGTGTCTCCCCGATGTAGGTCTCGACGAATTCCCTTTCGCATTGCGGTGTACTAATAACTATGCCGCTCGCCACACACCGGGTCATCTAGACGGCTGGCTGGGGCAAAATTCGGTAACCTGCTTTCGGTGCGGCACCATGGTATGGCACCGATTTTACGTGTGTGTATCGCCTGCAGGCACCGGAAACCGACCTAATAACGGTGATCGTCACCGGTTACGTTTATCACCGAAAAGTGACCAATCGGCCGGTGTCGGACACGTCGCCACATTCTCTCGCGTAGATTGCGCCGTATCGCTGTTCACACGGGGCGGGCTTTTAAAAGGGCCCCCCCCTAGTAGACAGCTTATGGGTCGTGATGATGGGGAGAGGCTGATGAAATCGAATGAACTTGAGACCTCTCGCCTGCGTCCGTGTTCGTCGATGCCAGCAGCACGGGTTGTCACGGGGCTGCGCATATGGTGCGAAATGGCGCACGCGAACCGTTCACGGTCGAGGCAATGGTGAGCCTCCCCACCATTTATTAGGGGCATTTCCTTTCCGCACTAACTGCGAGGGAAAATTGATGGAATGTTTTCGAAGTCGAATCGAACCGAGATCGATACGGGGGTGAATAAAAAAAAAAAAAGGGTCACACCACCAATTCGGCACCGGCGCCGTAGCATAGGTCGGGTTCGGGGCAAACGCTTTTAATGCTTCGAGATCGGGAAGTGTTGGTGTGTTACACGTGTTGTTCTCTTTTTGTTTTTTTTTTGTTCGTCGAGGCCTTCGTGTGGGAATAAATTCCACAAAATCGATACGATTTGTGGACCGACCCGCCACCATTAGGCGGGTCGTTCGAATATTGCACCGGGCTTTTCGTTTATCCGCTGCTGGCAAAAGGGCATGAGCATTTAAAGTGCTTTTGAAGTTTCGGTCCAGCGTATGCAGTTGCGAAAGCTAATTGAGGTCCCCTTATATGTGTCGTATAAGCATTAGAAAGGCTGTGAAGGATGTGTCTGATCCCTTCGAATATATTAATGAAAGGGGATTGATCGTTTGAAACCCTTTTCGTCCCTTTCGTTATTGATTTCTTACATTGTTTCTTTCTGGATATTACGCCAATCAGCACGCTAGAACCTCTCAGATAACTTAGCCCTTGCATCTTGATTAGTCATTGTTTCGTCTGTTTGTTACTCAATTAATACCCGGCTGCCGGCTTATTCGCTCGCAACTGACGATGTTTCCTTCACCTTTTTTAATTCCATTTTCAACAACCCCCCGGCCTTCCCGAGCCCTTACCTTCTCGTCCACCACTCTTGCCGTTCGCGTTTTTTTTTGGCGGCACCGATCGATGGAAAAATAAAACAACTAAAAAGGGAGCTGCAACTCCAGTACAAGCATTAAAACAAACCACCTTGTCGGCGGCAATTCGCAAGCCAGAAGCCTTCCCATCTCCCACTCTCGATCACGCTTTTCGTTGTTGACCAGTTCGATCGGGTTCGCTTCCTGGGCGAAAATGACTCTGGCTAAAGGGAAAGGTAAATAATAAAAAACCAGCATCCAGATACTGATGCTGTTGTTCGTGGGTTTCTGTCGGTTGGCGTACCGTCTACTCCCTCGGGTGCTCGGTTTCAACAGGGTTGAAAAGCATTTTTCAACAGCTGTTAATTTTTCAATTTCACGACGTTTGTTGGTTCGCAAAGAATTGATGCAGTTCGAGGGGGAGAAGAAAAGAACAAACAAACGAAGGTAAACTTGTATAAAAAAGAGAGCGACCGTATTCTTTGGGCAGTTCCCAATCATTGCGCCACCAGTTGTCCAATTTATTGGAGTCCCTTTGCGAATGGTTTTTTTTTGTTTTTCATCTGTTGGAAACAAAAGGGAATTTATTCCTTTTTCAATGCGCTTCGATCTGCGTAGCCCTGCTACAGTGGAACTGCAATAAAACCAACCATATGAAACACGGCCCGCCAAAAAGGTGTACGCGGTTGCGTTTCCATTTGCGTAAAAGAACACACATACCCACGCGTTTGCAACGATCGTTTTGAAAAAAAAAGGTCGATCGAACGATCGTTTACTTTAGGGTAGCCTCGAACCCACCCCTTCAAAGAAAAGCCCGCCAGCACCCCGGTTGGCATTCCGGAAGCGCCGGGAAAGCAGAGTGGCACCCGGACATCGGGTGCTTTCGCCATCGGCAAGTTCGCGCACTGACCGCATCGGAATGCGCGTGGCGGCCCCCAACACGGTGCGCGAATATTTGCCGCGGATATAAAGCTGGGTGCGTTTTTTTTCTCGCTTCCTTTAACGGCTTGTCGTTAGGCTAGTGGCCTGTCCGCGGATATGCCCTCACTGGAACGCTGCGGGTTGTTTCACTTTCGTTGGCGAAATATGTTGGCCTGCCATCGGGCTGCCTTCAGCCTTAAGCTGGTATAGCTCGGGCTTGTTGTCTTATTGCTGGGGGTGCATTTTTCATGGGATTTTCTAATTATTGACACGCAGCGGCCAATATAACCGGGTTTTTAGATTTTTCGGGTTTACGGAGTGGATTGGGATGTTCGTGTATTTTTTTTTTGATAATGTTTCCTTTCAAGTAGAAAGTGCTTTCGTCGAAGGTTTGTCGTCTGCACAGTTCGACAAGTCACGATGAGTTTTTGATGATGAGGAACGATGATGATAATCTATCGCTCTGCAAGCTGATTACTTTCGCTACTCATTTCGAGGTTTTGCCAGCATACCGAGCTTAGGTTATAGTTTTTAAAGATCCAAACACTTATCTGATCGGTTTGGAATCAATAGCCGTACATGAGATAGAAGGATCGTTTCACTTAAGATCATAAAATTAGGCTTATTATTTATTTAAAACGTAAACTTTTGTTGAATTTTTCAACTTATAGCACATTTTTAACAATGTTTACTAAACAATAAAATTTAGAAACAGATGTGCTAAATGTTTCACGCATGACTTTATTCGTCAAACCTAAGCCGTGTTTGTTTTTTTTTCTTGTTTACGCCCAAGCAACATTTCAAATCGTTGGCCACACGAACATGATTCGATTAACCTTGATTCCGCAAGCAACCTGCACGTTTTCGTGCGTATGTTTCCTAACGTCGTGCGTAGCCTCAAAGCCCGCACCTCTCGCACACGTTCACGCGCAGGTTCGGTTCGGATCGATCGGTACGGTGCAATGAACTGCCCTACCGTCGCCACGATGGGTACGATGCACACCAAAAGGGAAAGGTATATATACCGTGGCGTCTCCACGGTTCAAGCACACGCACACGAGCCCCCCCCCCACAGAAGCACACATACGGGGCCAGAAGCCATTGACTGGCTCCGTCATCTCTTTACGACACCGTGGAATGTGATTGTTGTTCTTCGACAAATGCTTCACCCCAAACCTACCGACCCACCCCAAACCCACCCGTCCCATCCCATTCAAACCCCCACACAGTACTTGTTGTGATGATGTGTTTTTATGATGCGCGGGGCTAGTGTTTTGTGTGATGCTTCTTCAATTGGATGAGCATAGGTGTGTTTTTGTTCGCTCTCTCTCTCTCTCTCTCTCTCTCTCTCTTTCTCTTTTTCTCTTTATGTCTCTCCAGATCCCATTCTTTCCTTTCAGCTTTCAAACTGATCGTTAAAGTATTTTTCTATCGTTCGATTTCTTGTTTCGTTTGGAGGTTTGTGTTTTTTTTTTGTCTCTCTCTTCTTATTTTAGTATAGATTGAAAGAGAAAGTTCAATCCCCCTTGTGTGAAAACGGAGAAGAATAAGGGTGGCCAACAGTGGGAAGGGAAAAGACTCGAAGAAAGCTTTGAAGGGGAAAAAAAGTGCAAATTCAGTCAGAAAATGAGTCAAACATACCGTCATGGTGCACGTGACCAATGTGTGAGTGAGTAATTGGGAAGGTGGTTTCGTGAGTCAATCCCGGTGCGAAATCGAAGGTGATGATAGAGTTAAGAATTTTTATTATTGCCCGGTGAACGCGCCAACAGTCTTGCTTATTATCGTAAGCGAAGTTATTTAACTTCCGAAATAATGATTGAGCTTTCCGGATGAGTAAGCAAGTAAGATTATTGATCGTAAATATGTGCTCAGCATTTAAAAATTCTCGCGTCACATTCGAGGAAGTGTCATGGATAAAGAATGATGCCCTTGAACTTGCCGCATGCTTCGCATCAATTTGGACAATATTTCTCTTTTGTTCGTTTCACGGACCGAACAATATAAGACCCATGTTTCTATTCATTAGTATCGCTTGTCCCCTTGAAAAGAACAACAGCATACAGATTAATCCGAACTAGCCGAAAACTAAACAACCTTCCAACCGAACTAGCTCCGTTGCCGGACTTTGAGTCACAACAGTGCCTTTATCTTAAGACGGCACATAGCAAAGCATTACCGACCGAGGTGAGACCTTTTCCGAAACATCCGCCATCAACGGACGTTTCCGTCTTAAGCCGCATTGGCCACTTACCCGCTTCCCGGTGGGTAACCCACCTCCCGATTCTATGACGCGCTGCAGGAACAAACGTGACCTTATGGGATTCTATTTTCGGTGCGCAGTTATTTAATTAGCGTTATCTGCCTTTACGCTAGATAATCCTTATCTGGAACCAACCGGCCGCGGGCCATCCGCCTAACATAGTGTTTGTTTGCGTGTTCCGCTTTGCTTTGCTGGTTGATGTCTCAATAAGCCGCCTCGGTTAGAGCGCGGGCGCATCGTTAGCTGCATCGGCGGAAGACAATGGTTTGTGTCCCGGGTGTGTCCTTCGGGTGAAGCAACGACCGAACGTAGCACGGCAAATGGAGGGCACCGATATGGCTTCTCATGGGTTTTCACAACGTGCAAGCGGCCATACTGCCTTTTGGAGAAAAGAGCCGACGCGTTTGGGGCCCGCTGTGTGCAACGCTTTGGGGCTTGCGATAAAGCTCAAAGGTCATGACGCTATATACTCACCTTGGTGTTGTGGGGTGGTTGCTTGGTAGCGTTATCAGCTATTCGGACGCAACGTATTTCAATTGCATTTGGTGAATAATACTGTGCCATTTGATGATGTTATGGACTGGTTTTGGAAAGAATTAGATTTGGTGCCGTGACCAGGATAATTATTTGTTTATCACTTTCTGCGTTACAGCACGCTCTATAAAAACATAATAATTCCAGGTGATTTCTGTACGAGTGCTAAAGGATCATTAAATAATGGGGAAAATAACATATAACAGCCTTTATCATGGCTAGCAAAACGGATCCCATGTGATCAGCAAATTGTACTCGTACCAAGCGTCGTTAAGCGTCGGTCGGACATTGGGTTGGCTACGCAGCGAATGTGTCGTGATCGGCAACAATTTACACGGAATTTGTACCCTGTCTAGCCAGGTTGACACATTCTACATTCAGCGTTCGTCGGCTGCTGCAACGTTCGTGCTGCCGTTGCCGTAAAAGACGGCACAGTAAAAGCTTGCAGCCAAACAAGATACGCGAACCCGACCGAACGATCCGACACATCCATAGACCGTAGTCAAATTATAATAAATCGTCTTCACTTCACACCTGATCATGTGCCCTTTTGCAAAGTGTGTGTGTGTGTGCGTGTGTGTGGGAAGGGGCCGGTAAAGTGAAAGGATGCTGGAACGGAAGCGAAGGTGCTACAAACCACCCGAACTCGTCTTCATCTCAGCCACCGTCGACGAGTTCCAGCCTAGATCCAAGCCGAAGGTGTGCACGGTCTGGAGAGCCACTCTAGATCGCGCTCGTTGGTGAAGACGACGTGTGCTTATGATGAAATAGGATACTTTGTGGCTTCCTTAATGTCGCGCTTCGTACCCGTAATGGAGGGTGGTGCGGGTAGGTTGGCCGAGAAGTCAGGGGAGTTAGCCTTCACAGTGCACTTTTCGCACTTCATCTCGGCATCGATGGCACGATCTGTTGGGTCTGGTGTGCTGCATGCATCGCCCCATTCCCGGGATACGCATGATGTGGTAGAGTAACACTAAACCAGATTAGCTACTTCTGATAGTGACAGAAGACTCACATGCATTCTACACCTCGTTGCACCCAGTGCGACTGCACCTCCAGCCGTGGCCATACCGTGCCAAGCGTCTTTTCAATTTTCCTTCCAACAAAGCTTTCGATCGATGTTCGATTTCATCTGCATCTGGCTTTCGAGTGGTGTCGCCAGTGGTGCTGTGCTGATGCTCCCTGGTGTGACCAACAGCCCTCCTTCTCACCTCACCCCTTCCATCCCTCTCCCTCAGTGTAGAAGAATGGAATGTGGTTCCAAAAGGAAAAACACGATGCGGTTTCACACCGGCTTCGATGCGTTTGCGTTTTTTGCTGCCTCGATCGCGTGTATGTGTGTGCGCGTACGTGCGTGTGTAGGGGAAGTTGTTGTTGTCATTCGTATGTGTTGTGCCACCAGCAATGTAACCGATGCAATGCCGAAGACGAATGTGCGCGCCCCTACACGTACATCCGCAGCATCGGCATTGACCGGAGGCTGGCGAACAGTTTTTTTCCCAGCGCCAGTTCCCATTGCGCCCAATGCGCAACATAGAAGACAAATGAATGTGCACAAATGTGAACAACAATTGCCGATAATCATCCGGGCCCGTTGGTCCGGGATTAAGCCCCGGCGTGTGTACCGCGCTAAACCGGCCCCACGTAAGCTGACTCACCCGAAACATTGCCGATTGGAATGGCTTGCGCGCGCAGTGAAGGCGCCACAACACTTACCACCCATTTTAGCCCGGTGCCGCGCGACGGCATCATCGCCGATGGATTGCCAATGGATGGATGGATGGTTGGATGGAAAGCGCGAACGCGTTTACTGGTCCGCGGCGCAACGTCATCGGCTGTCGTGAAGCTGGTGGAAATTTGTTGTAGATTAATCATCTTTCACATACAACTCTCTTTTCGCTGGCTTTGTGAACCGCAGGTCTGGTGTTTTTTTTCTCCATGGTTGTGTCTTTTGTATCTTACGGTTGCTGTTCTGCTCTGCCGCTGGCAGTCTTAATTTTCTCNATCATCACCGATGGATTGCCAATGGATGGATGGATGGTTGGATGGAAAGCGCGAACGCGTTTACTGGTCCGCGGCGCAACGTCATCGGCTGTCGTGAAGCTGGTGGAAATTTGTTGTAGATTAATCATCTTTCACATACAACTCTCTTTTCGCTGGCTTTGTGAACCGCAGGTCTGGTGTTTTTTTTCTCCATGGTTGTGTCTTTTGTATCTTACGGTTGCTGTTCTGCTCTGCCGCTGGCAGTCTTAATTTTCTCCCGGTCGCGTTGTCTGCTATTGTGTTGCGATCGATCCATCCAACTGTCCGATTGCGGCGACGCGATTCCGATGGAAAAATAAACCTTTCCATTTCTGTGTTGATATGTTTTTCCTCGTGTCGTCCACGGTGCTTTTTTTTGTCATTTCCTTGTCCTCGTGTCTTTTTATTCCGTCAAGTACACCTCTGGTACACCTGATCGTATCGCAAGTGTTTCCAATTATTTAGAGTTTTATTATGGTTTCATATTTAACTTTCGCTTACATTTAACTTTCGCTTACATTTTTTTCACATGACTCTGGGCAAATCAACACCAAACTCCGGGTAAAGCTAGTGTCCTTAATTATTTCTTTTAATTTTATTGCCACACCTCGGGTGTTCAGTTCGAGATAGCGTGTGATAAGGTGACACAGTATCCCTTAGCCGTACCATCACCACCGTCACATGATAGTTTTTTATCGCGCAACGTTGATCTTTCCGCACTGTTATCGCGGTCGAGCGTTGCTTCGGCTTACATTATCGCGCCCATAAACCGTTGAAATTGCGTAGTCGTGATTTACTCGCCGCGGTGCCATAGTTTAATGGCCGGCTGCGGTCTTTAAGGCCGGTTGTGATTTGCTGGCTTTAATTTATGAACATCTAAACCTCTGCTCTAAAGTGCTGTGCGATGAGGAGAAGTAATGAGAGGTTTAGCGGTGTAAGACAGTGGAATATTCCAAAATAATAACATTTTTTTAAGTGAAAACAGTTTCATATTGAAAGTTACAAACATTAAATATTTTGTTCGAAATAAATTGTTTTATCACGCGTCAGTGATCTTCGCTTCGTTTTGTTGCAACAAAATGGAAACAAAATTATGTGCGATGAAATGCAGCGCAAAACTGCATTCCCAAAATTTCGGCGATGGTAACACGTCTTATGAATATGTGTTTCTTCCCTCAACGGTTACGGCCCTGTGGGTTCGTACTCAGCAAAAGGGGGAAAAAATGAGTAGAGCACGCTCGGTTTGGAACGTTGGCGCACTTGAACACAAGCGGAACTACACACATAAAGTACATCCCCCCAAACACACAACAACATTTTTTTCTCTCATACGGCCACCCGGCACCACAACCCCGTTCACCCCGTTTGATGCGCCCTTCTCCAAACAACCCCCCCCCCCCCCACCCACTCTTCTTCCCTTCCACAGGGCTGTTGTTATGAATTGTGGTGTGGGCTGTCGGGTTCACCTGTGGGGTCCGTGGCGTACGTTTGCGTACGCTTTCGACACTTCCGCTCGCGAAACGGTCGGCGCATGCGTAAATCGCGCTAACAAGGTGAATTATAAGCATAACCACCAGCAAAACAAGTAATTACTTAAGTCTTATTAAGTTTAATATTGCATTAATTGGTGCAATTAAACAACGAAAACAAAAAATAAAAAGGGTCGACGAGATGGACGAGATGTGTGTACGGGTGAGATGTTAAGGTCGAGTGGTGCTGAAAGCTGTTGGAATAAACTACATGTGCAATGTAGTGCTGAAATGTTTCCCCCCCAAAAAAGCAGATCATGTTCCCATGTTTGACCCGACTCCCGATGGGAGGTAAACGCATAGAAGACGAATGAAGAAAATAAGGGGAAAATCAGCGAAATAAACACTCAAACATTGTGCCACCCTGTGTCCCACCAAAAAAACAAGAGCCTCGGGTTACCTTGTGCCGAGCGGCCATTTCGGTGTACGCATTTAGTATATGAAATGAAACATAAAGCGAACAATAAGAATGTGGAGGTGTTTGCATTGTGTTGGTAACGAAAGCAACAATGCCTTGCTCAATTTTTCCAATACATTCCCATCCCGCCTCGGTACAAGATCGGCTTCATTTAAGCGAAATAATTCACCAAACTGGAGCAAAACGACCACTGGCCGCCCTCCTCCGCTACATCCCGGCCGCGGCCCGCACAATCATATCGATCGGGAAAATGGGAATGAAAAAATTTATCAATTGCACCTTAACACGATAATAACTTTATTCGGAAATAATTTCGTTCCGTTCGGCGGGGCCAGTTTTACAACGTTTTACGCAATCTCGTGCCCCACGTGTACGATCGTGAGAAAGAGAGAGGGTAGATAAGTGATCCTGCTGGATGGAGGAGAGGGAGAGAATAAAAAAAGCCACGCCGTAATGCCAACTGTACCGCTCCAGCCACATTCTATGCTGTTGTGGAGTGGAAGTATTCGTTTTTTTTCCTCCACTGTTGTTGTTGTTGCTGTAGTTGCTTCCCACCTCAAGAGCTTCTTACGATCGTCCGATCACTGGAACATATGTTTCGAATCAGGGTGGTTTGCTCGCGGCACCGGCCCGTCCCGTTCGGCTCGCTCGCAGAGTCTGGAGTCTGGTCCTGGTGGTATGTTTCCATTTACGTCCCGCAAAGGGGAAGCGATACCAGGATACCGAAAGGTGTCAGGTCAATGGTGAAGAATGCATCATGCTGTCGGTACGCTGTTCTGGTCGCGCACTTCCAAAATGGTAAAGCGGGGTACTTATGCGAACGATCGGCAACTCTGCGAGTGGAGCTTATTCCGTTCCATCTCTGTGTGTGAGTTTGAGCGTTTTTTTTTTCTTTCTTAGTTTGCTGATCTGTTCTCCATTTTGGCTGCGAGAGTTCGAGCTGTAGAGGTAGTAGTTTTTGGGTCGTCTTAAAGAAAGAGATGAGAGCTTTAGGGCTTGATGTGAAGGGCAAACTACTCACACTGTACCGTAATGTGCCATATATATATGTATTAGAGCCTAGAATAGGCGGTTTTCGCAGCTTTGGCTTCAGCTGCACAAGAAGTAAGGGCAGTAGAAGCTTTAATGGGGTCCTCACTGGAGGAGAGTCTCACTGATCGTCGCCCGGTACGCGTCAACCCGATGCTGAAACCTGAAGGGTTGAAGGAATGCTGATCGAGTAAGCTGAACCGACTGAGCTAGCTAGCTATGAGCCATCGCCGTACAGGGAAGCATGAAGTGGGAAGATTGCTTGGTGTGTTTGGTCGTTCATGGTCAAGATACGATACGCGTCCAGAGAGATACACACACACACACAGAATGGAAGAAAGCAAGAAAAAAACCGGCCCAACATAAGGTGAAAGAATGAGAAAAAGCCGGTACCGGCATTGGGGCGTTCTCGCCACGAGCAGCATCACTCACTGCTGGAAGGAGCCCGTTTGGAGCATGAGCGTTTCTGAAAGGGCGCACAATGTGCCAACAGGACCAGGACGCTGGTACAACGGGGTCGGTACAATTAGTTCTCGTGTGGGCTCACCGGCCCGCCGGACCGTCACCGTTCTGGAGAGTAGCGTGGAGAGCCGTTTTTTGTGTCTTCTTTTGGTAGAAGCAAAACAGGGTAGAAATAACATTCTACCCCTCCCAAATGTGGTAGAGTTTGCTGTCCTCCAGATGCTCCATACGATGATGATGGTAACCAGTGTGATGAAGTTGCTGGTGGTGCAGCGTGTGCTGTGCCAAGCAAAAGCGCTGACGAAAAGAGAGTGTGTGTTTTTCTCCTCGATGTACCTTCGAAAGTGTGCCCTCACAGCGTTCGTTGAGGACCGTTGAGAACGTAGTGTTTGGAAATTCGTGAACGCATTCTTCTGCTGCAAGCCATCAGAGTTGGAAGAAATGCCCGGGACCTTTCGTCCGGCCATTCTTGGCATCCGGCGTCCGGAGTGCTCTTGTTTTTTTTTTTGGTTTTCTTCCATCAGGGCTGCGGCAGGGACTGAGGGCATGCTTTCGATGTAAACTTCTGGTAACGGACGATGTTGGAGCAGGTAAACATTTTATGTACATGCTAGATGTTGACTTTGGGTCACAAATACCGGAAGTTTGCTCAGAATTTGGAACGGTAGTCTAAGGAGACTTTCTCCGTGTTTATTCACCGTGTCTTGGAAGTTTTTTCCTTCTTAGATAATTTCAAATTAGAAATTATTTTTATTACAATTTGGGTTTCGTTTGAATTAATTGTAACATGATAGTTATGCAAGCAGTGGTGAATTTCAGTGATCGTAAGCCATTATCACAAGGGTCCACATATCAAGCCAGAATGGACATCAGAACCAAACGTTCTGCTGTATGTCATCCCATCCGGGACTCCACCGTCTGGTTGTGGTGGTGATGTAGCATAAAATTTAATGACCATCAGACGGACACCCCCGGAGGGCATAACATTGTCTTCCATCTCCTCAGGGTAGCCTGTGGAATGATTTTTCATTCGTGCGTCCGTTCGTATCTGTCCGATCGCCTAGAACGTGATACGGGCGTATCACACATCCTCAGCTGCTTAAAATATCCCCCATCTACATCCCCGATCGAACGCTTCACGGCTACAGAGCGCTCGGGAGAATGAACGTGAGAGGTGCGCGAGTCATTGTTGAACGATTTGCACCCTGCGGGTGCATCTTCATCTTCAGCGTGGAAATGCATCAACGAGTTGGAACCTAACCTCCCCGAACATGAGTGCGTGATCTGGCGCAGAGCGTAGCCCCCGGGGATACGTTAACAGCGGGATACCACGAGATGCCTGGTAACCTGGTGGGGATTCCATGACGACGATGCGGCGCGTAATAAGAGCATCATGTTCGTCAAATTATTGAGGATCGGGAACTGGTTTGCTCTAGATCGCTGCTGCGTGCCGGGATAGGATGGAAATGGGAGAACATCAAACAGAATGCGTTGCATCGTGTGTTCTTCACGAGCTTAATGAGACATAGTTGTGAAGTGCGTCCGGATGATGTGGAATTACCCTTAATTTCTTGCTTCTACAATTACTTTACCTCCACATTTCTAACCAAGAACTTACGCCAAGCGCTCCAAACATTCGCCCGGAAGAAATTCTCCGTTAGAAGGCGTTCGAGGCTTTTGTATTTCGGTAGTCTGGGTATTGGATCGCCGACGATCCACCAAACGACGATCGTACCAACCCAGGTGTCAAATCTGTAGTAAATTAAGCCATATCGAGGGCAGTTCGTTCGTTCGTCGGTGTGCAATTTCACCATGTCTCATGATTTATACTTTCATTCCGCCAGATCGGATGATCCGGTGTGGGGATTTACGATTAAGTGCCTAGTCAGTAGTTTGTAATCCTACAACTTAATCGGGCTGTATCAAACGAAAACCCCAAACAGGCTGCAAAAACGTGGCGACGGTGACAATGTTTGTGAAGCAAATATGCTCCCCATCCGCCACGTAGTGACAAATCAAGCCGCTAGCGCTTGGCTTGGGTTCGTCCAGTTTTCGTCTCCCGTTTGGGAGACCGGCCATCGGTGCACCCGGCCCGTCCCAACCGCTCGCTTCGTTTCCTTCCCCGATGCCGATTATGTACACCCGAGGTCTCGTACACGGGAAGTCCGGCATTCTCTAGTATTGAACAGTTTTTGTCCAAGGCACTGTTCGAGCTGGGGCGAGAGTGCGAAGAAGAAAATTGACACATTACTAAATGATCGCTTTGCAGTAACGGGACTCGAGTAGGTTGGGTTGGGGAGGCAGACCAACTTCCCCCAAAACGGCGCACCGAACCGTTTGCTGCTAGAGGGATCGCTGTTGATGATCATCCAGCAATACACACAGTGTTGCTAGTGTTGTCCGACATGCTGCCAACCGACGACCGCGCCGATGTCTGAAGAACCGGTCCGGAGATCGTTTTCTTCTAGTGTGTGCTCCTCAGCATTTTTTTGTTGCTGTTGTTGCTTCAAACCCTCTGTTTGCTACGAACGCGCAAAAGAGGTCTCTGGTGTGGTGTTGTCGATCGAGTGCCTAGAATACCCGGAGAAGGTTGCTGGAAAGTGGGAGCTGGAAGCGCAAGGGTAAAGCGAACGAAGAAAGTTCGAAAGACAAACTTCGCTGCCGCCGTGTTGTGGAGGGTGGAAAAAATTTAAATTTCTTTCTAATTTATGATTTCATTATTCAGACTGCGAGTTCGGTGCCGTGGAGATCTACCTGTTAAAGATCAGGTCCGTATCTCGCACCGAACGGGCCATGTCTGTGCTGTTTTGATCCCCGTTTTGGAGGAAGCTCAGTTCCAGTTTCGCGTCGTATTCGGATCTGTTGCGTCTATGATTTGTTGCATCACACCAGATTTCGCCGTGCGTGCTTCTTTTTTTCCATCCTCATTCCCGGGGGATTTAATCGTGTTCCTAGCCGTGGAACCTACCTGTTTGGAGTTTGTAGTTCCTTTCCGTGCTCTAGCTATTGGAAACAGTCCCACACATGTGCCGGAGACGGTTGACGCTGTTGCCGTCGCTGGATGGAAAATTAATTCTGCGTTGAAGGCTTAACGTAATAAATAACTTAAAGTCACTCGCGGGAGTGTTAGTGAGCATGGATAGCAAACGGGGATTTAGCGTGTTGACGATTCTTCGGAACTAAATTGAAGTTGTCACTGGCACTGGCAAGCTACTAGCCAATTTTGCCGAGGACATACGAGAAGGTGTAATTTGTCGTTTGCTCACAAGTGAAAGCTTTCGCGTGAGCTTTGCAGCTTCTAGTAAATGCGAAGAACGAGCATTCGCGTTGATATCACTTATCGGCAAACTGGCGAAGGCTTCAAACCAGTTGCACCTGAAAAGAAATACCAGTTGGGGAACTTCATGTGCCGGAAAAAAAGCAAATTAATGCCAATTGACCAACGCAAATCGAAAGCGTGTACTGCTTGTACCACTCCGACACGGGAACAAACATTTTACGACATAAACAAATCGTAGGTTCTCGTGGCGTCGCGATCAGGCCCTAGAATGCGGCACTAATTATTTCTCCCTCTCAGGAGGAGGTCTAGTACACCGTTTCCGGGATACAGTGCGGGGGAAGCTAGCCACAGCTTGGTCGATTTGCTGTGGCGTTCGATTTATTAGACGTGGAATATTCAATTGTTGAATATGCCGACGACCACGACGACCTACACGCATTCCGCCTGGTGTTCCAACTGCGGTGAGGGTGATGGGCTCTTGCTGCCAATGTTTGTACACCTAGCAGTGTTTGCCTTCCTTCGTGTTCGCCGTGTCACGCTTCGGCCGGTGCGCGGTGACGAAAAATAAACCGGACCTTCCGGAGAGTGTCAAGGTGTTTGGACGTTTAGATGCAGATACCGCTTATACCACACCGGTCCCCGAGGTGGGGGTCCATGCCACGCGTAGTTTGATTGAAAATTAATATGCACACATTTTGCATGCCGACCGGGCCGAGACCGAAGACCGGCCTTTCGTACGCTTGGACCTGAGGACAGGTTGACAGGTTGGATGCAGACTGCTGGGGCGATTATGACGCGCTCGGAGGAAGTTGGCTCCCGGGTACAAATGGACCGGTTCGGTCCAGCCCACCGGTGGGTGCAATCGGTGCGAGGTGTATATCTAGATGTACTAGATAGTGGTTGGGTGGTTTGAATCAGGTCTTGAAGCTTGAATGAAACTCCTCGTCAGAAGACGTAGGCGTTGGATATTGTTGTCACGCACTCCGCCACGCTAGAAGCTAAAGTAAATAGGATTCGGAATTCTAAAGCGAAGTGGATTAAACTTGGGTACAGAACAAGAATAAACCAGCAGAACTGGATGATCTTAACTAAATGACAAATCCAATAACACGTACCCTTTCAATTAAGATAAAAATATCCAGCACTGAATGAAACACTAACGCTTTACTTTTTGTTTTCTTCTCTCTTTCTCTCTTTCACAGGTACGTAAACGAAATTAATAACTATGAAACTAGAAAGCCATCGATCAATTCTCGTAGCTTATGAAGAATATGGCTGCAAAATAGACAATCAATCGAACATGGAATTCTCAGTGATGTAACAACTCCACTACATTCTTCTCTGGAGCTTTACTAAGAACTTCATCCGGATTCGTTCCAGCGCATAATAACGTAAACTATTTCCGGTTCGCCATCGTCCAACGCGACAGGCCATTCGCACACTTGTCTAATTGCTTTAATAGCTTCCTTCCGAATGGTTCGAGAACTCTTGCGAGCTGTGAGTGGAATCGATGCGCATCGGATGCATTGTGATAAGCCAAGCACATCAATGCAATGGTGATGATGACGACGATTATAGCTTTGACAGCAGCCGTAACCGGGTAGTTTCATTCATGAATGGAAGGTTTACCTTTTGTGCTGTCACCGGATGGATGTCGGGATGCATCCGGTAGGGGTGCCTCGTTTCCATATGCGTACGGCAACAATGTGTAGATCGTATCATTGGTAAATTAGTGTCCGGTCACTCTTATATGTTTTTTTATGTACAGAAATAGTATAATAAAGGGTTGGCGTTTAATATCTACTTCTATGTACATACTTGGGTCGAGCAAGTGCAATGGCTATGTAACAGCTGCACTTCACTGTGTGAAGGTCACTGAGCACCTGAGGACGCTTGAAAAGTTATTGTAACCAATGAAATGTTTAGCTTGTATTTGGAACTTGTTCCTCTCAAAGCTCTTGTTTTGTGAGCTTTAGTTTTGAATATTTTCTCAGGAATACTTGCCGTCAATTCTAATCTTCTCATTCAACATTATAACTTATGGCCCGGTTTAAATGAAAACGAGGCAATTTTCAACCGGAAGTGGTCGAAATTAGAAAGGATGATAAGCTCTCTCACAGTGTCACGCATGGGCAAGTTCATGGCGTTATTATACAACGCTGTGCAACGAAACCCATGCACGAGGAACCTTTTTTCCCAGCCATACGAAAGGGATGATACGGTACGGCAAAGCTAGAAATCAACTCACCGAAGGTGTTTAATGAAGGTCGACTCGTTTCCGAGATTAGACACTAGAACATACAAGGCGGGAAGTTGGTTGAACATCGGCACCGAAACCCCTAACGCCTTAGTGAATGTCGTGTGTGTGTGTGTATTTGTTTAGAGGCAATGTAGGGCCCCCTTAAGGGCATTGAATCGGTAAGTGGTGTACCAACGCGCCAACAGTGGAAGGTCAGAAGGCACTCCGGTAAATAAGTCGTACGCAATGTTTACAGCGCCGAGACTTAGACGCCCTACGCATAAAGGCCAACCGCAAAAACGCACGCGCACGGTATCAAGTGCTCTATCTCTAAGGGTCAACAATGTACAATATAGCCTGGCTCGAGAGGGCATTACTGCCAATGCTGACCTCGAGTGGACCGGTCCGTGCAAAATGCTCGCCATATGCATCGTGTTTTTCGGCGCGAGCCACAATTTCACAATGTTTTTTGCCTGGTTGCTTCACTGCCGGCCACCGTGAATTGCCGTGGGAACTGACGGACGGAACATGGGCGGTTCAGATCCCGGGGGTCGTTACGGTGCATGTTTAGTGCTTCTTTTTTTCCACACCGATGCGTAGTGATTTTCGTTGCTACAGTTTATGCAGTGCAATGGTGCAAAGGAAAGCAACACCACGGTTTAAAGCATTTAAAGAGCAAAAAAAGTGAAGAAAATGTTTTCACTCCTCATCCTCATCGCCGTGATCATCAGCGATTGATACGGAATATCTTGATCGGTGACCGCCAAAACAGGTAATGATATCTGTGGTTAAGTATGAAGACAATTCCTGCTGGCCAGACACGCAATCGTTTCAACCCTCCCCTCCCCCCCACCCCCCACCAGAAAAAAACCCATTACTACGCTGTCCATTGTACGGGGGTGAGTACTATTTTCTCAACCTTTCCTTTCGTTCCCCCATACCCAACCCCTCGCCTTTGTCGAACATTAATTGTGTTACGGCAAAGCGATGCAACGTGGCTATGGTTGTTGTTTTTCTGCGTTTATCTGTATCTGTTACTTATCCGGTTCGGCTTCTTTTCTTCTCCACCTGCTCCGCGGCTGGGAAAACACTTTTACTATCGGTGGCACGGGTGAAGGTCTTAAACGCTCTCCGTTCCATTTCGTGGCGATCCAGTAGCGATCCGGCCGAAGATGGGGCGTAGAGAGAAAAAAAAAACCCCAACCGCAACAAAACAAAGCAAATAAAGCAAATCTTAAATGGGATGATCGTTTATGATAGCTTTCGGGGATGGTTGTTTTGTAATTTTTGTGGGAGGTCTTTTTTCCCCCCTCCACATTTCCCATTTCCAGCACCGTAGTGAAGAATGGAGGAAATTTGTAAAACATTAACTGATTGTTTTGCTCGATCCGCGCACAAGATTCTTCGTTCCGTTCGCTTTCATTTAAAGAGCCGCGCTGACGGTGAGTGACAGTGGGCAAATGGTGCCGCGTAACATCCTAACATCTTGGCCATTGCATTCGATGCAAAACGTGCACGTTTCGCTGGAACGTGTATCGTGCCCGCAATGGAGCACACCTTACCGTTAATGTGGACAATCAAATTTAACTTAACTGCGCGCAGCAACGGTGATGAAACTTTGCTTTTTTCGAACAGACGATCCTCGCTGGTGTCACCTGTTGACTGGTGAAATGCTTTTGCGACTCCACATCAGATAACATTCCATCATTTGCTCGGTCCTGTCATGGATATTGTGTGTTTTTATTACACTCCGAGGGGTCATTTCGGTGGGGCGATTGCGCTTACACAATACACGGCGGAGGGATTTTGTTGCTTTGTTTGGCGCACCGAAGCGTAATGAGTGTTTGCTAACCTGAGGGTAGTTGAGGATGATTGCCCAAATCGTGCTGACGGTGGTGGTGTACGGTGGGCCGACATAATTCAGTGCAAACATGAATAAATCCTTGAACCGGGTGTAATTTGCCATGGGAAACCGCAAACTTATCATCGTTTTTAGCTTGATTTTTTTTATGGTTTTGCGATTATTCGTACACCGAGCAAGGTCTGTAACATATTTCGCGGATAGATGTGGTTGCTTGCATAACGTTTTTGCATGTATCGTCACTTAGGGGTATTTGCTGTTGTTGAGCGATCCAGAATAAGATTCACCGAGCAGAGGGTGGAAAAAGGTAGAAGAAACTAAAAATGAATCCCATTGCTGCTGTACTGCGGAAACCATAAAGATTACCATTTCTGCCTAATTTTTATGTGGAATTGGATATCAACAATAAATTAACAAGCTGTTAGTGGAAGGAGAAAAAAATGATAATCAATTTAAATTTTTGCGCCCTGCTTTCTTCATCCATTTCCAAGCTAAAATTAAAGGTAAAAGGAAGGGGAAAAAACACATTTGATCTAAAATTAAATCTAGGTCACACCGAGAATCCTCCCTCTTCTCGATCGCTTTGGCATCCAAAATGGCATAATAAAGAAGGAAGCAGATAAGAAAAAAAAGATTGCAAAAAAGCACGCTTTTCCCTAGGATTCCCAATCGAATCATATGAAAATAAATATATTTACGAGCATCGGAAGTCGGTGCGGTGCCCTAGCTATCAACTGGCAATTATAGATCGTTAAGCAAAGGCGGACAAGGCCGGGTACTCGCCATTCCCAACGTTTCGTCCTAAGGGTTGGAATTTCGGGAATTCAATCCGATATTGGCACAAAATTATGACGTTCGTATGGTGAGGTTAGGTGAGTGTTTTTCGCTTGCCGCGGTGGCATATGATTAGCCACCTTGTTATTCGAACTCCGTTCTTGTTCGTGCCCTGAAGGGTTTCGTCTTTGCAACCCTTCTCGCACATTGGAAAATGAGACAACATGGGCGAAACATCAAGAATCTGCTTGATCTGCTGCGGCGATTGCTTTAATGTTTGCGTATTAATTATTCGCCGTCCCGATTGATGTGAGAAATGGCGAACATTCTCGGCGGACTCGGCCGTCCGTATCATATATTTATAGCTATGACATCCGGATTTTAGCGTCACGCCGCGGTGTAATCTTGCGACGATTCGAATGAATAATGGCCACAAAATTATGACCCAAATGAAGGTGCCAGCTCTATGTGACCTAGAAATCGAAACGCAAACAAAAACAACACACTCGCACGCACAGACAATATGCTACAGACAAAATTTGTAGATCATTTCGTACCATATCGGCACGGGTTCATTAACATTCTGCTTTGCGCGAAGATAATTCTCTTTAATGATCGTGAAGACACGCACACACTCCGTCATTTGTTTGCCGGTTCCAAAGCACCATAAATTACGACATTGCTGCCAAACGAACGCCACAGTCTTGTGTTCGGCGATCTTGTGTGCCAATATGTCGATACCTGGCCTGGATGACATCACACATACACACAAACACACACACACACGTGACACACTGTAGTAGCCCAGAGTGAGCGACGTTCGGAATCCACGAAAATGGAATAATTAAATATTTCTCCGAGCCGTACGCGGTGTGCAACACTGTCGATTGATGCCTGGTTTGACGCAAATCATATACGCCGTATCACGACACGGGGTGAAGAAAAACGCCAAATGGCCAGTCGTGAGATTATCTGCTATCGCGCAGGATACTAATTGCAACATACGGGTGGGCACTGGGTAACGATGGGGGGGAGCAAACCTATAAGTACAGTTTAAGATGTAACGCGCTGGGCAATAAAATAAAGCTCACGTTGCTGTGTTACTGTTGGGCTGATGTGTGTGTCTCTCGTGCCCCGAGACGGCCGAGAGTCGCGTCGATTGTAGCAATCGAAACGATAAGAGATCATGCTCTACCGAGTGTGCCCAGTGTGAGTGGCTCTATATGTGTGTGTGTGATTGTTTCGTGATTCTAGGGACTGAGACTCCAAGCCGGAGAACACCCGCGGGATATAGCAGCGGCAGTATTCCGTTAGCCCGCGAGTTCCCGCGGTGTTGCACCCGTTGGAACGGGCCCTCGTTTCGTAGGGTTTACCGAAGGGGGTTAGGGAATAATCTAGGAAATTACGCCAACAACCGGCACGTCCCGGGAGCTAGAAGCTTAGACAACCCACCGTGGACGCCGTGGCGTCACGGGCGGACGGAGTTCATCGGTGGGGTCCGATCTTGGCGAGGCTGTAGCAAAGTAGCTACAACAGCGCTACCGCCGAACGGTTGGTTCGAGAGAAGCATGGCGAAATTACTTCCAACGATGCAGTAATGATGTAATACATTAATTTTCATCGATTAATCCTCTCGTCCTTGCGGTCTCTCGCTCACTCTTGTTCTCTTTCTCGCACTCTCTCTCTCTCTCTCTGTCGTTTGTTCGTTTTTCGTCATGGGACTCGCATTACCCAAGAGCACCATACTTCCTGCATAATCACGTAACTGACGCTCGTGCATGGGGCTTAGAAAATCGAATAGTTCGTCCGTACACGTGTGAATAGCAGCTACGAAGCGATTCAGTTAGAACAATTAATGATCGAGCTTAAGCGCGATCGTTCCCTCCTGTTTGATGAAGGTTTTGTTGATTTCTTCACCCGACGCTGGTTGACCACAGCTGCCCAAAAGTTACCGTTTGCGTATCGGCACACAGCACAGCATTCCTTTGCTAGGAACACATTTTCTTCTCGCGCTTATCGACACGCTCTAGCGTTCAAATGTGGCTTGGTGTCTTCAAACAACCGTTTGCCAAGCTGCAGCTGTGTATGGCTGGGGGTCGCCAAAGGTTTCATAATTACTGACCATCTATTAAGCGAACCCCGGACAAATAATGACTACCATGACGCGAGCGGTGTGGTAAAAAATGACACTAATGACATAGATCTTTTGTGTGTGCGCTGGCGCGCTTTTTGTTCCCGGTGGATGCATCGGTTTTTGCAATGTGTCGAACCCGCTTGACAGCGCGCTGGTGCCATTTGTCAAAGGAAGAAGACAACAACAACAACAAAAAAGCACACACACATAACACCACAAACACGCGGAAGCACGGACGATGCCAGACGGGCAGGCTACTTTCTTTAGCAATGATGCAGCAAACAGCTACCGAACGGCAAACACCTTTCTTCTGCCATTGCTGATCGCCCATTTACAGCCCATGGTCAGCGCCCTGGCCGGGCGCGAATGTGGAACCGATTAAAGGAACAACCGTTCGTTACCTGCTTGCTTCATCTTCATCCGCCACGCGGGACCATTCTGCTGCCCGGGCAGAACATTCGTGCAGATTCATCGATTCATTAACCCAGAAACTTGGATCCCTTGAACGGGGGACGCAAGATTCTTTCGCCACCAGCAGGCTTTGTTGGTGAGTCTCGAGGGCTCACCGGGTCATTCGGGTGGTTTAGCGAACCGCGCCCTTCTAACGCATCGGAATGCGCCAGAGCGCCACACAAAACGGACGGAAAGCCGGTAATTGCCTGCAGGATTACCGGGAGTTTTGTGAAGGAACTCCACTGGTTCTGCTTTTTTTTTTAAATCCCAGCTGGGAGCGCACCGGCTTGTGTGCGGGTTGAGTACGGTCAGGTCAGGTTTCTTCTGGGATGTGCAAAAACAAAACAACAGCACGAACAAAAAAACAAAAAACAAATGGTACCATGATCTGCAACGAATTCCACAGGTGTGTTGTGTGCCAGCATGCCGTACACTGTGCTGCAGGGTAAAAGCAATTTAAAAGCATGAATTTTATCGTTGCTTGTCACGTGACCATCCCGTAGGGAGGGCAACAAAAAAAATCTCCCTTTAAAGAGAGCGTTTACGTTGGGCAGTACGGGAGCTGAAGAATTCTTGCACGGATAGCAAACCTGTAACGGCAAAACGCCTTCCATTGGCACGTGAAAGGGCTGCGTACGTTAGTCCGCATTTGGTGATCCACTGCTAGAGGTAATCCAATAATCGATCGTGTGCACCACAAGGTGGAGCTTTTCTAGTTTTAAAACAAAAAACTTCTGGTAGAATAATGTACTTACCGTCGTTTAATCCACTTTTCACGCTGTATTACGATCAACAGTTGCGCAATGCTTCCGTAAAGCGAGCTTGCTGTGACGACTTACACAACTTCCCAACAAAACGCCCGACGTAACCGCAAGGCAGCGTACTTTTAATTTTGAAGATTTTAATCTTATTAGCTACTAATTCTGACACTGCCAGAGACACTACCCGTTACGTCGTCGGTTGGAGTTTAATGTTGCTTCCGGTTGATGGACGAGACTTGGGTTTGTTCGCGCTGTCAGTGAAGTTGAGCTCATTTACCACCTTAAAATGTAAATTCTTCAGGGAGTGTCATTAACACATCGGCATCGATGTGGTGACACACCTTGCCCTGTCTAATGTCCTCGACCGCATCATTATCGCCCTCGCTGGAGGGTGTCGCTCAGTTGTCAAAATTTACATTTGTCGCTCGTTATGGCACGTCACCGTGAACAAAAAAATGCGCGTGCACACACACACACTTCAGCCGCTGGCTTGTGTGGTATATGTGCGGGTTCTTATCAGGGTCAAACGGAAGATGATGGGCATAGACCCGATTCTTATCGTGATGGTTAAGACGGTGACATTCCACAGAACTTCAATAAACTTCGGTCAGGTTGCTTGGGGATGGGAGATACGTTTAGGTAGCGGGGCTGAAATCTTGCTGAAGGTGTAATAAATTAATGTTTTACTTGTCGCCTCAACGACACACCTGCCTGGACGTGCGTAGTGGGTGAAACATATCAACTCGTAGGCGTTTCGGAGTCATATCAAATTAAAATGGAATGAATGATCGATGAACTTATCTAGTGTAAATAAAATATAATCTAGATAGAGGAAGCTACAAGGCAGCCGCAATACGGTTTCGTCGGATGTTTCCGACCGCACATTCCAAAAAGGGGCTGTAAAATGGAAGGAAGAAGTGACAAAAAAAAACATAATAAATTGGTTTGTACGATTACTGCCGCGCCTGTGCTTATGCAACAACCAGACATGAAACGTCACGGTGTCGCAGGGAAGCCTGTTTTAGATAAACGAACCAACACACCGTGCACTTTGGGGCTTGCTGTATTTACATTGGCTGTTGCGTTGTTGTTTGTCCCGCCCGGCATCACAATCGGTAGTGTTCACGATAAAAAGGCTGCATCGTAAATATTTGACACTTTGGACGAATTTACATCGCCCATTTCACAGCATTTCCACGGTGCGTGATGCAACCGCATTATGAGTATATTAGCATGTTCGTAGGTGTGCTTGTGCAGGGGTTACTTCCCGCATTCAAGCAGCTTCAAGTGGTTCGCTTGAAGGTTGGGCCACAAAGAAAGTGATATTTCATGTTTCACACTCGTTCGTTCGTCGATAATTTATCATTAGAAAACGGTGCGCTATGAACGGTGTGCGTGAATGTCAGCGGCAGTGATTACACTGGAGACGTTTCCTTTGCGAGGAGACGAAATCCTGATTGATGTTTTTTTGGGAGACAATTAAGAGATTGTAGGCAGTTGTGTAGGCTTCCGGCAGGAATTGGATTACAAGCCGCTTACCATAATCGTGGTGAAATCTACCCACGGAAAAGGTACTGTTGTAATGATCGCAGGATCACCTTATTTCATTATTAGACTGACAAACGAATGAAAAAAAAGGCTGGAAGAGATCTTGAAACCACTCCCTCAACACGGCGCATTCGATGCGGTGGATAAGGATTTTATCTTAAACGAGCCTCAACAAGGATCGGAAACGAGCAGCTATAATTTGAAGAGCAGGCTTGTATCCCTACCCAGCTCGTAAAGGGTTCTCATCCAGCTCGCTTTCCGGGATCATTCGATCCAGTACGGTCGAACGAGCGTTCATCACCAAAAGAAGAAACTCAGGAAGAGAACCCAATAGGAAACAAGAAAAAGGCAAAAAAAAATACAACAAACGCTTCATTATCTCCGAGAACAAAAAATCTTTTGGAGTGTGTGTTGCCTGGTTATGCCGTGCGTTAGAGATAGAGATCAATTCATGAAAAAAAAGCCGAACCATCAAGGGCGAAGGGTTTGCCGTGTAACGAACGGCCGTTACCACGGAATAGAATGAAATCCAGAATTAGGTCCACCGAAAAAGCCTTCCCAAACCAGTTCCGACCCGTGTGCCGGCCGGCCCGGGAGTATGGCAGACGCGTAAACGAGTCCGAGTCTCGTGTGGAACGTAGGCCGACAAACCGTAAACCCTGCGCAGCCCGGGTTTGATTGAGTATTAATTATAGAATATCCCGGGAGTGGCGTCGTCGACATCATCGTACGCGTCGGAGTTTTTTTTTTATTTTCTCCGTCGTCATCGTTCGGTGGCTTCCTATTACCAGGGCAGCGGTTTGCTTGTATGCATGGTAAATTTATCGTAAAATTATTCCTAGTTCCCTAGCCATTGCTCGTGCTGAGGATGTGTGGAGGATCACGAAACGCTGAAAAGATTACCCAGCCCGCGCTTTCCATTGTGTGGCACCATTGTGATTCCTGTAGGTGCTAGGGCTCATCAGACACTGTGGTAAATTTGAACTTACATTTTCTCCCAGATAGTGGTTATTTCTCAAGTATTTTTTTTTGGTGATCTAGAATCATCAATGTTCGGAAATGTTGTTAATCGATTTAAAATTCTTTAATCCATTCAACGGAGAAAAGCAGCTGGTTAGCGGACGGATTTTAAATGTACGACCCACAGAACAATGAACAAGTTTTAAAGATCACACATACACACACGCCTGATCAATTAACTTTCAAGAGCAACACGTTCCACGCTATCTCGTTGTTTTGTTTTTGGTGCGTAGAAGAGAAATAGAGGCACCAGAAATAGTCGTTTGCGTGCTGGTTCGTGTACGGACATCACGTACGCAGAAACAGCATCATTAAACAAGCCAATTCCGGATCCGAACGGAGCGAAAGGAACACGTCAAATCTTCGACCATCATCGTCATTACGAGGCAGGGCAGGTGCCCCCGAGGCCGGTATGGTCAAAACCGAAACCAGAAGCGTTTAGGCGATCCTTTCCAAACTAATGCCGCAGCCGCCACCAGCAGCAAACAGTGGTGGTGCGACTGTCGAATGTCGCTAGTGCTTCGAGATCGCGATCGAACGTAGATTGTTTCGATCGTCCGCCATTTCCAATTCCTCGGCGGGCTCTCGGCATGGGTAAAGGAAGAGTTTCTATTTATTTTCTCCTTCATGTGTCGCTGTTTTTTTTTTGTCTTGTTGTTGTCTGCTCTTCACGATCGATCGACTTGTTTCGAACGTTACGATCGTCAATGATTTGCTAGATTATTAGCTTAAGAAGGAGGAGATCTCTTCTCGTTGTCGAACCTGCTCGTGCAGGCAGTGGAATCTTCTTCAAGGGCTTTTGGGGAAGGCTTTTTTCCTCCCTCCCGAACTCGAAGAAGTGTATCGTAAATTACATGATGATGATGATGGGAGAGTTTTTTTCTCGTTATTGTTGTTGTTGTTGTGATCGTTCGTCCCTTTCCTTCATGCGTGGAAAAAATATGGCGAAGGATACCTCGATACGGGAACCCGGGAATGTGTTCGATTCGGCAGTTTGATCCGGCCCAGTTCGAACGCTTATACATCCAGCAGGCGGAGAACTTGAATCAGTAAAAAGTTACGGAGCGAATCTAAAAAACAAAAAAAATAAAGAGCCAGGAATCGTTAGCGAGACCCTGAAACGCGCCCGGGATGATCCGGTAGGAGTAAAGAGAGGAAAAATAGATTATCGAAGAAGACGAAGAAGCAACATCAAAAAGTCCAAATCACCAACCAACCGGGCCTAAAACCTGTGCCGTGCCCTGGCGGTATGGTTGTGTATTCTTCGGCGCCTTAGCTTTGGTAGGAGATCCCGGCCCAGCGGTCTGCGTCGGTTCTGGGTGGAACAGGTGAAATTTCATCACCAACACGCGAAGAGATGAGCTATCGGCGGGAACGGGTGGTGGTTGAACTTTCTCCTAATGAGGTGTTGACCTAGAACCCACTTTCACCGCACATCGGGTGAGCAGGAGGCACACCGGGCATTCGTTCGTGGTGTGATGTTTTCTACGATTCCAATTGGACTTTGTAGTGGCAGAAAACTGGTGCACATATTCATAAACGGATTTGAAAAATATTGATACCTTACAGGAGTAATACTACCTTGTTGTTGTAAGACGTACACTACTCCTTTTTATTAATAGACGAAATATCTTGGGAGATATAGGCATATTGATCAAATTTCTAATGATTTACTAACATAATAAAATCAGTACAATAAGCGGACAAACAAAGCATTCCATCATACTTCCCTATTACGATCGATCGCTGCACTGAATGTAAGGGACCGTTGCATAAGATTTTTGTTTTTGTTTGGTAGCAGTATTTCCCCAGTTATGCTTCGTACTGATGGTACCATTTTGCTTAACTTTTTTTTTCTTTCCTTTTCCTCTCTCATCGGCAGGTATGTAACATTGGCAAATCTGGTAGCACACCAGCCACAAACATCCGTGCGGCAAATCGAACAAGAAAGTACCCACCAAACCAACCAGACGGACACCTCAATTGGCGCTACGATTGCGCGCGTTCGCTGAGCCCGTGCGCCATGATTTTGGAGGTGGCCGCGTGATGCACGGTAACAGATTTTTGGTGGGTAACCCCTTACATAATGCTTCGAAATGAGGCTCGAAGCGCGACTAAGCAACGGAACTAATCGTTTTCACTTTTGCCACCCCGCCAGCGCGAGAGAGGGTGTGTTGTGGCAATTGGAGAAGCAAAATTCATACCGCACACACAGGGCACACCGCAGCACAGTACGGCACTGCTGCGGTACGATCTGATCGTGGTCAATGATGAACTAACTTCACAATTTTGCTGTGTGTGTTTTTTTTTGTTGCACTATCCCTTTCTCCCTATCATCGGTCGGTACTGTTTTGCAATTTTATGCGCTTACGCTTCCGGCAAAGTAGATACACGAAAAGGATACGAACTTACGTATGGCGCACGTATTAAGGTGTAACCATCATATAGGAGGCGAACAGTGGCGAGAGGGTAATGTTTCGCAAAAGCAATTGAATCGAGAGAGAGAGAGAGAGCTACAGAAAAAAAAGGAAATATAGGCAAATATTAAATAATGCAAACGAATTTTAAGCTGTTGAAGGTGAAAGAAAAAGCTAAAAAAAAACTCCATTTTGCGCATGTAAACCGTGTAGCGCAAGTAGCGCGTTTTGTGCATTTTTTCGTATTTGGCACTGGTGTTTAGGGATTTTTTTTTTCTCTCCTGACGATAGTTTCGCTCCGCAACGGAAAATGCCGATCGATCGCGTACTTTCACTTTATGCGCATTGCACCGTACACGTGCACCAGCTGGGTGCAAAAATTAATAATGAAAGAGTCCGCACGGCGCATGGCCGAAACAATATTAAAAGTAAAGTAAAGGGAGATTATGGCCCATGGTAAAATTAGTAAACGATTCGTTGTAGTAAATCGAAACGTTTGGCTGGTTAAAATTGTGGCGTGGGTGATATATTTTGTTCATTATTTTAAAACAATTCCCTTCATGTGCTTTATGAAAAAAAAAAAACGAAAATGAAAAACAAAAATTGTACAAAAAGAAACGATCGCGAGTGACGGTGTAAACTCGCCAGCGTCATCTGTCTTATCGCAGACCAATAATTCACTTTTTCCCACCGGTGCTAGAGTGTGCTTATGGTTGAAGCAAAACTTTACTGCACTTTCCGAAGCTGCACCACACTCACCGTCCCGGCCGGGGCTTACCGATGGCACAAAGCCTACCGATTGGGGGGGAAATTAAAATAAAACCAGTAATAAAGCACCCGCGTTTTTAAAAGCTGAACAGTTTAATGGGTTTTTCCCCCACCCTCCGCCCGTTTCCCTTCCCGGGTGGTACAAAGTGGAAGTGAAATTGAAGAAAAATGAACAGCCACGATGAAGGGATGCAGTTTTTCTCTACTCCATCTCTCTCTCACACACACGTTGCCCATTCACTCGCATCGTTGCAGTATCTTTAACGGCGGCTTATGGTTTCGAATGCAGTTTTGTTAAACTGTTAAACGGGAGTAACGACTCCGACTCTGTGGAGGAGCCCCCCCCCCCCGCCCCCGAAAACCCCCATCACTTTCCTGCCAAATCGATCGCGATCGCTGCGAAGAAACAAAAGGCGGCAGGCAGTATTATTGCCGACCGTACGCCTAATTATTTAATTATTTTTTCAACTGATAATCGATCATTCGAATGGTGCAATTATCGTGGCGAGATAGTTTGGCTAGAAAGTAACCAAAGCACCCCCATTCCCCACTAGTGGGTGGTATGGAAGGTGGAAAAAGGAGATCATTTCGGTTCGTTCGGTTAGTAACGTTTAAGCGAGAGGAGCTGTGTTTACCATTACCATTTCACGGTACGCAATCACAAACGAAAAGCAGCAATAATGCAATAATGCTGCCTATTGCTATTGCTGGAGTACCTTTCCTTCCTCCAGCATCTCCCCCACCTCCCATCACGATAAGTAAGTAGGGTCGGGTTGATCGATCCTTGCATCTTGAGGTGAGGGTCGTGATCGATGACTGGGATGGCATGGTGTGGCATATCAAGATCACTGCTGCTTATCGGGAGCGGTAGCCACTGGCACAGCAACAGCAACACCAATGCGATACGAAACCACCGGGACCGATCGATTGTGATGAATGTGAGTTCCCTGCAGTTGGTGGTGTTTTTGTTTTTCCCTTTTCGTCTTTAAACCCGATCGAAAGAATGCAACATATCGACATACAGCATAAAGGCGAGAGGATCGGGCATACAAGGGGGCCACACCAGAAAACGAACTGCCGATGCGGGCTATGTACGGGCAAAGCAACAAATGACGACGTAACGTTCTCTGTCGTACCGTTTTCCCCGTTGCACGTCGGTGCCATACTGGCTTGCTAGGGGCGGCACACCCGACTCGATGCTCGATGGGAAGCGTATATTGGGCTGGGTGTGGGTACGCGATTGTATGCCCGATTGGGTTGTAACTTTGCCAGCGCTGGTAAAGAGATTTATTGATGCAGAAGCAGTTTGCGAGATATTCAAGGGTGTATACGCAAAAAAACATGGACTATTATTATTTTTTTTTTTTTAATTTATGTTAGAACGGAACAGGCCGTATTAGACTAATTTTACCACGTAGCAGGCTAGTCAGACCATGCTACGGGGGGACGGTCCGAATGGGATTTGAACCCGGTCCGGTCGTGTTAGGGACCTAGCGCCGTTGTCAAATACACCACCGGGCCGCCCCATGGACTATTATTTAATTCATTTTAATTTAATTTTTGTAAACAAAAATTGACTCCTAAAATAGGTAAAAAAAACTAGTGTTTTGATCAGTAAAATAAAAGAGTTTTTATATTCTATTGAACTATTTTCAACCTAATTGTTTAAGAAACTTTAAAATTAGTATATTTTCTCATCTCATTCCTTTCTTGTTATCGCAGAGCAGTTTCATCCAGCTTGTTGATTTATTTATGATCTCCCCATGACGACTCTATTCGCAACGGTAACGGGTCTGGTGTATTCCAACTGGACATTCTTGTTACAATTTTCCAGTTTTCCTTTCCCTGCCCTATGCGCGCGCTTCTCCCGTTTGCTGGAGTCGCTTATTTTAAAGCCAACATTTAAGGCTTAAGAGACTGGGCGGAAGCGTTGCAGCCACGTCGGTTTATGCTTCATCGAGCGCAAGGCACTGCAGGATGCGTTCCGTGCGCAAGTGCCCTTATGGTACGTGCAGTAATTAAACCAAATACATACTCGCCGCCGATCTAGATCGTGTGTGCCGGTGTGAGCATGTGTGTTTGAAACGGTTGCTTGCCGGAATTTGACAAAATGGACATGCAACGCGGCAAACCAGAAGGCTAGTTGCTTCAACTCCGCATATCTGCCAAGCTAACGGGTTTTGGGTTTATATCTTCTTGCTCCAATGAAAAACAGTACCAAACCGTCCGCTTGGATGGTGTGGAAAACTCGCACACGAGTCGCATGCGCAAATCGGTACGGCATGGGAAAACTCTCTGGGCAGGAGGAAATGTCACGATGCAATGGCCGCAATTGGAAACTGCACTGTGTGTGCACCGGGCGATTGAATGTGCAATGTGTGCGTTTTCCTCTATTTTTAGCTAACCGAATCCGTGCTAGATGCGCCGGGGTTGAGTTGAAGCTGACCGGGAAATGGAAATTACACCGATGGGTTGGAAAAGTCGTGTGCCGTGATTTTCTGCTACCAAACGGACGATTCGCGTAAGCGTAAAAGTGTTTCAATCACCACTCCGTCGCTGGTTCCCCTTTACGGCCGTGCTGCAATTCCAATTCCCAGTTGCGAGTGATGGTGCATCATTTCCCGTACGAAGTAGAAAATCTATTTTCGCGTAGAATCACTCCCGGGGCACCACACGGTCCGAATGGTACCGAAGTGCCAAGCGAAAAACAAAAAAAAAAACCCTCCCGTTAAAAAGGGTCCCGTAACGATGAGTCATCGTGCGGTGCGCTGTTTGCTGCCCGGGACGTTGAAAAGCCTGTCCTGAATTTGGCACAGGCGTGTGTGGAAATGGCCGTTTCCATTTGTTCGGCGTGCTGCACGTAAATTTGTCATCGGAGATCGGGAAATGTTGCGCATCGCATGGTTTAAGTGATGTTTGGTTCGTAAATCCATCAACCGGGCGAGCGAAAGCGATTTGCAATTGGGACGGCGCACCGCGGTGCTGTTTTCATTTCTACAATGTGCGAACAGAAGGCATTGCGAAAATTGCGTTCAATTTGTAACACAATTCTAAAGCGCCTTTAAAAATAAATATATTTGAATGGACTTTTCGAAAAGCATACAGCAATAAACGTTGGATCGCTTTAGTTTTTATTACCTTGGTAACTCAGGTTACTGGGGAGAGGATCATTGTCTAATGGTAAGGGTGTTAATCGCCGTACGTCACAGGACCCGTACAAGATCCCATCTAGATCGTTTCGTTGTAGCAAAAGGGACTAATTTATCGAGATATGTAGGATTAGATGAAGTATAAAGTATGCCATTTCAATGACATTTAAATGTTGCTAGTAAGTCAATTTTAGTTCAAGAATCATAAGAAATATTGTAAATTCTGACAAATTATACTAACGCCATCTGTTGGTCAATTTGTTCAAATGTCAATGCATCGATCAATGTCAGCAGTGTTTCCCTGTATTCCTCTGACTTTCAGCTGTGAATTAATCACGCAAAATAAATTCAGCGTTCTTTTTCCTTCGCAAAGAGGAAAATCTCCTTCTCCCGTTAGGCCGGTTAGGCCTTCAAACACCAAAATAACTGCACTCACGGGGTTGGCTTTGTGTAACCGGGGGCCCGGTCAAGGTTAGCTTACGGGGGTCTCGCCGATGTTTAATGGGCCGGCGTTAACCGTGTGCAGTTCCGAGGTGTGCCCAGATTCACAATCGTGGAGCGTGCAAAGTGAGCAGCTCTGTTTTTTTTTTCCACCCTTCTGTTCTGTGATTCTTTGCATGCTTCAGCCACATTCGGTGCAGTGAGAGCATGGGTGAGCATTAAAAAAAAATGTAATCACACAAAGGCACAGCGTGGTGGGTGCTTCGGTGGTGTGTGTATGTGTGATCGCTTGACGGACGAATGTCGGTACGGACCGTTCAAACGAGAATGCCGCGCAGGAAACGGTAGCAGAACCGGTGGCAGATTTGCATCACTCTTACCAAAACGGGGGTTTCACCGGTGCATTCGCTGGATGCGGTGGTAAGAAGGATGATTACGTTTCGTGATCGTTCGAGCCTACCTGCTGATTATGCGGGGTAGTTCCACATGGCAGCAAAACCCCATCAACGTTCAGGAGTGGCCGCGTCCAGGAGGTTCGCGTTCAAGAACAGCCGTAGAAAGTGATCGAGTAGAGAACGTACCGCTGTTTTGGTTCCTGCGTTGAAAAGCGTTTCCATTTGCATTGCAACACCTCTTTCGAGTTCATCCATCCTTATTGCTTTGGCGCTATAGCTAATTGCATTCATGATCGAGCTTGCAATTTTTGCTGGATGGTTCTAACCTTACTTAAAATTCCATCTAAACTAGGTACGTCTAGAAGAGAATGTTTATAACGATCTTACAAAACGAAACGGAATGGAAGTTTTGTTCGTACTATTTCCATTTTTTTCCTTATTCCATTTCACTTGACAGACTTGCGCTTCCCGATTTCGCTCTGGTCGGAATTGCGGAAGATCGCCGAGAGTTTGGAAATACGATCACTTTAGCCTACATTGTAGTAGGGTACTGGCGCAACCCTTCCCATACGATGCGGAGGGTGTGTTTGAAATCGATACCGCACTCGACTACAATTTCCACACACACAGACAAACTTACGGTTTTGTTGCGCAAGTGGAACGATGAGACGAACCGCGCGGGCCGCGAATATGAATGAGCTCGGTTCGATCGTACCGCATCGTTAGCGTTTCGCTCTCGAAGCCGTCTCAGCCGCCTCAAGAGCGCCCTAGATAGGCGACCGATCGGTGATCTCGATCGAAAAACCTCCCTGCTCAAGCTATAGGGATGGTGTTCCACCGAATGATAGGCGATGTGTGACAAACGTCCATCGGCCCCAAACGTCACCGGGCGGAAGAAAACTGGGTGAAAAGTATCGATTTTGGTTCGGGTTGAGGATTTTGTACGCTTTCCTACGATCGCTAGCGAACGCACATGTGCGACAACATGTGTTTCTGGTATGTTTATGTTTATGCTGCAAGCAGCGAGCACAACCATGGCCCTCGGTCTGGTCCAGTCATCATCGACCGATCGGCCGTCAGTCGAAGGCGAATGTACACACAATTTCCCGTACCGGGTATGTTGCGTTTCTGGCTTTTCACCGGGTGCATGCTACCCAAGGGAGGAAGGTTGTTTGGTATGTGTGTCTGTGTGTGCATGAGGCGGGTGGGAACATGTTACCGAGCCGTCACTCGTGTTTGTGTGTGTGTGTATATATATAGGTCATGTTTGCCCAGCGCAGCATAATAAATTGTGGAGCTCGAACATTGCGTTGGACGTACATGGCTTTTTATGGCATACGTGTGCGCGCGTGCGTGCGTGTGTGTGTGTGTGTGTATGTTGCAGTGAAAGAGTAAGAACAAATAGAAATGGTGCAATGTTGATACAAATTGCTGGCTGGGACAAAAACGAAGAAAGAAAAAGCACACAACAGTTAACAGTAAAGCGCTCCTACACGAACTCTTTTGCTTTTGGGCAAGTGTTGGAAATGTGCAAATTAATGAAAATCACGTGCCCAACAAGCGGGAGAAAGAGAGCGTATAGTAAGCTGCTATAATCCCTGCCACGAGTGTGTCACGATATGATCGATGATTTTCCAAGAATGAAAACATCGAGAACGACATCGTCTGCCGCACAAACGAAGTTCCAAGTTCCAGGAAATCGCAAAACTGTTTATTGCTCCCTCATCAACACATTCTCCGGGGGTTTAGTTTTATGGCGTTTTATTTGTTTGCCGTGCGATGCGATGTATTAAATGCGTAATTCGTCGAAATCGGTATGTTCTAATTGCTGCATGCCGGTTGGTCCGGTAATCATCCGGCAGCATCTTGTGTGGGCCGTCTGGCAAAAGTGGCCGTCAGACAAAATGCNAAAAAACAAATGGTACCATGATCTGCAACGAATTCCACAGGTGTGTTGTGTGCCAGCATGCCGTACACTGTGCTGCAGGGTAAAAGCAATTTAAAAGCATGAATTTTATCGTTGCTTGTCACGTGACCATCCCGTAGGGAGGGCAACAAAAAAAAATCTCCCTTTAAAGAGAGCGTTTACGTTGGGCAGTACGGGAGCTAAAGAATTCTTGCACGGATAGCAAACCTGTAACGGCAAAACGCCTTCCATCGGCACGTGAAAGGGCTGCGTACGTTAGTCCGCATTTGGTGATCCACTGCTAGAGGTAATCCAATAATCGATCGTGTGCACCACAAGGTGGAGCATTTCTAGTTTTAAAACAAAAAACTTCTGGTAGAATAATGTACTTACCGTCGTTTAATCCACTTTTCACGCTGTATTACGATCAACAGTTGCGCAATGCTTCCGTAAACCGAGCTTGCTGTGACGACTTACACAACTTCCCAACAAAACGTCCAACGTAACCGCAAGGCAGCGTACTTTTAATTTTGAAGATTTTAATCTTATTAGCTACTAATTCTGACACTGCCAGAGACACTACCCGTTACGTCGTCGGTTTGAGTTTAATGTTGCTTCCGGTTGATGGACGAGACTTGGGTTTGTTCGCGCTGTCAGTGAAGTTGAGCTCATTTACCACCTTAAAATGTAAATTCTTCGGGGAGTGTCATTAACACATCGGCATCGATGTGGTGACACACCTTGCCCTGTCTAATGTCCTCGAGGGCCGCATCATTATCGCCCTCGCTGGAGGGTGTCGCTCAGTTGTCAAAATTTACATTTGTCGCTCGTTATGGCACGTCACCGCGAACAAAAACATGCGCGTGCACACACACACACACATACTTCAGCCGCTGGTTTGTGTGGTATATGTGCGGGTTCTTATCAGGGTCAAACGGAAGGTGATGGGCATAGACCCGATTCTTATCGTGATGGTTAAGACGGTGACATTCCACAGAACTTCAATAAACTTCGGTCAGGTTGCTTGGGGATGGGAGATACGTTTAGGTAGCGGGGCTGAAATCTTGCTGAAGGTGTAATAAATTAATGTTTTACTTGTCGCCTCAACGACACACCTGCCTGGACGTGCGTAGTGGGTGAAACATATCAACTCGTAGGCGTTTCGGAGTCATATCAAATTAAAATGGAATGAATGATCGATGAACTTATCTAGTGTAAATAAAATATAATCTAGATAGAGGAAGCTACAAGGCAGCCGCAATACGGTTTCGTCGGATGTTCCCGACCGCACATTCCAAAAAGGGGCTGTAAAATGGAAGGAAGAAGTGACAAAAAAAAAAAACATAATAAATTGGTTTGTACGATTACTGCCGCGCCTGTGCTTATGCAACAACCAGACATGAAACGTCACGGTGTCGCAGGGAAGCCTGTTTTAGATAAACGAACCAACACACCGTGCGCTTTGGGGCTTGCTGTATTTACATTGGCTGTTGCGTTGTTGTTCGTCCCGCCCGGCATCACAATCGGTAGTGTTCACGATAAAAAGGCTGCATCGTAAATATTTGACACTTTGGACGAATTTACATCGCCCATTTCACAGCATTTCCACGGTGCGTGATGCAACCGCATTATGAGTATATTAGCATGTTCGTAGGTGTGCTTGTGCAGCGATTACTTCCCGCATTCAAGCAGTGGTGGCAAGTGGTTCGCTTGAAGGTTGGGCCACAAAGAAAGTGATATTTCATGTTTCACACTCGTTCGCTCGTCGATAATTTATCATTAGAAAACGGTGCGCTATGAACGGTGTGCGTGAATGTCAGCGGCAGTGATTACACTGGAGACGTTTCCTTTGCGAGGAGACGAAATCCTGATTGATGTTATTTTTGGGAGACAATTAAGAGATTGTAGGCAGTTGTGTAGGCTTCCGGCAGGAATTGGATTACAAGCCGCTTACCATAATCGTGGTGAAATCTACCCACCCTAAAAGGAACTGTTGTAATGATCGCAGGATCACCCTATTTCATTATTAGACTGACACACGAATGAAAAAAGCTGGAAGAGATCTTGAAACCACTCCCTCAACACGGCGTATTCGATGCGGTGGATAAGGATTTTATCTTAAACGAGCCTCAACAAGGATCGGAAACGAGCAGCTATAATTTGAAGAGCAGGCTTGTATCCCTACCCAGCTCGTAAAGGGTTCTCATCCAACTCTCTTCCCGGGATCATTCGATCCAGTACGGTCGAACGAGCGTTCATCACCAAAAAAAAAAAAACTCAAGAAGAGAGCCCAATAGGAAACAAGAAAAAGGCAAAAAAATACAACAAACGCTTCATTATCTCCGAGAACAAAAAATCTTTTGGAGTGTGCGTTGCCTGGTTATGCCGTGCGTTAGAGATAGAGATCAATTCATGAAAAAAAGCCGAACCATCAAGGGCGAAGGGTTTGCCGTGTAACGAACGGCCGTTACCACGGAATAGAATGAAATCCAGAATTAGGTCCACCGAAAAAGCCTTCCCAAACCAGTTCCGACCCGTGTGCCGGCCGGCCCGGGAGTATGGCAGACGCGTAAACGAGTCCGAGTCTCGTGTGGAACGTAGGCCGGCAAACCGTAAACCCTGCGCAGCCCGGGTTTGATTGAGTATTAATTATAGAATATCCCGGGAGTGGCGTCGTCGACATCATCGTACGCGTCGGAGTTTTTTTTTATTTTCTCCGTCGTCATCGTTCGGTGGCTTCCTATTACCAGGGCAGCGGTTTGCTTGTATGCATGGTAAATTTATCGTAAAATTATTCCTAGTTCCCTAGCCATTGCTCGTGCTGAGGATGTGTGGAGGATCACGAAACGCTGAAAAGATTACCCAGCCCGCGCTTTCCATTGTGTGGCACCATTGTGGTTCCTGTAGGTGCCAGGGCTCATCAGACACTGTGGTAAATTTGACCTTACATTTTCTCCCTGATAGTGGTTTTTTCTCAAGTATTTCTTTTGGTGATCTAGAATCATCAATGTTCGGAAATGTTGTTAATCGATTTAAAATTCTTTAATCCATTCAACGGAGAAAAGCAGCTGGTTAGCGGACGGATTTTAAATGTACGACCCACAGAACAATGAACAAGTTTTGAAGATCACACATACACACACGCATGATCAATTAACTTTCAAGAGCAACACGTTCCACGCTATCTCGTTGTTTTGTTTTTGGTGCGTAGAAGAGAAATAGAGGCACCAGAAATAGTTGTTTGCGTGCTGGTTCGTGTACGGACATCACGTACGCAGAAACAGCATCATTAAACAAGCCAATTCCGGATCCGAACGAAGCGAAAGGAACACGTCAAATCTTCGACCATCATCGTCATTACGAGGCAGGGCAGGTGCCCCCGAGGCCGGTATGGTCAAAACCGAAACCAGAAGCGTTTAGGCGATCCTTTCCAAACTAATGCCGCAGCCGCCACCAGCAGCAAACTGTGGTGGTGCGACTGTCGAATGTCGCTAGTGCTTCGAGATCGCGATCGAACGTAGATTGTTTCGATCGTCCGCCATTTCCAATTCCTCGGCGGGCTCTCGGCATGGGTAAAGGAAGAGTTTCTATTTATTTTCTCCTTCATGTGTCGCTGTTTTTTTTTTGTCTTGTTGTTGTCTGCTCTTCACGATCGATCGACTTGTTTCGAACGTTACGATCGTCAATGATTTGCTAGATTATTAGCTTAAGAAGGAGGAGATCTCTTCTCGTTGTCGAACCTGCTCGTGCAGGCAGTGGAATCTTCTTCAAGGGCTTTTGGGGAAGGCTTTTTTCCTCCCTCCCGAACTCGAAGAAGTGTATCGTAAATTACATGATGATGATGATGGGAGAGTTTTTTTCTCGTTATTGTTGTTGTTGTTGTTGTGATCGTTCGTCCCGTTTCTTCATGCGTGGAAAAAATATGGCGAAGGATACCTCGATACGGGAACCCGGGAATGTGTTCGATTCGGCAGTTTGATCCGGCCCAGTTCGAACGCTTATACATCCAGCAGGCGGAGAACTTGAATCAGTAAAAAGTTACGGAGCGAATCTAAAAAACAAAAAAAAAAATAAAGAGCCAGGAATCGTTAGCGAGACCCTGAAACGCGCCCGGGATGATCCGGTAGGAGTAAAGAGAGAAAAAATAGATTATCGAAGAAGACGAAGAAGCAACAACAAAAAATCCAAATCACCAACCAACCGGGCCTAAAACCTGTGCCGTGCCCTGGCGGTATGGTCGTGTATTCTTCGGCGCCTTAGCTTTGGTGGGAGATCCCGACCCAGCGGTCTGCGTCGGTTCTGGGTGGAACAGGTGAAATTTCATCACCAACACGCGAAGAGATGAGCTATCGGCGGGAACGGGTGGTGGTTGAACTTTCTCCTAATGAGGTGTTGACCTAGAACCCACTTTCACCGCACATCGGCTGAGCAGTGCGGAGGCACACCGGGCATTCGTTCGTGGTGTGATGTTTTCTACGATTCCAATTGGACTTTGTAGTGGCAGAAAACTGGTGCATATATTCATAAACGGATTTGAAAAATATTGATATCTTACAGGAGTAATACTACCTTGTTGTTGTAAGACGTACACTACTCCTTTTTATTAATAGACGAAATATCTTGGGAGATATAGGCATATTGATCAAGTTTCTAATGATATACTAACATAATAAAATCAGTATAATAAGCGGACAAACAAAGCATTCCATCATACTTCTTTATTACGATCGAATACACCGAATGTAAGGGACCGTTGCATAAGATTTTTGTTTTTGTTTTGGTAGCAGTATTTCCCCAGTTATGCTTCGTACTGATGGTACCATTTTGCTTACCTTTTTTTTTCTTTCCTTTTCCTCTCTCATCGGCAGGTATGTAACATTGGCAAATCTGGTAGCACACCAGCCACAAACATCCGTGCGGCAAATCGAACAAGAAAGTACCAACCAAACCAACCAGACGGACACCTCAATTGGCGCTACGATTGCGCGCGTTCGCTGAGCCCGTGCGCCATGATTTTGGAGGTGGCCGCGTGATGTACGGTAACAGATTTTTGGTGGGTAACCCCTTACATAATGCTTCGAAATGAGGCTCGAAGCGCGACTAAGCAACGGAACTAATCGTTTTCACTTTTGCCACCCCGCCAGCGCGAGAGAGGGTGTGTTGTGGCAATTTGGAGAAGCAAAATTCATACCGCACACACAGGGCACACCGCAGCACAGTACGGCACTGCTGCGGTACGATCTGATCGTGGTCAATGATGAACTAACTTCACAATTTTGCTGTGTGTGTGTTTTTTTTTGTTGCACTATCCCTTTCTCCCTATCATCGGTCGGTACTGTTTTGCAATTTTATGCGCTTACGCTTCCGGCAAAGTAGATACACGAAAAGGATACGAACTTACGTATGGCGCACGTATTAAGGTGTAACCATCATATAGGAGGCGAACAGTGGCGAGAGGGTAATGTTTCGCAAAAGGAATTGAATCGAGAGAGAGAGAGAGAGCTACAGAAAAAAAGGAAATATAGGCAAATATTAAATAATGCAAACGAAATTTAAGCTGTTGAAGGTGAAAGAAAAACCTAAAAAAACTCCATTTTGCGCATGTAAACCGTGTAGCGCAAGTAGCGCGTTTTGTGCATTTTTTCGTATTTGGCACTGGTGTTTAGGGATTTTTTTTTCTCTCCTGACGATAGTTTCGCTCCGCAACGGAATATGCCGATCGATCGCGTACTTTCACTTTATGCGCATTGCACGTGCGCCAGCTGGGTGCAAAAATTAATAATGAAAGAGTCCGCACGGCGCATGGCCGAAACAATATTAAACGTAAAGTAAAGGGAGATTATGGTCCAAGGTAAAATTAGTAAACGATTCGTTGTAGTAAATCGAAACGTTTGGCTGGTTAAAATAGTGGCGTGGGTGATATATTTTGTTCATTATTTTAAAACAATTCCCTTCATGTGCTTTATGAAAAAAAAAAACGAAAATGAAAAACAAAAATTGTACAAAAAGAAACGATCGCGAGTGACGGTGTAAACTCGCTAGCGTCATCTGTCTTATCGCAGACCAATCATTCACTTTTTCCCACCGGTGCTAGAGTGTGCTTATGGTTGAAGCAAAACTGTACTGCACTTTCCGAAGCTGCACCACACTCACCGTCCCGGCCGGGGCTTACCGATGGCACAAAGCCTACCGATTGGGGGGAAAATTAAAATAAAACCAGTAATAAAGCACCCGCGTTTTTAAAAGCTGAACAGTTTAATGGGTTTTTCCCCCACCCTCCGCCCGTTTCCCTTCCCGGGTGGTACAAAGTGGAAGTGAAATTGAAGAAAAATGAACAGCCACGATGAAGGGATGCAGTTTTTCTCTACTCCATCTCTCTCTCACACACACGTTGCCCATTCACTCGCATCGTTGCAGTATCTTTAACGGCGGCTTATGGTTTCGAATGCAGTTTTGTTAAACTGTTAAACGGGAGTAACGACTCCGACTCTGTGGAGGAGCCCCCCCCCCCCGCCCCCGAAAACCCCCATCACTTTCCTGCCAAATCGATCGCGATCGCTGCGAAGAAACAAAAGGCGGCAGGCAGTATTATTGCCGACCGTACGCCTAATTATTTAATTATTTTTTCAACTGATAATCGATCATTCGAATGGTGCAATTATCGTGGCGAGATAGTTTGGCTAGAAAGTAACCAAAGCACCCCCATTCCCCACTAGTGGGTGGTATGGAAGGTGGAAAAAGGAGATCATTTCGGTTCGTTCGGTTAGTAACGTTTAAGCGAGAGGAGCTGTGTTTACCATTACCATTTCACGGTACGCAATCACAAACGAAAAGCAGCAATAATGCAATAATGCTGCCTATTGCTATTGCTATGGAGTGCCTTTCCTTCCTCCAGCATCTCCCCCACCTCCCATCACGATAAGTAAATAGGGTCGGGTTGATCGATCCTTGCATCTTGAGGTGAGGGTCGTGATCGATGACTGGGATGGCATGGTGTGGCATATCAAGATCACTGCTGCTTATCGGGAGCGGTAGCCACTGGCACAGCAACAGCAACACCAATGCGATACGAAACCACCGGGACCGATCGATTGTGATGAATGTGAGTTCCCTGCAGTTGGTGGTGTTTTTGTTTTTCCCTTTTCGTCTTTAAACCCGATCGAAAGAATGCAACATATCGACATACAGCATAAAGGCGAGAGGATCGGGCATACAAGGGGGCCACACCAGAAAACGAACTGCCGATGCGGGCTATGTACGGGCAAAGCAACAAATGACGACGTAACGTGCTCTGCCGTACCGTTTTCCCCGTTGCACGTCGGTGCCATACTGGCTTGCTAGGGGCGGCACACCCGACTCGATGCTCGATGGGAAGCGTATATTGGGTGTGGGTACGCGATTGTATGCCCGATTGGGTTGTAACTTTGCCAGCTCTGGTAAAGAGATTTATGATGCAGATGCAGTGTGCGAGATATTCAAGGGTGTATACGCAAAAAAACATGGACTGTTATTTAATTCATTTTAATTTAATTTTTGTAAACAAAAATTGACTCCTAAAATAGGTAAAAAAACTAGTGTTTTGATCAGTAAAACAGAAGAGTTTCAATAATCTATTCAATTATTTTCATACTAATTGATTAAATTTAGTATATTTTCTCATCTGATACCTTTCTTTTTATCGCAGAGCAGTTTCATCCAGCTTGTTGATTTATTTATGATCTCCCCATGACGACTCTATTCGCAACGGTAACGGGTCTGGTGTATTCCAACTGGACATTCTTGTTACAATTTTCCAGTTTTCCTTTCCCTGCCCTATCGGCGCGCTTCTCCCGTTTGCTGGAGTCGATTACTTTAAAGCCAACATTTAAGGCTTAAGAGACTGGGCGGAAGCGTTGCAGCCACGTCGGTCTATGCTTCATCGAGCGCAAGGCACTGTAGGATGCGTTCCGTACGCATGTGCGCTTATGGTACGTGCAGTAATTAAACCAAATACATACTCGCCGCCGATCTAGATCGTGTGTGCCGGTGTGAGCATGTGTGTTTGAAACGGTTGCTTGCCGGAATTTGACAAAACGGACATGCGACGCGGCAAACCAGAAGGCAAGTTGCTTCAACTCCGCATATCTTCCCAGCTAACGGGTTTCGGGTTTATATCTTCTTGCTCCAATGAAAAACAGTACCAAACCGTCCGCTTGGATGGTGTGGAAAACTCGCACACGAGTCGCATGCGCAAATCGGTACGGCATGGGAAAACTCTCTGGGCAGGAGGAAATGTCACGTTGCAATGGGCGCAATTGGAAACTGCACTGTGTGTGCACCGGGCGATTGAATGTGCAATGTGTGCGTTTTCCTCTATTTTTAGCTAACCGAATCCGTGCTAGATGCGCCGGGGTTGGGTTGAAGCTGACCGGGAAATGGAAATTACACCGATGGGTTGGAAAAGTCGTGTGCCGTGATTTTCTGCTACCAAACGGACGATTCGCGTAAGCGTAAAAGTGTTTCAATCACCACTCCGTCGCTGGTTCCCCTTTACGGCCGTGGTGCAATTCCAATTCCCAGTTGCGAGTGATGGTGCACTATTTCCCGTACGAAGTAGAAAATCTATTTTCGCGTAGAATCACTCCCGGGGCACCACACGGTCCGAATGGCACCGAAGTGCCAAGTGAAAAACAAAAAAAAAAAACCCTCCCGTTAAAAAGGGTCCCGTAACGATGAGTCATCGTGCGGTGCGCTGTTTGCTGCCCGGGACGTTAAAAAGCCTGTCCTGAATTTGGCACAGGCGTGTGTGGAAATGGCCGTTTCCATTTGTTCGGCGTGCTGCACGTAAATTTGTCATCGGAGATCGGGAAATGTTGCGCATCGCATGGTTTAAGTGATGTTTGGTTCGTAAATCCATCAACCGGGCGAGCGAAAGCGATTTGCAATTGGGACGGCGCACCGCGGTGCTGTTTTCATTTCTACAATGTGCGAACACAAGGCATTGCGAAAATTGCGTTCAATTTGTAACAGCATTCTAAAGCGCCTTTAAAAATAAATATATTTTAATGGACTTTTCGAAAAGCATACAGCAATAAACGTTGGATCGCTTTAGTTTTTAATAGCCTGGTAACTCAGGTTACTGAGGAGAGGATCATGGTCTAATGGTAAGGGTGTTAATCGCCGTTCGTCACTGGACCCGTACAAGATCCCATCTAGATCGTTTCGTTGTAGCAAAAGGGACTAATTTATCGAGATATGTAGGATTAGATGAAGTATAAAGTATGCCATTTCAATGACATTTAAATGTTGCTAGTAAGTCAATTTTAGTTCAAGAATCATAAGAAATATTGTAAATTCTGACAAATTATACTAACGCCATCTGTTGGTCAATTTGTTCAAATGTCAATGCATCGATCAATGTCAGCAATGTTTCCCTGTATTCCTCTGACTTTCAGCTGTGAATTAATCACGCAAAATAAATTCAGCGTTCTTTTTCCTTCGCTAAGAGGAAAATCTCCTCCTCCCGTTAGGCCGGTTAGGCCTTCAAACACCAAAATAACTGCACTCACGGGGTTGGCTTTTGTGTAACCGGGGGCCCGGTCAAGGTTAGCTTACGGGGGCCTCGCCGATGTTTAATGGGCCGGCGTTAACCGTGTGCAGTTCCGAGGTGTGCCCAGATTCACAATCGTGGAGCGTGCAAAGTGAGCAGTTCTGTTCTTTTTTCCACCCTTCTGTTCTGTGATTCTTTGCATGCTTCAGCCACATTCGGTGCAGTGAGAGCATGGGTGAGCATTAAAAAAAAAATGTAATCACACAAAGGCACAGCGTGGTGGGTGCTTCGGTGGTGTGTGTATGTGTGATCGCTTGACGGACGAATGTCGGTACGGACCGTTCAAACGAGAACGCCGCGCAGGAAACGGTAGCAGAACCGGTGGCAGATTTGCATCACTCTTACCAAAACGGGGGTCTCACCGGTGCATTCGCTGCATGCGGTGGTAAGAAGGATGATTACGTTTCGTGATCGTTCGAGCCTACCTGCTGATTATGCGGGGTAGTTCCACATGGCAGCAAAACCCCATCAACGTTCAGGAGTGGCCGCGTCCAGGAGGTTCGCGTTCAAGAACAGCCGTAGAAAGTGATCGAGCAGAGAACGTACCGCTGTTTTGGTTCCTGCGTTGAAAAGCGTTTCCATTTGCATTGCAACACCTCTTTTGAGTTCATCCATCCTTATTGCTTTGGCCCTATAGCTAATTGCATTCATGATCGAGCTTGCAATTTTTGCTGGATGGTTCTAACCTTACTTAAAATTCCATCTAAACTAGGTACGTCTAGAAGAGAATGTTTATAACGATCTTACAAAACGGAACGGAACGGAATGGAAGTTTTGTTCGTACTACTTCCATTTGTTTCCTTATTCCATATTCACTTGACAGACTTGCGCTTCCCGATTTCGCTCTGGTCGGAATTGCGGAAGATCGCCGAGAGTTTGGAAATACGATCACTTTAGCCTACATTGTAGTAGGGTACTGGCGCAACCCTTCCCATACGATGCGGAGGGTGTGTTTGAAATCGATACCGCACTCGACTACAATTTCCACTCATACAAACAAACTTACGGTTTTGTTGCGCAAGTGGAACGATGAGACGAATCGCGCGGGCCGCGAATATGAATGAGCTCGGTTCGATCGTACCGCATCGTTAGCGTTTCGCTCTCGAAGCCGTCTCAGCCGCCTCAAGAGCGCCCTAGATAGGCGACCGATCGGTGATCTCGATCGAAAAACCTCCCTGCTCAAGCTATAGGGATGGTGTTCCACCGAATGATAGGCGATGTGTGACAAACGTCCATCGGCCCCAAACGTCACCGGGCGGAAGAAAACTGGGTGAAAAGTATCGATTTTGGTTCGGGTTGAGGATTTTGTACGCTTTCCTACGATCGCTAGCGAACGCACATGTGCGACAACATGTGTTTCTGGTATGTTTATGTTTATGCTGCAAGCAGCGAGCACAACCATGGCCCGCGGTCTGGTCCAGCCATCATCGGCCGATCGGCCGTCAGTCGAAGGCGAATGTACACACAATTTCCCGTACCGGGTATGTTGCGTTTCTGGCTTTTCACCGGGTGCATGCTACCCAAGGGAGGAAGGTTGTTTGGTATGTATGTGTGTGTGTGTGCATGAGGCGGGTGGGAACATGTTACCGAGCCGTCACTCGTGTTTGTGTGTGTGTGTGTGTATATATATAGGTCATGTTTGCCCAGCGCAGCATAATAAATTGTGGAGCTCGAACATTGCGTTGGACGTACATGGCTTTTTATGGCATACGTGTGCGCGCGTGCGTGTGTGTATATGTTGCAGTGAAAGAGTAAGAACAAATAGAAATGGTGCAATGTTGATACAAATTGCTTGCTGGGACAAAAACGAAGAAAGAAAAAGCACACAACAGTTAACAGTAAAGCGCTCCTACACGAACTCTTTTGCTTTTGGGCAAGTGTTGGAAATGTGCAAATTAATGAAAATCACGTGCCCAACAAGAGGGAGAAAGAGAGCGTATAGTAAGCTGCTATAATGCCACGAGTGTGTCACGATATGATCGATGATTTTCCAAGAATGAAAACATCGAGAACGACATCGTCTGCCGCACAAACGAAGTTCCAAGTTCCAGGAAATCGCAAAACTGTTTATTGCTCCCTCATCAACACATTCTCCGGGGGTTTAGTTTTATGGCGTTTTATTTGTTTGCCGTGCGATGCGATGTATTAAATGCGTAATTCGTCGAAATCGGTATGTTCTAATTGCTGCATGCCGGTTGGTCCGGTAATCATCCGGCAGCATCTTGTGTGGGCCGTCTGGCAAAAGTGGCCGTCAGACAAAATGCCAGAAAGTAAACGCAAGTCAGTTTATAAATCATATTTTCTAAACACCACGACGAGCAAGACCCGACCATCGGTGAACGCGAAATACTTGTTCCACCCTTTTTTTTTGTCTTTCAACCCCAACCCAGCTGGTGTTTCTACACACGTGAAGGAGCGTACGCAACCGCAGCAGGAAGATTTATAGTCGAGCTCGTATCTCTTCAACGTATCATCTACTTCTCGCTTCTTCTATTTTTTTTTCGGCGGCAACAAAACGACGAATTACGGTAGCTATTATAGAGCAGCTGGGTGAGAAGGGGGAAGTAGCGGTGTCTTGGGCTCATATTCCAACGCGACATTCATCTTCTTGCCGTGGTTCAATTCTAGAATTCTACAATATCTCTCTCTATCTCGACGCACCTTCGTTGGAGTGAAGATACCCTCAAAAACCCGCGTATGGGGCGAAGTTTTCGTAGCGAAAATATCTTCATCACACGCAGCTTCATTACGCAGGCTGGTGCGGAATGTTGGCTAGGAATGGAATTTAATCGAGCACTGATTGTTTTTCCCTGTTTTGGTCCTCTGCATGCTTGTAGCTTCTGGATCTTTGAAGGTTTGATTTCAGCTAGCAGAGTCTTCGGTTGTGGAGTTTTTGAGAGTTCCTATTTTTGCCTGCCTGTCCGATCGTCTACGGAAGATGTGAAGAGCACCGTAAGAGAGAAGAAGATCCCCTAAACACGTGAAGATAACACGCTCACAAAAAACTGCTGGCACATGTGCGGTCCATGGCGGGGTTTCTTTTAAGAAATAAAATTTTAATGGGATACGATATGCTAGTTGTTGAAAATTGTTTTTTTTGCTTGCTTGCTCGGGAGTGAGTTTGTTTGTTTTTTTGGACGTGCGCTTCATATACACGTCGTTTGGAAACTTAGTTCCCTGCTAAGTGATGAGTTCGCAAACGGAAAGGGAAAGGTAGTGTGGTAGTGTTGATGAGGATGGAGTTGCAATTCGGTTTGCTCGTTTGTTATTTTTAGCGGCGTTTGTTTTTATGTAATTTTATTGGATTTTTTGTTCTGTTGTACTTCTTTTTTTATTGCACACCAACAACATCGTACGTTCTTTTGCACAGGGGTTCGCCCGCACGCGTCCGATCGCCGTCCAGCTGGTGCTTCCGAATGTCAAAAGTCTTTGAACCTTGAGTGGCCGTGTTCGCCCAAGGTCAATGGTAATTAGCAAAACTTGACGAAATTAAAGCACCCGTCCGTACTCGTCCGCTGCTGACGACGATGTGGACAATCCTGCGCAAAGAAAGTGATTAGAACACTTGGCGTACGATGAAGCTGTTGTATTATGCGTGGCATCAGCGTACCAATTATAATGACCGACGGATGGGGACTCCGTCCGGGACCACTTCTCAGGCGACTGTCATCCGAAACCAGTGTGAGGATCGCAAGTACACGATCGCATCAATTATGGGTCCTCACATTTCATGCGATAAATCGGGAAAATCTACACGATCTACATGATAGATGCTATCTTCGCAGCGATCGGATGCGTGGATCCCGCCAGTATGTTCGCAGCGATCGCCAAGGGTCCAGCGAGATGTGATCCTCCGTGCACGCTGCGAGACCGTTAAGGATGGGGAACCCGTTTTCGGGCAGCTTCAATTGCCCGCCTATTTCTGCGTCCCGGTAAGGGCAACGGACTTGTTTGCACATATTTGACTGTCATCTGTCATCGGTCATCGGGGGTGAAATGGTTGGACATTGGTCGATATTTCTGTCCCGTCGCATTGGCACCGCAAATATGTCGTGTGCGATGGAAACGAACGCACCGTTATCGGATCTTTCCAGCCGATCGATTGATTTGAAGCTGGTCGACGGTCCAGGGGTTTGGGTTGTGTTCGCGGGTGCATCGTTACAGCGCGGAGAATGCGACGGTAAATTGGTCTATCGTTGTATCTTGCTTTCCGTTCTCACTGGCAACGCGTTGGACATAGTACAATTTAAGTAAGACATACGCATGAAGTCATTATTTACCATCATCAGGGTGCTATGGCCTGGTAGTAGAGTTTCATGGGACGCTTCATTGGTAGGTTGGATTAGTTAGAAAATTGCCCACAATGATAATCTTCGAACGGATGCGTAGCGGAAGATGCACCTAGATGTGCTCTCCGATCGATTGTCAAAACATTGCATCTCGCAGTAGTATCGCTCTGTACCGTACCAGTTGCGTTGGTACTGGATCCATGCTCGCTCCATATGTGGCAAATCTATGCGCCATTTCGGTGGGTGTGATTATCTTTTCAACGTCCATCAAGCGGGAAGTTGAATTGTTGCGTTGAGCGGCGAATGCCCGTTGTATAGAATTGTTTCCCGGCCCGGGTTTCACCAAAGCGTCGATGGCGCGTGTCGTCTCAGCTATATCTCACCCGCACCTATCCGATCCTGCACGCGGGGCAATGTTAGAAATAGTCCCGCAGAACGGGCGACGGTTCAATCTTTGTCGGGAAGAACTCAATCTTGTTTGGCCGTTGGTGGATACATACACTGCGCTTCGAAATGGGAGAAAACTCATCAGCAACGGCGTAACTCGAGCGCGTGTAATGGTTTCGCTCTATTTATGGAATTTTCAAATTATCTTTCGCCATCGCGGTCGTCCGGTCTGCCGTCTTCATCGTTTGGTGAGTCAATACAGTTTCGAGTTCATGCAATTGGTCGATGTGTCGATTCTTCAGCAACTTTGGTTGGTTGGATGTACGAGAAAGACCACAAATGTGTACAGTGCTCACTGTTACCTTCGTGAGTTCCTCCGCCAAGGTGCAGTCGCTTTTTGGGACAGCATACATGTGACATGTCAGCAATATCCCGAGGATCTTGATGAATTCGCATTCCATCGCTCGAGCAGCGGGAATCGTCTTCACGACCTGCTGTGACCTCAATAATCTCACTCCAAAGTGCAGCCCGGATGCATATCGGCGATGATCAGTATCCGCCGATGGGGAAGTTCCACGTGGAAGACACCTGAAACCTCCGGGGTTTAAAAGCTGTGGCAAAATAGGCGGAAATAAAGTATCATTGCTTCTGTTCGAGATGCGCGACTGAAGATAAGAAATGCAGGAGGTACTCTCTCTCCCCCATTCCCCCTGCAGGTAATTTGTCCCGCGCCAGCAAGGGTGACAAACGCTAGACGATGTCAACGGATACGATCAATCATTTTTCCATCCACCCATAGTGGCTGTGCGCTAGAGAAGTGGGTCACGCCACCAACACCGCACAGCTGTGGAAAGCTAATGGGTGTCGGCTGACATTCGACTGATTCAATGACCTCCTGGCGCGTTTCTAGGTCTCTGACAGCTGCTAAGCCATATTGGCCACTGGGCTGATCCGATCGTCATTAGATTTCAATCTGTCATCCATGGCCGGGGAATTTCTATGGGCGTGCTGTGTACGGTACTGGGTCAACATCCTTTTAGAGCGACAAAGCTTAGCAAAAACATCAAGCGATGGTGGTTATTAACTTTAAATTTCACGCACCCTGAACTCGACGCAAACAAATGGGACATCGATGGCCCGGGACCGTGAGTTCAGCAAATCTCCGGTGTGCTGCTGAATCATTAGACAGACGACGACACGAAGATACTGACTGATGGTGTGTTGAAATGTACAATAACAATATTAAGAGTGAAAAAAAGCACACACAAACCGAACGTCCATATTGGGATGTAACAGGCAGGAATAGGGAAGAGATAGAGAAAAAAGAATAAATGAACGAACACCCCAAAACCCGTACATTGACCGATTATGATGACTGTTCGGTACCGGGTGTGTGTACTGATGGAGGACATCCGAAAAAGGGCTGTCCGGAACTTCCACCACCTAGTGAGGGATAAAGTCAACGGTTTATACGTACGCTAGCCTGTCTGCTGTGTCTTCTGCCAGGTCAAGCACACTTTCGCGATGAGGCTGCATTTTCTTTTGACACCCAAGTCCCCAAACAATTTACCGAGCGTTGGACGTGTTCTTCACATTATGGACAAATTTCTTCGTTTTTCTCGTGTAACTTGCGAAGCGAATGCTGATTGTGGGTCAGCCCGTTTCGGTGAGGGCGTTAATTGTGTGCGGTGAAGATTCTCAGCATGAACCCTACCCCGGTCAGCACTGTTCCGGGATGAAAGACGATTTCCCATTTTCGTTCGATTCCCCAAATTTGGCGCTTGCAGTGAGGAACGCCTTATAGAAATTTGCAAATATGATGAACGCTACCGGGCCCATTGCCACACATTTCTCCCGCACGGTTCAAGAAATTGTTGACCCGCGGGAAGTGATTATTAATTTTAAACCATTCCTGCGGAGCTCGAGGACCGTTTGGCGATGATGACAGTGGCGGTGCTGTTGGGTTAGCATTATCATCATTTGTCTGGCGATGTGTGGCTGCGTGCGGCGTGGCCGGGGGTTGCTGATGGGTGTGAAAATTGGAAGGCAATTTAACTACCATATCGAATCAGAATCTGGAAGGTGTTGTTCTCCATCGGTGCCACCACCACCCAAGCCCAAAGTTGGTGCCGGACAGCTAGTTTTGCATGTTTCGTTTTAACTTCGAAACGGTATTTATGGTGAAAAGGCCGGTTAATGCCTTGTGCGATGTGTCGAGTGTGTAGGCCATGTTCGACAGCATCCACCGGTGGGATCGGTTTGGAGGGCAAACAATAAGCACAGGAGTTTGGTCGGTGAGTGTGTGTGTATTTTTTATATGTTCAGCGTGGGGGTTACCGGGATTTGGTTTGGGACCCCAACGTGCTTGACCTCCATTGTGCGTGGAGGTAGGAAAATCGCACCTGCAAGCGTTTTTCAGCACTACATAACGGTTATGGCGATTAGGTTTGATTGTCCATTGTGACAAATTGCCGGCGATGTGTGGCGTTCTTTCTGCCTGCAGCCCGAAGATGATTGGTTGAGGTCTTTATGGGTGTATTGAATTTATGGCAGCAGGAAACCATAAAAATGTTTCGTGTGGGTTTTTCGATTCGGAGCGGTATCTTTGTGCGGGTTGTTCTCGTTATTATTTCTCGGTATTGTATTCTATGAATAAAGAAAGATAGATTTAACGTTTGATTGAATTTCTTTCTACGAAGCAATGAACCTCTTTCGGTGTAACGAAAACGTTATTTGAAATTCTTTGTAAAGTAAACNGATGATTGGTTGAGGTCTTTATGGGTGTATTGAATTTATGGCAGCAGGAAACCATAAAAATGTTTCGTGTGGGTTTTTCGATTCGGAGCGGTATCTTTGTGCGGGTTGTTCTCGTTATTATTTCTCGGTATTGTATTCTATGAATAAAGAAAGATAGATTTAACGTTTGATTGAATTTCTTTCTACGAAGCAATGAACCTCTTTCGGTGTAACGAAAACGTTATTTGAAATTCTTTGTAAAGTAAACATTCTTAACTAAAATGTTTACTTGATCAAAGAACGGACGGATCTTGCGTAAATTTATGCAGTGCGTAACCGTACCAGAGCAAACAAGATACGAGGAAACAATTCCACCTTATGGGCAAATTAAACTACTGGTTAAAAGATCTTCTCCTCGAAACGGCGTCATAAAATTGAAAAAAAAATCAACAAATTAAGAGGACCTTTTTTTCTACAAAAAAAAAAAAACAACAAAACACAACAACCCAACGACCGCCGTACGTGAAACGGCGAAGGAATGGTGCGAATGCTTCAAACCGGTGCCCCATCGGGATGGCGGACTGGCTGGCTGGCACGACAAATATGCCTAATTAACGAAAAACAACCGGTGGCCTCCGGAATGTTGACGGCGGCGAAAAGCAAACGAAACGGACCTGCTCATTTTCGGGACGCCAGCGCAACGTTTGTCGGTCGCTCAGATGCACGGTTGTCCGCTTGCCACGTGCGCCATTTTCGTGCCATTTGTTCCCTTTCCAACCTTCAACAGGGTCTACGGGGTCTTCTTCTTGCGTGGGGACGCGTTCGGTTTTTTTTTCTTCTGTTTTTAGTTTTTGAACGGTGGCTAAAAGACGGCTGTTCAAACTCGAACGGTGCATAATAGCAGCACTTTTACCCCGTGTCGATTTTGTCCGTTCAGCAGGTTTAAATGGTGCTGGACGCTATCGTACCGGTACGGTGGTTGGTAAAGTGGACGATCGTTTACGGATCTAGGAACACGTTCCGAAGTCTAGCGTGCGTTTCGGAGCAGTTTCTGAAGGCATCCCAAAACCGGTGCTAAACGCCAACGTGATCGGATGGGGTTTTTTTTTTCCTGTACATGTGTGTGTGTGTATGTTGTTATTTGCCCCAGACAAACGAATAATTAGCCCTCACGATAGACTGTCTGCCGAAATTAAAGTTTCGACCAGGCGATGTAAGATGATCCTAAACCTCCAATCCTTCAAAGACTTTCAATCTCCGCCAAAGAGCACAGAGCAGTGGAATAAAACCAACACAAAGACGGCACATGAAACGCAAACTCGTAAGATTGGGTAGCGAAACGGAAATTGATGGTGGTGTCTGGAGAAGTCGTCTCAGAGCTCCTGGCTGGAACCAGAAGCTAGAAAAGCATGGGAGATGAAGTGGCAACATAATGATGCTGCACCAAGGTATCTCGGAACAGACAGCGGCATTTGGGAGAGTGGTGAACGTGATATCCGATGTTTTTTTTTTTGTTTTTCGATCGTTTACAAACATGCAATGATCAGCTCTGAAAGGTTGAAAATGCTCTGCGTACTTCCGATATTGGAGCTGACAGCATTGGTGAGAATGTTGGGCTCGAAATGTACAAAAAGACATCCAAAAGAGACCTTGCGTGAAGAAGCATTCAGCTGTATAGAATTGGCAGCGATGATCCTCACAACAAAGTTGCATCTCTCATGTCGATGGTACAGGCTTCTGTTATCCAACTTTATTACTTCCAAATGCTTGCCTTGCCACTGTCCTTTGGTGGACATCAATTTGGTGTAAAATGCAGATTACCGCCAGTACCTCATCTTTGCCGCAGGTTACGTCTTGTCGCGGCTCACCTGTTCCGTGTTTGGAACCAAAAATTAACTCACACACGCTGTAATCTGATTCCACTTCGATCAATAGTGAGCAACCGAGGGGCTTAGGGATTTTACCGGTGGTTGAGAATCCCGGAGAAGTTTATGCCGATTATTGCAGACACGATACACGAACGTAGCCTTAATCGTGCTAATGATTTTTTAATTGTACTACTATTCGGGAGTTGGGGCTTTTTGGAAGGGAAAGAAATGAAGGGTGCACCACTTCTAGCACGACACGACGCAGCGGTCCGTGAGGCTGAAACCTAGACCGGTGGAGGTAATTTTTGGTGAATGTTTCCAAATAACAGCCCAACTGGATTCGGGGACTGGTTTTCGGTGCACGAGATCATGCTCCAATGGAAGCCGACGATTCGCGATCGCTATCAGCTCAGGGCAGGCGGGACGTGCGGTGCATTGGTGGACCTTCCACGCAACCGAAACCGGGTGTTATTGTAGCCGATCGCAAGAAAATTGGTCCGTAATTTCTGAGAAGGTGGTACGTGCCCGCAGTCTCCGCATTGTTGCACGCATGCGTGAACTGATCCGATCGCCGTTGTATCATCGCCGTATCTTCGCGCTTAAGATCACGCTCGGGTTTTGGCGGGTCTCTGCCGGGTTCGTACATCACAAGCGGTGGTTCAACCACGTGTGTGTGTGTGTATGTGTGGGGAGTGGGGGATCATGCGAATGGAGACATCATAATTGAGCTGCCGGTTCGATGCGGCACATGAGCAGACTGCGAGTGCACGCTCGATCGTGCGCGGAAGTTTGACCGTAGGTAGTCCCCGAATTCGACTCCAGGTGTACACATACGAGCGCAAGGCTGACTAATTAGGCTTACAAAGTTGATTGATCGTTGCCGGGTTTGCTTTCCTCCACACTGCTGGATGCGGTAACTTTCGGACGCGTAATTCTTCATCCTGCGCGCGGGAAGTTGTTCGCGGCGGAAGGAAACGGTTACATTTTGTGTTCTGCGTGTGGGACTTGAAACAAGTTTCCACCTTGTTGCCACATGTTGAAATATTTATAGGATTTGACCTCAATTTAAAATCCAATTGTTGAGGGGGAGGACATATTCCAGCATGTCGTCATTCACCTTTAAAATGAATCGCACAATATGCGGATTAGAACCCACCTCACTACTAATGGACGATCTGCTGAGGGTGAGGTTCAGCAATATGAAGAATCGTTCGCATCGTTAAAATAACATATCTTTTGCCTCGTGAAACAAGTGAAGCTCCATGCGAGTGCGAGTTTTACGAGTGCAGACCCGCAGTCCAACACACAATATTACATTATTCATGTACCGTCGGACCTACCTGGCGTAACTAATGACTCCGACGCGAATAAACAACTCTATAATTCATTCAATCATACAGCAGAATATTAACAACATCGCGCTAATGTTCTCACCTGTTCGTTCGCTTCCTTTCCGTTTCGTTGCAGGTAAGCGTCCTCCACCGTAACGCAGTGCGTCAAGTCCACCTATACACCCACTCTCAGGGCTCTGTTGCGCGACAACAAACAGTACGGCGGTCGGACGGGGTGTGGGGGAAAAGGCAAAACAAATCCGTAGCAAACCCAACCAACGTACGCATCGTGGCTGCTGCATCGTCATGCTCTGGGGACTGGATTTGCGCCCCCACATCGTCAAACGTATAAACCCTTTCCCGGAAAGGCGACACGGACACGCGGTTTACGCTGTGTCGCGGCTAACGTCATTTGGAAATTCGCAATCTCACCATAGCACTGTGGCTGTATTGGCCCCCTTCGGGCGGATTAGCTTTGCATGGTTGTAGATTTAAGTGCTGGAAATAACTCTGTAACACACAGGTGGACTTAGCCCACCGGACTCTTCCGTCCGGAAATTTCTAGCTGACCTTGTCAACCCTTGTGGTTGTGTGGATGTCTCACCCAGAAGTAGTAACACCATTCCAGAATGCCCACTACATCTTGTTGAAAGATGTTAAAAAGTCATAAAAAATTGAACTGAAAAAAACATAAAGCCTGCGGAGGAAGTGCGGATCAACTGATGGGTAATAGGTTGAGGGAACAGAACGTAAAGTGGCCACACAAAACACTTAATATGTCAAAGAAAATACTGCCAGCCGGAATATCTGAAAGTGGGGAGCTGGGTGAACGGGCGTCACAGCTGCGCTACACGTCTCCGGAGCAAATCGAATGTGACCCACCTGCAAAACAGCCCGAGCCCGTGTCGTGCTAAATGTGTCGTCATGCGCAGGTGAATTTCGCATCGCGCAGCAAATTGCTACCCCACTTCCGGTTGTCGGGCTGGATGAACGCGGATTCAGTGCGACACCTTCCAGCGGGATAGCGGGTTGCATGGGCAGGTTAATCAGGTGACCACCGTGTCCCGTTCTCCGCTCAATGTCAACTTTTGCACCATTGATCTCCTGTGAAGGTGTTTCCTTTTACGGGTTTTTACGCTTAGCAGGCCGCGAGGAATTAAAGACTGCCAGCCGCCCGGAATGTCCCGAATGCTGAGATTAAGCTCGCCGGTTTTGTTGTTGTGCTGCTTTCTTTGGGGAAATAGTAAAAGGAAAAGGGAATGGTACATTTGTTTTGCCGTAACAGGTCGTACGGCCAAACCGATCCATCACCGGGGCAGACTTTCGTCATCCCTTAATGCGCACACGCGGGCCGTAACACCGTATGGCTCTCGTTAAGATGGGAAGATAATCGCGAATCGAGCCATCATCGGATCGGAGGGTGTGCTTGTACGTGCGCCGCAACACAAGCACAGCATGGGGCGAAGGCAATCATAATTTAAGTAATTATATACGCTCGTCGCTCACCACGATGCGCCCCCCAGACGCGGTGGGTTGAATATATATGCTGTGTGCACCTTACACAAAACCATCACCAGCACCGTCACTAGTGACACACTTCTGGAGATTCGAGTGACGTTTGTTCTCTACGATACGTTGGGGGGGGGGGGGGGGGATGACGATTGTTGCTGGTGCTATTTAACCTCATTTTAAATCTCACCACCCCTTCAGCTCAGCGGAATCAGAATCGAACGGAAGAAGTCACCGCGACACTAACTGCGGTCGCGAATTGTGTTTGGTTGAGATGGAAAAATATTGTCATTAGCACCGGGCGCGCTCGTTCGCAATAAGGTTGCCATGTGTTTGGTGGATTATTATGGCGGTGTAGTTCTATTTTTTTTTCGGGGTGATGAGGAAACAATCCATCCAGACCAACAGAGATACACTCTCTCGGTGTCCATTTTCCTGGACGGCAAAAAAAAAACACCGAGGGTAATAAAGCAATCAACCGACCAAGTTGACCGAATTGACCGCTAGTGGAGTTGGTGTTGCATCCAACACCGACTGCAAACGACCGAAACCGATGCGGTGTAAAAGTTTTATAATGAGAATAAAATGAGATGACATCATTGGGTACGGTTGTTCGGATGGATTGCGGGAAGAGATCAACGGCTTTTCCTGCTGCTGATGCATACGGCTACACTGACGCGAGCTTGCCCAGGTGTCGTTGCAGGTCATTAGCGAACGAATTCACGCAGAAGAAGACACTTGCCAAAACACTTCCATCGTGAAGGGGATTTGGATAAAAGTTGCATTTAGCTGCTTACCATACTTCTATTCAATCGCTGCAAAACTGGATAGGATGATACTTTTAATCCAACTCGCCCTCCACCGAGTTTAAGCCGAGTTTAAGCTACATTGTGCGAGGAGCACATTTTTATGGCACTAATGGCAATAATAAAAAAAAAACACACACGCAGAACTGCATCCTCATGATGTCTCAGTTCGTTCGTTAGCATTCGTACATTTTTATGACCTTTTTGCATTTGCATTTTTATAAAATATAATAAACCGTCCGAAGGAGTGCTCCGCAAGGCAGCAGGAATAAAAAAAAAGGGAACGTTGTTGACCGCCGCACTAACAGCACCACTATCGCGATAAACCTTTCCACCGATGCGATTCTGCGGGTGGCTTCTAACCTACTGCGAAATAAGTAACTAAGAAGAGGGACAACTAAAACGGCAACAGCGCCAGATGCTCGCTGGAGGTTACACCTGATCGGTTTTATAGGTTAGCTCGTGGTTTCGTCCGACGCGACGTCTCTCGGTGGAAAACCTGCTCGAGATCGTCTGCTCGATCGATGCTCGTTGCGGAAACCATTTTCCGCAGTGCTGTTTCGCTTTCCCGAGGTTTATGCTGGTGGCCCAGGACCCATTTGGACCAACTCCATAACGAAACGGTGCCGTTTGTCGGTAGCGTAAGCAAATATGCGCAAACATAAACTTCTGCCACGAGCGTTTCCATATCGCGGTGGGCCATTCTCGGTGTGCCATCAGGTTGTGTGTGCCGATGAATAATGAAATCAACCAGTCGGATCGGAATCGGGCATACAAATCTAGCGAGAAAAGCCACCGGCATCGATTGCATTCACGGACCATGGTCAGAACGTCCATCGTCCACGTCGAACGGTACGGTTTCCCGTGCCGCAGTGGGCCAGCAAGTCAGCTGTTTTGCCTGTTTTGTTTTCCTTTGCTTAATCTGCTGCGCTTCGCTTTCGGTTTAACCAAGCGGTTGACCATATTGCAGCGATCGATTAGGATCACGGGATGAGGGTGGACGGGTGCACACAGAAATTGAAAAGATCGCTCGCACCAACCTACTGCCCGCGCAACCAGGGACCTGCTGACCCGATTGTTAAACAGACCCATCGTCTTATCCTCACAATCGCGCCGCAATGCACAACGAAAGCTGACTCCGGATGGTTGTGCGGGATACAAAAGATGCATCCACCAGTCGCGTCCATTTGACCATTTGCTCCTTTCCGATCGCGATCGTTCGGCCGGGGTATTCTTGCGCTCCTTCCTTTACGGTACGGTACGGTTACGCTTGTACGGTTGTCCCTCACGCGCGTACGCGGTACAAGAATCGACCAATATATCTCCAGCGTGTGCACGCCTTTTCGGCCCGGCCCGGGAATGGTTGGTGGCTGGAAGATTTTTCATTTATGTTTTATAATTGAAAGTTATGTTGATCGTAAAATGTAATGCAGCAGTGCAGTATAAATTCCGTCCAATGAATGCAACCGGAGGCGGTACGGTTCAGACGAAATAACACCCGGTTCCTCGACCATTCGCGGTCACCATATATGGTGTTTGGGGAAATTGTATCCCCGAACAACTGGTGCTTGCATGACGGAACGGTGACATATATTTGGATGCTTTTGGGATGTTTGTTTTCCTAGCCCCGTATGGCTGCCATAAACTGAGCAGCGCAATGCAATTTAATATTACGCTCAAGTCGTTGCGAAAGAAATATTTTAATTTCCCCGGATGCTGAAAGTTCTGCCGCGTGAACTTGGGAACGTGCGTGGTCGGGAAGGTTTCTTTCCCATTAAGAGAATCATGTCGAGGTGATTTCAATCGTACGCAGCCAATTTGGCAACCTACGGCATTTCTTTTTCGGTGAGCAATTTCACTGGAATTGTGAAATAAAAAACAAGTAACAAGACAGATTCCCAAATTCATCAAACATCTGATGCTCGTAAAGTCAGATGTGTCATAAACTGACATGTAGATCCTCATTTTGGAGGTGAAGCAAACACAGGGTCGGATACGATCGAGCGGTAGTGTGTTGTGGTTTCAATAAAGCAACTGGCCACACAGCTATGTGTAGGAAGATTCTTGTCCAGGATACGCCGCAACCTCGACCGGACGATGGCCAAAATTTCTTTCCACCACAACTGTTGTTGTGGTTTGAGTGTTTGTGCGGGTGGACAGATCATCACGCTGCGTGCCAAAGTTCTTTCGCCAATGTTTGCCTTTCTAGAACCTGCGTGTGTCTAGACCGTGCCGATGCCAGACGCTCCCAAAATGGACCGCACCATCACGCCATCGCGTAACGTGAATGTCAAGATTTATGGCTGATTAATTGAAGCCAACTCCCGAGAGGAACTTTTAAACGGTTTCTGCGATCAGGGTTTTGTCTTGGGTCGCCTCGATTTGGATGTGACTGTCGAATTTTGTATTAATTACTGTGCCTTTCAACTAGCTACAGATTGCGGTTGGTCTCCGTTAAGCCTTGCGTTGTCACTGTTTTAGAGAGCACATTAACATTTCAACGACCTTTTTTGCTTTCCCGGCTTATCTTCTTATCCGGTTAGATTAAATAGCCGCAAGGCTCACAACCATACCATTCGACTGTGCGTTAGATTAGTAGATCAACCACACAACAAACGGGTGTTCTTCGGGTGTGTTTATCTCACAGACACCGAAAGCTAATGAGCCGGGAGAAAATTTGCAAACGATTTGCTGCACCTCCCACATACGTAGACATAAAATTGAAGATTGTTTTATGATAATCCAAACATGGCCCTGCGATGGATCGGTAATGATTGCTAACCAATGTCCTAAGACGTTTGGCCGTAGCAAACTTGCCCGAACATAAATATCTCCAATGCCCTGGAGGAACTCTGCACTCTGGTTTGATTTTCGGACCATTATTGTGCTTCGTTTGACATTGATTTAGTTGCTGTCGGTTGACGCAGTTAACCAAAGCGCTCCACAGCACCAGTTGCCCGCAACTTCACTGTGAGCAATGGGTGCTTTCCTAAAATCGGACCAAAAACTCTCACTTGCCATGATAAATCATCGTGGCTACAAAATTGGCTTCGTTGCGATTCCCCCATTCCCAAGGGATCATTCCTGGTTGGCCCGTTCGTATTCGACACAAACGCCGTATCTCTCGGTACGCTATCATTAGCCGATAGAGCATGACGACCTCCATGCAACTTCAATCCAACCCAATCTAACCCAAGTTACTAGAGGGCACCGCCCGCCATCGTTTGGTCAAGTTTTCGTTTCAAGACCAACGATCTGTGGCACTGAGTCAAACCCGAGCCGGAGTCGCGATCTTGAACAACCCAGGGTCGATAGGAAGGTAACAAAAAACTCCCCCCGAGGGAACTCTTCGTTTCACTGGACGACAGTGGAGTTGGAGTCGCACGCGCTGCACGCGCTTATAATATCGGTCACAGGGTTGCGCTCCTGCAGGTTTAGTCATCTTGGGAAACTCGAAGAAAATAAACCCACTGGCACGGGCATATGAGTGCAAACCGATTACGGAGACGTAGGTTTGGTCGTAGCAGCAGCAGTAAAAACCATTAAAAAATAAATAAACAAACAAGCTCCAGTGTGCGCGTGTTATTGTTTGCAATTTCCCGACCCAACCCGGGTCGCTTTTTCGCATTCCCCCCGTTCAGTGGATTCCTGGGGGTGACGGCGGTGACTTTATTAAATATTTTAATCATACATTGTCCCGATGCACAATTGTTTCCCTGTGCGGCGCGCACACCCTCGTTCAGTGGAATCGTCGTACAAAAACATAAACCCCAAACCGCCCCGAGGGGGAAGCCAATTTGTGACTACTATGTTACAAATATGCTGCGCGGTGAAATGCGCCATTAGAAATGGATTCTTGGCGTATCATGGGTTAGGTGTGTGTGTGGGTGTATGTGTGTGAATGTAAGGCTCCTTCCCTTTCTCACTTCGACGCCCTTTCTTCCCTTGTGGGTGCTTCCGAGCGCTCCAAGAATGCGTACAATGTTTCACCACACGAGCCACACTAATGTACGAGCTTTGTTTTGTGGTATGTTACTTGTTCAGTGAAAGTGTTTGCTATCCCTTTCTGGTCGGTTCCCGATGTTTGGCCCGAAGTATCATGTTTCACGGCGATGTTGAGCCCGCACACGCATGCCAGCCAGTGGGAAATGGAGTATCGGTTGCGGTGTATTAAAGTGGCATACGAATTGTATTCAATTGGTAAACGCAAATTTGATCACGAACGTGCACCACTTACCTGATGTGTGGTGCGGTTGGTCAATGGTTCGGTTGGGATTAGTTGTTTTCTTTTTTTTTATTGGATTGAACATGCTTCGGTTGCAAATTGGAAATAACGTTTGGGATTTGGATTACCGCGCTGAAGTGAAGAACATTAGGCTAGGGGAGTTTTTTATAACATTTATGTTATGTACACTGCTCTTGTTATGAATTCTTAATTTTGAATCAAATCACTGGTCTTTTGTCCGGTACAGCTTTGGTTGATAACTCTCTCTAAGGGTTATTTATTTCATTTGGAATTCAAAGTGAGAAAGGACTTCTGTTACATTTGCAAATTATTAAATTATTGTAATTTGTAATTTGATAGACAGAAGATGACATGATGTATATTGATGATGGTAATAATGTGGCTGATACTAGACAACATACGGATAGACGCAATGCCATCAGAGATCCTGACAAACGATGGTCTCAAGGAATATTTTGGAAAAAATCATTAATTTTTGCAACAAATCTAAGAAACCTCTTTTCAGGAATACCCATAAATGAAGGCGTAGGGATATGGATAACTTTAAGTCCCTAAATCTAGAACTTCAAATATGTTCTTAGCTCTAGACTCTTCGAGTTCTTGGGCACAATAAAATTTTTCTATTCACAATCGTAATTATTGGTGACTAATTGCTATCATACTTGTTTACTTAAAGTATTTAAATTGTTCATAATATCATTTAAAAGCGAATGAACGTCATATTGTGGTGGTTTTGCTGGCATCAAGTTCAGAATCATCGTATTATTTACATTCTTTTTGTGCAAAAACAAAAAAAAACTGCAAGACATTCAATCCTCCATTGCCATTTCGACGTTTCGGCGCGAGTATGCACCGCTTATCACCTGCTCGATATCGATTACAAAGGAAATGACGGGGATTTGTTTTTGTTGCTGTTTGTTTGTAGCCACTCAGCAGCAGTGTGCAGATGATGAAATCCCAACCCATCGACCTGTGTACTGTGAAGAAATAAAACCAAAAATCGGCTGGATTTAGGAGACAACTCATTGTTTTTTTTTTTTTTTGTTGTTGCTTACCGCAGCGGCATTTCAATCAAACGCCTTTTTGTGCGTACATGAGTGTGTGTGTTTCAGGGTGGATTGATTTTCGTCGTCTTTAATCTGTTTCCTCAACTGCGACTAAAGAAGCAAATCGACCAAACACTCCAGCCGCCTTCGTCGGTAATGTGTCATTTTGTCCATTGTGAGAGACCTATGTGTGTGAGGGATTGCAGTGCTGGTAAGGTGATATTTTATTTCACCTTTCATCTTTTATCCTGGTTAGGAAACTGTTCGGTATGTGTAGCAAACGTTGCCGGTAAGAGTGAAGTACAAATTTGGACGGCAGAATGGGCAACGCGTTTGGAGCGGAATTTCGTTCCAAATTCGTTCCCTAACCCCCCGGGTACGTGTGGGCGCTGCGGTTCGATTTTCTTTCCAAAGTTAACCTTCCGCGAACTAAGGACGGTTTGCGGCGAGTTCGCTGTACGCATAGGAGTACCTCGTACGCATACGCATGTGGGGAAGCAGGCAACGGAAGAAGGATGGTCAATGTCAAAATATTTCCTTGTCAAAGACTTACTGTCCCGTTTCGGGCCGGGGGTGTCTAGCGTCTAATCCAATTTGACGGATCATGGGCAGGCGAACCCGTAAAGTGTCGCCCGGTTTGGTTTAGTCGTTGTTGTTTTTTTTTTGTTTATTCTCTCTTATTCGGCACACCATTTCCTTATTACCAAACAGTTCTCTTAGTTCCGGGTTTGGGTTTGAAAGCAGACTAATGGATCGAAATTCGGGTGCTTAAAATAGTAAATCTTGTGTTCTGTTCCCTCAAACACAAGACAATTTTAGTTTAAAAATAATTTAGCCCTTCTTATTTTTCATCTTTTTTTTGCAATTTCAAATAGACAACAGTTTCACACCTGCCTTGGCACAAAAAAAGGGCACACAAATGGCAAACGAAGGGCTAATACCACGTGCCCCGAACACGGGGTCTGCCCGATCGAAACACGATTGTGTAATTTTCCCTCCCAACCGTTCGACAAGAGGTGCATTACTGCATCGCGGCCACGTGACAGTAAATGGATGCAATGGAGGAACCGTGGCATTGTTCTAGGGCGCTGTTCTGAAATGGAACTGTTGCAACGTGACATTGCAGGTTGTTTGGAGCTGCTAGCGGAGAACAGCTAGAGTTTCTAGCTGAAATCAACGGCAAAGTGGTGCAAGATTTGGGGTAAATAATGGCCGTTTGCGAGAAAAGTATTTTGGCGCCATGACCAGGATTGTCATTAAAATCGGTATCAATATTATTTTTATTATTTTTAAAATAATATTATCGGACGTCTTATTATTAGGGAAAGGCTACATAGAATCAACATCTTTTTTATGCTTGCGTTTATTACACATCAAAGAAGCATGCGTGATTCCATTGGCACTGCTTCCAACTGGCAAGCGAAGCATGCCGCCTCCGGAATTTATCATCACTCCAGATGCGCCGCCAGTGATAACGTTCCCGCTTTTGCACTTTTCTAACTTTGCTTTTCCCACCTGCGTTCCGACCGATTTGCCACCTGCGAACCTCCGCAATTCCACCGGTTTTGTACCCGGTTTTTGCATTTATCGCGAGCAATCTTAACCTTCTTTTGCGATCCCGGCGACCCCGCATTCAGCATAACATCTGCCACGTTTGCCGTGCCGGTATCTTCTCTTACGAACAGACACACATTGGGGCACGGTAACAGCGTTTGGCCGTTTTTGTTTGTTTGCGCATTTCGCATTGCCGCCCGGGCACGTCTGGTGAGGTCCTATTATTTATGGCAATATTAAACATGCATGACACACAGGGCTGAGGGCAAATCTGGAACATCTCACACGCGGTGGCGCGTGATCGTTGGCGCTTAGGCCCACTTTTTCGCGGTAAGGGCGCGCACGGATGAAAGGGCTGATCGGGTTGAGGCTGGGTGTGCTACTAGCCAGGTGCGACGCCAACTAGAAAGATTCCGCGTGCCGGGGATCCGTGCGAGCGCAAAGATTAAATGCTAATGATAACGTGCCACCGGCACCATCAGAATCGGTACGTGAATAGGTACGGCCAGCGGGTTCGTTTTCTAATGTGACAAGTGAGCTGAGAAGCACCACAACTGAAGCTGGTTTGAAGAAAAGACAAAAATTCAACCGTAACGGATTCTGCGGAAGATCTTCGGTTCCTGGTTACGTACCCTTTTTGCTGGCAGAAGGTCGTAAAGAATGCGCTTTTGCAACTGGCTGCTGAAGAAAAGGATACATTGCGACGGAAAATCAGAATTATGAGCATTCAGCATGGGCTGCAAGCGTAAGGTGTGTGTGTGTGTGTTGTTTGGTGAAAGATGGAGGATGGACAGACATATCCATGCGCCGCACGATCAGGTGGATGAACGCACCGGGTCGCGGATCGTATTGCAGACACGTTTTGAAACGGCTGCAATCGGATCTGCGGTACGGAGTCGAGTTCGGGCAAACGAGCGTGAAGCAGCCGTGGATACAACCGAGTGACACATACCGAGGAATGCAGCGTGCTGACACACGCAAAGTATACAATTTATACCACCTTCCATGGTTTGGTCGCCAGACCAGCCGACCGACCGACATGGCGCGCTCGGGCGCTGGTTTGTGTGTGTGTGTGGTGATGAAGTGAAGAATAAATTTAAACGTGTCAAGCTAAGGGTTTATATGTAAAAGCTAAGCTAAGCTGCTTCGCAACCCCGCTGCCTACGATAAGTTTTCGCCACACCAGCTTGTAAGCGCGTAGTGCTTGGTGGGCAGCCAACCAAGTTTGCAACCATTTTTATTAGCCTTGCCATCCCTTGGATTCATCGCGTGTATGTGTGTTTTTTTTTTGTTTTCATTTGTTTATTAAGATACTGATTTGGCATTCCACTTAAAATTCATACACCATTCCGACGTACGGTTCGAACGATATCACCGATATGTGTCGTTAGGATTAGAAAATGATCCTTTATTAAATGTTCTTGCCGATCGACAGATGGAGGGTTTACTCCCATACTAATCCACAATCCGCATACGCTGAAATCCCACCAAAGCTGGACTGTAAAGATACTATGCGTGATAATTTATTTATCCTCTAGTTCGGAGCTTAATCTCCTGGTGACATTTTATCACTTTTTGTGTTTATTTATATTTTTTGTTCTCTCTCTCTCTCGTTCATTTCATTAAACCCGCACCTTCAAGCTTCAATCAAATCCGCTAGAATCTTTTCGACATATTTGTGGGATTCTTTTTTTTTTCCTCTCAACATTCTGCGTGGATATAAAATATGACCAAACATTCTAGACCACGGCTCAATCATCCCCTCTAGTACATGCCGTGCCGTGAGCGTGCTTGTCCGTTGCCGTTTGTGCGCCTAGACCAAACGTGCGTCGCATTCGGGCACGCCTGAATTTGTGCGGCTGATTTAACGCACGAAGTTTCGTCCAAGGTCAACCGGTGGCTAGTTTTGGAGTATCTCCTCTGCACTCATGTTTTTGTTGTTGCTGTTAACCTGATGTCTGTACCTGTATGGCGGTGTTATGCTGTGGATAACTCACCAACTTTTGACACTCCTCGCTGCTGACCATGCTAGACAGCTCGTCGAACCGAGATCGGTGGCCAAAATCAAATACGATACGAGCATTCAAACACCGTTGCTGGGGAAGTTCTGGGGGGTTTGGTTCTTTTCTTTATCTGAGGTTTGTTTTGCGTAAAATCTGGGAGTGCCTCGATCACAGGTCGTAGCACATATCTTTCTCCCAACAGTGGAAGCAGCAGCTCGCGTGTACCGATACGGGCGATAAACCGCCCGGAACCGGCCGTGGTTTTGATATCGTATCCCACCAGATACCAGATGGGAATAAGATTAAGCTCAATTTGCATCGAAAATTATCTCCTTTCGGGTTATAGCGAGGCGCAACGGGTTTGGGATTGCGGATTGCTAAAATATTCGTGCGGCTGGTGGAATGGAAGAACCGACCGAACCGACTGAATAGCCGCAAAAGCTGACGCTAGGTGATGCCGGTGGTGTTGGTGGTTTCAAATCTCGCTGAACTGTCATTTATTCTAGCAGATTTGATTGGCGGCTGAATGATAATTTGATCGCACTGCTCTGCGACCGCCCGAGGCCTGTGGCTGACTCACTTGAGCAGCCGAAGAAGGATTGCTGCTTCTTTCATCTCCGTTCTGGAAGGGTTTTTTTGTTTTGTTTTTCTCTTCTCTGCAACGCTTTGATTTCTTTTTCGTTTATTATTTGAAATCGGTCGAAGCTGATGGACAGATTTGTTTAACAAATAAACATCAATCGTTAGCGCTGTCTTGCTGTCGTTTGCAGGCGAGTGACTCGTTCACGGCCAGGGCCACTGATTGACGATCAACGATTTGCTGATGTTGCCCTCCTATGCGCTTTGTGCTTATCCTTTTGGCCGCAACAAAGTCGTTCTATTCGCGGGTGGAAAAGTTTTATATTTCATCAGCCCGAACGTAATGCCCGCCGTACCGCGTCTGTGTAATTTGTTATGTTTTGCCTCGCACAATTATTATTTTTATCTTATTTGTATAAAAACGATACCGGCTTTCGGTACAGACAGAAAAGGTTGTTGGCAGCTGTTGGGTTTGCGTTTTTAAATTAAATACACCAAGCGTATGTGCACAATCTCGCACTCTTCTTCCTTCCTGCACTGTCAGTACAATCAAACAGAAGAAAAAAGCAGTTCGTTCGAAGCATATTTCATAACTGGCGACGTCTTGTTTGCTGCAATGCTTCATTCAATCGCTCAACCAAACAGCGACAGCGTTTCCGTTCACTGCACCGATGAGTGTTTTCTAATCAATCTTGCTTTACCGTCGGTTACCGTCGGACTCAGGCACTGCCCGCTTCCACCCAGCGAAGCAATCGGGTCGGAATGGAATTCCACTGGCCGTAATGAAGACATGCCCCACAGAATCGAGCGTTGGAAGCAAACGAACCCGGCGTCAATCATCATCATCATCATCATCATCTGGTTTTCGAACCATTCGCGTTCGAATGAGGTTTTTGCGCAATGCAATCACCTACTAACTGCATCCGATGCAACCGGAACGTATGTGGAACAGAAGGGGCAGGTAGAAAGGCAGGTTGGGGGCGTCAGTGAGTTGCAACAATTTTTCAAACTTCACCACCACCAACCTGCAACCTGAATTTGTTTGCATTTCACACTGTGCCGCGTTCTTGACATTTTCCTTTGCCGACCCCGAACTGTTCGGTTCTCTTCGGGATGGATGGATGGACGATCGTCGTGGCGGGCGACGTTGCGCCCTAAAAGAGACATCATCCATTTGCTTTCTGGTGCTTAATTTTTCCCTGACTGTGGCAGCAAATGTGGCAACGGACGCATCGGTTGGCCGATAATGTTGTTTGCCGTTTTCGACCTGCGCTGACCGATGCCGAGGCGAACACATTGCCCCGGTGACGATTCCTGCAAATGTTCTTACGCCACGGAAATAGAGCGGTGTGGGCCGGTTCGCGGTTCGCGTACCCATCGCGAGTGATCGATGTACAAGGTGCAATCTTGCTCTCTGCGCCACGATTACCAGCGAAAGGAAGATCAAGACAAATTACCTCCGATTATGTTTCCACCCTGATTTAGAGCTTGCTGGTCTAGTGTGTCCGCAGCATTAACCCTTAAGGATCTTGGTTTGGCCGAACAAGCGTCGAACACGGCCGAAGATTTGTCACCTGATCGTAAGATCGATCGGCCGTTGGTTTCACGAACCGGTGACATTTCCACGATACGCGCAAAGCAAATAAGAACGGTTTGAGATTTACTTACTTTTTTTTCTTAGGAAAAAAAAGGTCATCCCTTAAATGGCAGAAGGGGGCACATCAGCACAAGAACCGAACCGCAGTTCTAGCAGGAGCAGTTTGGTGGAGTTGTTGGAAAAAAAAAGGAGAACCACTTAAAATTATGTTTTATTACCGACCGAGCTGCAGCAGAGAATTTATCACTTTGATTTATGCGCACAACGGGGTCAGATCTTGCGTTCCTGCGTTCTGGGCAAGCACGGTTCTGCCGGCTGTGCGCTGCAACCTTGAAGGTGAGCATAACGCTGGCCAGATTGCATCGTTGTGGCCGGCATTTAATATCACTCGTCCTGCAATCCGTCCTTCCGACAGATGAATTGCTAAGGATAGTGACCGTGATAGAGGTCGTTCGTAGAGCCGATCCTAGCACGGTTCAGGATCTCCGGTATCGGTGCGCAAGATGCTAGTGCTCGGGCGAATGGAAGCGATAGATCACGCCAGGCGAAGCGAAAACAGGGCCGCTGAGTTAGTTCAGCGTGCGGTTCGATAACACGATGAAGCTTGAAGTGCTTCGTGCTAGCCCCATTGCAGTGACTCAACCTGTGAGGCATGATGCGGTGCAAAATTAATGATATCATCATCTTTAACAATATAATCATAACTCATGGCCGTTAATCCCCGGACGACGGTGGTTCGTCTGCTGTCGTTTTCTTCGGTAAATATATTTCTTTCCCTCGAGTGCGTAGTGAGAAGCACATGTGCTTCCCGCTGCATCCCACGCAGGGCCGTTTTNTCAGCGTGCGGTTCGATAACACGATGAAGCTTGAAGTGCTTCGTGCTAGCCCCATTGCAGTGACTCAACCTGTGAGGCATGATGCGGTGCAAAATTAATGATATCATCATCTTTAACAATATAATCATAACTCATGGCCGTTAATCCCCGGACGACGGTGGTTCGTCTGCTGTCGTTTTCTTCGGTAAATATATTTCTTTCCCTCGAGTGCGTAGTGAGAAGCACATGTGTCTTCCCGCTGCATCCCACGCAGGGCCGTTTTGCCGAAATTGGATGACGCTACCATGGGATGGGAGGAACACAAACAAGTTTAACCGAAAATGTCCGACAAGCGTGGGTGTCGTGGTAAAGGATGAAAGGATTTTGCGTGACGCGATGACGAATGGTGCAAATGTGAGTTTAAGAAAATGTCCATGCAGCTGATGAGTACTTTATTAGTTTATTTTTATGTTCTACACTATTTTTGGCCATATTGGGTGCAATTTTGCAAGCTACATTTGCTCTCAATGCTGGAGCATGAATAAATTACGAATAAAACCGTGACAAGCAAACGGTGTACTAATAAAAGGCTTTTCAATCCACTAGCTGCACCTAAATTTGCAGCTCGCAACGGGAAAGTGGTTACCCAGTTTTACGCTTCCACGACATGCACTACTTTTTTTCTAATTACACATCACACCGCACGGCAAGGGGACAAAAAGACAAAAAAAGTACAACACCGTGCGACACATGAGGTGTGAACCGTTTTGGGTGTTGTTGTTTTGCTGGAAAGAAAGATTTTGTGCATCCCCATCGTCCCGGAACGCGACGATTATAAGGGCGCCATGGGCTGTGAAAAGAAAACTGCCCTTCCGTGAAAACCATCGGTGTCACTTTGAAGACACAATCAAAATGGAGAAGTAAAAAAGCAACAGTTAGATGTTTCGAGGCACGGGGTTTTTTGTGTCGCTCCGTAAAGCCGGAAGATGCTAATGGCTGTGTGCGGTTTGATGAAGCACGTGGTGCTTGCTTGCGATGAGAAAAAGCTTGGTTACGAATTGTAATGGCAAATATGGCGCATCATATATTGTCGTCCGCGTAACATCCCGGTGCCCTCGTTCACCTTGCACAGCCAGACCTGTCAATCAGCGCATCTGCGTCATATTTTATGGCCGAAACAACAGTGTACCGCGCTCGTCATCTGATCGTGCATTGAAATCTTTCGAATAGAGTGGCGTAGCACACTGGTAGCGTGGTTTCCGTACTAACGTGCATTCGGGTTAGCGTGTTTCGTAAGCGGAGCATACTCGTGAGGTGTTGATTAGACATGATTAGAAAGCACTCGCTACCCTTCCTTCCCTTTGTGTGCCACCCTTCCCGTGCCGGGGGAATCCAGCACTGTTGATCACATTTGATGGGTGACTTCCCTTATGTGCCGTGCCGCGCACGTTAAGAACGCTCCTTCATCCATTTCACGATCGCGACACCATTGCCGGCAACGTATGGGCACCGCGTGTGTGGCACAGTTTTGTGTACCGCCGCTGCGTGCAAAACAATTTTCGTGGTTGCTCCAGTTTTACGCTTCTTCCCCGTGCATCAGGTTTTCACGTTCATATAAAATATCATTTTGGGCTGCTCGTTTACCATCGGGCTGTTTTTTCTCTCTCTTTCAATGGTGCTGCTGGTGCGTGGTAAAGTGCCTCGAAACCCCACTTGTTGGGCGCGGGGGGAGGGGGTGGCCACCGCTTCCCGAAAGTGCCCGGGAGAGTAATTGAATTTGCATTTTCCAACTCACGGTGTGTGCCGATCGAACGCCCGAATGGGAAAGTGATCGTGTGGACAGGCAGCAGCATGCCCGCGGAGAGAAATCGCCCCAAGCGCCCAAAAAAAAAGGATGATTGAAAACGAGGCACACGGGGACGGCGGGGGACGGCTGTGTGGCTGAGGCAGGGAAAAGTGTACCGAACAGTCAAAAAAAATCCAAAAATAAAAAAAACACACTCCCCAGCTCTCCACGCTGAACCAATTTGTCAAACCGTGGCACATCATACCGGATGGCGTGATGGTTTTCATGAGATGGCGTTACCTTGGTTGTGTTTTTGTTGTTGTTGTTGTTGCTTTTGCTGTTGCTTTTAGTTTTCTTCCCGCGCAAACGCTTAACTCTAAACGTCTTTGTTTTGCTTTCTTTCTTTTTCCGCTTTCATTTCCATACCACTTGTTCGATGTAGTTTGGCTTGGTTTTTTTTTTTGGGCTATGTTCTTCTATGGGAGCAGCCGGATTGCCGGTTGGTGATAGAAATTGAAGCATTTTCGGCATGCCCGCTGTCACTGCGTGCAGGATGGAGTGAATCAATTTAACGCCCGGTTTCTCCACGATGGGTGAAGAATTTTGGGTCACTGCGGACAATGTCCGCTGTCTTCGGTTCGGTGTTTGCTGCAAATGGAAATTTGAGTATGCGATTGTGGAAAAAAAAAACGCCATTAATCTTTGGTGTGATTTAACAACCATTTTCTTGCACAAACGAGCTTGCAATTGTAGAAGAGTGATTAAAGTTTTTGTGTATTTTAATCGATCTAAAATTAATTGTTTCGAGTAGTATTTCTCGTATAAAGAAATCATTTATTCGTAGTATTGAGCTTAATGAATGTATTTGAAAAGAGCCAGTCTTGTGAACCCTTGGAGAGCAACCATGAGTCTCCAAAAATTCATAAATCTACCAAAAAGCATAAAATTTTATTATGATTCATTCAACTACGATTATTTGATTGCTTCAACAAAACGCCACTATGTCTACGGATGTTCTCTTCACACTTGTTCGTGGTACGAAAAATAAATGTCCATTGCTTGGCATACTTATGCCAAACGCACATTTTTACCCATGCAACACCACAATGGTGCACCATTGAAACAAAACCAAAACACATTAACATTCCCACCGGCTAGCTAAAAGCGATTGAAGCACAGGAAAAGCGTGTCATCAGCAGCAGCCGCAGCAACAGCAGCAACAGTAGTGTGTGTCCATCCGGTTCATGCTGGCGGTGATCGGTCCCATACCCACATACGCGCACGCTTGAGGTGCATTTTTCGTTTGTTTGCTGTTTGCTGTGTGCTGTCCCTTCGGTGCATGGTTTTTGTTTGGTTGTCGTGTACATTCGCGCAACATGCGCAAACGATCGCGCAATGTGTGTTTTGGTGGTACGGTACGGTTAGCATCGCTGCGGCAATGTGCGATGGCGCTGTGTAACGCCAGTGTTTGTCTGATGGGTGAAAGTTTTGTTAAAAAAAAAAAAAAACAACAGAAAATGTGTTTGTGTACATGCCGAGAATATGTCGTTGGCTTTTGTTGCGTATTGTGTTTTTTTCATTTTTGTTTTCTACGAGGCGCCATGTGCTTTTAATTATTTGATGCATATTTAAATATTGTTATGCTTTGTTGGAGTTTGACAAAAAAGTTATAAAACAATTTGAAAAAAAAAAAACATTATTATATTCTTTGATTGTTTTCAAACATTTGTCTCTTATTTTTCGAATAAGTTTAAAGAATTTATTTTCATTATATTTATCCTGCCGTCACCCATCCCACCCGATTGTTCACTGTAACAAATTGTAAAAAATTCCCAAGTGCAATTTGAATTCCTGTGAATTCCACACGGGAGCTCTCGCAGAAGCTCACCAACCGCCAGGCCAGGCAAATCCGCACGCGCCCTTGGCTTTCGTTGGCGGAAGCAAAACCAAAATAATAGACCGCAGTCGTGGACCTTACCAGGGCATTTACAATTTGGCCGCCCTTTACACTCCTCGGGTTTCCTAATTGGCAATTCACACACACACACACACACACTCACCAACATACGCCACCTTCTCATGGCCAAACGTCAACCGGGTGGCGGAAATGGGCACTTTCGCCCATTCGAGCTGAATGTGCACGGTTGGTCGCCGCGGCCTAGCGTGATGGCAAAAGGGCTCACCATTCATGCGGCACTACGGTGCACGGAATTGCCGCCGGATGGAGCACATTTCTTTACCGTGGCGTGGCCATATTCTATTGCCCTTCGAGGGCGCACGGGCGGGCTCTGGCTGCCGATAATGTCCAGCTGCTACCGATTTGTGCTCGTGTTTTGGTGTGATTTTGTTTTTTATAAGTCGATTCTTTCTCGCTATCGTGGCCGGCTTCACGCTGCTATATTTTCCGCTGGTTCGCGTGTATTTTGTTAACCTTTCACCAGGGAGGAAGTCCGTGGTTTCGCGTGCCAAAATGGTCCGCGTCGGCGGGTGTCGATGTGGCCAAAACGGTAGCCACACTCATATCATGTCCTGTCCGCTTGTTCGCCTTTGCGCGCTACATAAACATACGTGGTTTCGGGTGGAACAGAAGGAACATAAAAATCACTCTCACTGCTGCCCTCGGAGGCAGGCAGGCAGTGCTTGAACCGTTGCCAGGAGCATAATTGGCTTTCTGCTGGGTGGTGTCGGGAGCGAACCCGGCACTACTGGCCGGAGCCGCCCCATGGGAGAACGCGAACGTGGTCATTTGTAGTGAGCTGCACCGCGTGCTAGGAATGTGAAATGAGCTGCCTAGCGGNACACACACACACACACTCACCAACATACGCCACCTTCTCATGGCCAAACGTCAACCGGGTGGCGGAAATGGGCACTTTCGCCCATTCGAGCTGAATGTGCACGGTTGGTCGCCGCGGCCTAGCGTGATGGCAAAAGGGCTCACCATTCATGCGGCACTACGGTGCACGGAATTGCCGCCGGATGGAGCACATTTCTTTACCGTGGCGTGGCCATATTCTATTGCCCTTCGAGGGCGCACGGGCGGGCTCTGGCTGCCGATAATGTCCAGCTGCTACCGATTTGTGCTCGTGTTTTGGTGTGATTTTGTTTTTTATAAGTCGATTCTTTCTCGCTATCGTGGCCGGCTTCACGCTGCTATATTTTCCGCTGGTTCGCGTGTATTTTGTTAACCTTTCACCAGGGAGGAAGTCCGTGGTTTCGCGTGCCAAAATGGTCCGCGTCGGCGGGTGTCGATGTGGCCAAAACGGTAGCCACACTCATATCATGTCCTGTCCGCTTGTTCGCCTTTGCGCGGTACATAAACATACGTGGTTTCGGGTGGAACAGAAGGAACATAAAAATCACTCTCACTGCTGCCCTCGGAGGCAGGCAGGCAGGCAGGCAGTGCTTGAACCGTTGCCAGGAGCATAATTGGCTTTCTGCTGGGTGGTGTCGGGAGCGAACCCGGCACTACTGGCCGGAGCCGCCCCATGGGAGAACGCGAACGTGGTCATTTGTAGTGAGCTGCACCGCGTGCTAGGAATGTGAAATGAGCTGCCTAGCGGAGGTAGAGTCGCACCGGCCACGACGAAACCCCAGCCCCGAAGCCCGGGAGGAGTAGTCCAATGGGTCCGCCGGGTCTCGGATTGTCTGTACGTCATCCGGTGCGGCTAAAGATAGTGATCGTTATAATTTCGTTTTCACGTGCCCTCGAGGCCCGGCAAAAGGGAACAAAAGGGAGCAACCCTCTATCTTCCCCCCCCTCCCTATGACCATGCTTCCCTCCAACCCACCGTCCAGGCAGTGGGTTCATATCGTCGACTTTCTATCGCTATCAATCGTCGCCCGGTCGTCGATGGCAAATCGGCCCACCAGGCCCAGCGCCAGCAGATGATTTTTATCTGCCCAACGGTTAGACCGAGCTTTCTATGGCCACGGCTGATGCTGCTGCCGTGTGTGCGGCAAGTTTGCAGTGCTGCAATTGGGGAATGGTGTGCGACTGCAACGTCACACTGTCCTACCGTACGTGGCGCGTCGACCGGATAAACAAATGGACAAATGACATGCGCTTTGGCGGGAGTTTTATTTTCGAATGGAAATTGTGATTCTATGGCGTTTTTGGTTTTTGTTTTTCCCCTACTCTTCCGCTGGTGTTGGCGCGCACCATGAGGGCTGAAGTAAATGAGGCGCAGTGCGCGCTGGTGCTGCACGTGAATGTTTATGGTTTCGTGGTAATAGTACTTACGGCACCGTTTCCGGCACTACCGGTTTTGCTACGTGCTTCAGTTTCCTGTCACATGAAGCACTAGTAGAATTTTGGCTGAATTTAATTTAACGATTACAGTAAAATTTAATTTTAATGTAAGTTTATGTTTTTTGGCAGTTTTTTTTAAATGTATTTGGTGATTAGTTAGTTTGTTCGAAGCCATTGTGTACCAATAATATCTTCGGTAACATATTGTTTTATATTTTCTATTGTTACTTTGCTCTCTTTATTTCAATTTTTATGCATTTTCCTTTCTTTTTTCTCTAAATCTTTTTCTTTTTTCTTTTTAAATACACTCATTTGCCTCTTTTCGTACCTTACTCTCGGTTTTATTTTGTGTTTATGTTGTTTTTTCAATATTTATAAAATTAAAGGGGTTTTCAGTTGTCATTGATCACAACAATTTTTGATGTTAAATGCTGTTAAATTTTGTTTAAATGTCTGGTGAACTCGTCAGCATTGGCATTTTGCCTGTTTTTTGATCGTCTAATGGATCGTCGGATGATTTATAACCTCACTTTTCAGAACGAACGACGCAAAATTGCGCGTGCGTGCCATTTTCAATAAATCTTTTCCATCCCTGTCGCCAGAAAATACACCCATTCCAACTTCACGTCCGCCGCCGCGATTTGATGGACTATGATGGCCTTGCAGTACCATTACCGTGTATTGTTAAATCACTCAGCCTTTTTTGCAGGCGCAGCACCTAGCACTGACCTTCCCGGGTGGGAGCGCAAATAGACAAAAAATAACCAACCCATTTTGCAGTGCCACAGTGTTTGTGTGTGTGTGTGTGTGTGTGCAGGGCGATCGGTCCCATGCGCAAGTGCACGAATCAATCACTCATACGGCACCGGACCGTGCAGTTGCAGCCGCACGTCGAACGCAACGTCTCGGAGCGGTTTGCTCGTGACCATTCGCGCCATTAGACGCGCACTGACGCCGCGTTCAATTTATCAAACCGTCCGACCGGATGACATATCAATTCTGGGCGATCTTCAGTGGCCCCCGGTGCCGGTGAAGCCGAAAGGGTGTCGAAGGCCATTCCCGCTTCCTTCTGCTGCTGGTGCTGTTTTTTCGTGGGATGATGCGCAACGTGCTCGCGAGGGTCAACCGGAATGTTTTGCGTGCTGCGGCTGGCCGAACGCTGCCGATCAATCAATGGAGCGGGCGCGTCCAGGTTTTATTTTTTTTTTTTTTGTCGCATTTTTAGCCGTCGCCGTGATTTTAATAAAAACGTCCCCGGGAACCCTGTCCGGCGACGAACATTGACCTTGGCTAACTGCCTACGGCTGGGTTGCAATCGTGGCGGAGATGCGATCGGGCAAGATCGAAGCCGAATAATTGCGTGGCTCGATGGCACGGAGACAGAGTGAGCTCTTACTGCGATCACTTTCACCCATCAAACATCACTCGTAAAACATTAAAAATACCATTCATACCATTCGCGAAACACGACGAGTAGTGTCATCCGCTGCAAGAAAGCAACAACAATAACAAACAAACAAAAAAACATGCGAACGAACGTACACCGACCCGTACAACTTCCGCTGGCCGGTGACTTGTAATTGCCTGCCGAAAAGCGAAATGCGTCGTGATTTCTCACACCGTTTTGCTTTCGGAACTGTTGCTTCGTTTGTCGGGTGGGAATGGCTGCAAGATGGGGAAAAAAAAAATTAAACACCCAAAATATTGCCTTTTCGGCCAGTTTGTGGATAGATTTGCGATCACGCAATGTGCGCGATCTTGGCGTGAGTGAATGATCTGCTGCCAATCAAAGTGAGCCCGCGAGTCGCGCGAAAGCGTTCTTTTCTGGTGTTGGTGAACTTCACGTTGGTTCTGCTCAGCTCAACTTTTTTTTTTTTCTAAAGTCACGCAAAGCAAAAGCGGCCAACGAATGGACGATAAGGTAGGGAAAACGCACACACATACGAGAAGAAAAAATAATGAAAAACACGGTCAAGAGCACACGAAACGTGCAGAAAAGCGAGAGTTTTTTTTTTCTTCTTCGACCTGGTGTAGGCCACTATTGAGTGGCGATGCTTTTGGTGGTGGTTTTTGCAGCACGATTTTTTGAAGTTTTCGCATTCAATCGTTTGGTTGGTACAGCCCGAAAAGGGGGGGGGGGCTTGGGGGAGATTTTTTGAAGGTGAACCCCAAACACGCAACGGTTTAAAGGTTCGTGTTTCATCGCGCGTTGATGTTCTTTGTTTGGAGCGATTTTTTTTTCTCTGAAGTGAAATTTATGCGTGTTGCGATTGTTTTTTTTTCGTTCCTTCCAGCGATCTTTCTAGCGCTAGGTCATTCACACGCCGGTTTGTCACAGCTTTGTGGAAAGGTTTTTGTTGGTTTAAAGGATTAATTAAAGGGTTGCGATTGCGCAGCAATAGAAATACTATAGAATTAGCCTTTGCTACGCCTCTAAAATGTTGGCCAATTTCGTTTCCTTATGAACCATGGCTTTTGTTTGGTGTTCCAACAAAAACTTCCACTTCCCCGTTAGTTTTGGTTCAATGTCAACGTTCTTCTCCCGAAGGCTATTTGCCAAATTTGTGCACAACCTACCGCGAGATCCTATCGAGACCCGGCCACAACCGACCGGCACACCAGATCCGTACAGATCGGCTCACCAGATAAACCAATCAGATCATGCACCCTCCCAATAATAAATTCTTTCCAAACAACCCATTTCGCGTAGAGTGTGCTCACTGCCCCCTCCCAAAACTCCCCGGCCGATCGGCGCACATCGGAGTAGTCTATCGGTTCCTGCCTTCGCCGTGCTTTGATTTCTATCCCTCATCAACGCTCCCGCAGGCATTCCGTGCGGCGGGGGCAGACGAATGCCCGGCTGGGAAGCGGCGATCGTACCCGTTGATCGTTTGTGTCCATTTTAGGACAAAATTACCCCGGCACGGTTGATTTATTAGCATCGGCTGCTGATTTATGACGCCTTCGTAGACGCGCGGACGCGAACCATTCAGGGCACCTAGACGCGTTCTTTTCGGGGTCTCGGTTCTCTCGCTCTGTGGCCCGGGTGCCACCGGAACGGAGAAAAAAAAGCCTTTGGAGTGGTTGAACAGGCGAAAAAAAAAACACCAATGGATTGTAGGTGGACGTGGCTTTTGTGACTCTTGTTTGGCAGTCACGGTTCCATTTCAACGGCCAATAAACAATTCTATGCTGCATTGACTTTCTGTGCAAGGGGATAGATGTAGTAGTTTTTCTTTCGATTGCCGAAGCTTCCTCACAGACGTGGCGGCCCGCCACGGGAAAACCTCTTCCAGGCTGAGGGCGGCAATTTTATTCCCATAGGCCATTTTCGAGCTCGGCCCACCGCAAACTAACAGTGCACCACCCTCGGCGGGGTGAAAGCCCCCACATTCGTCACGGAGACCCGCGGTGAAAAATCGAAACATTCCGCGGCCCGTCCGCGTTCGTCAACCTGGTTTTGGTGCGGTGTCCCACGGCTGGAAGGTGATGCCAGCAAATCAGCCGAAGGGAAAGTGTTGAAAATTTATTAAAACCAATTGATTTATGGACGGTCGCGAAATACAAAAAAAAAGAAGAAAAATAATGGAGAAATAATGGTGGCAATCGTGTCCATTGTTGAAGCTCGTTACGAACGATCCGTTTCATTTTGTCATCCCGGGTCCGAAGTCGTACGGTGGAATGCTAGCGCAAATCACCCTTATTAGATTATCGATTTGTTAATGCCAATTTGGTCGCTTTTTTATGGGTTCCCACTTTTGATGCGGTTTTTTTAGTCTCCCTTTCCGTAAGCAAACAGTTTCATTTTGTTTAATTTTTCTTTTCCCCCCATTTTTTTTTGGCTTCGTTTCAGGTGAGTTCCTAATTAATAAGGTTCTAACGAGCGCGCTAGCGAGCTGGCTAGAAAAATCGTGAGTAACTGTCCGGCCGGAGGGATTGTAAATTCACCGGTAGAGCGAGATTCATTTAATTGATGGGTTTAAATTTATTTATTTCCCTCGTTCGCGCAAAGCAAAGTTCTTGAACTTTTCGGCAATTCCCACCCGGGAGACACGAACACTCGACTCGTTCGGCTATTGATTGGATCGCCACATGCCGATATCGGGCAGAGGGTGGACGTTCGATCTAATTTGAATAAATATCCAATTCAACCAGCGACTGGAGTCGCTGGCCGGCCGAAAAGGTTCGTAAATAGAAGCGCCAATATTTACGATGGCAGCACGGAATGGAAACGAAACGAATACGCATCGATGAGGTTTCCCTTCGGCAGTGTGTGATTAGCTATAAATTAAGCGAACATTTGTTAAGATTATCACGTGTTTTGTCAACTCGTTTCAACGGGCCAGCGAGAACAAGGATACCATCCTTCTGCTTCCCATTCGCTTTGCTTGAAGCCCCATCTGCTCGACATTTTGCTCCCCTGCGGTTNTGCTAGCGCAAATCACCCTTATTAGATTATCGATTTGTTAATGCCAATTTGGTCGCTTTTTTATGGGTTCCCACTTTTGATGCGGTTTTTTTAGTCTCCCTTTCCGTAAGCAAACAGTTTCATTTTGTTTAATTTTTCTTTCCTCCCCTTTTTTTTGGCTTCGTTTCAGGTGAGTTCCTAATTAATAAGGTTCTAACGAGCGCGCTAGCGAGTTGGCTAGAAAAATCGTGAGTAACTGTCCGGCCGGAGGGATTGTAAATTCACCGGTAGAGCGAGATTCATTTAATTGATGGGTTTAAATTTATTTATTTCCCCCGTTCGCGCAAAGCAAAGTTCTTGAACTTTTCGGCAATTCCCACCCGGGAGACACGAACACTCGACTCGTTCGGCTATTGATTGGATCGCCACATGCCGATATCGGGCAGAGGGTGGACGTTCGATCTAATTTGAATAAATATCCAATTCAACCAGCGACTGGAGTCGCTGGCCGGCCGAAAAGGTTCGTAAATAGAAGCGCCAATATTTACGATGGCAGCACGGAATGGAAACGAAACGAATACGCATCGATGAGGTTTCCCTTCGGCAGTGTGTGATTAGCTATAAATTAAGCGAACATTTGTTAAGATTATCACGTGTTTTGTCAACTCGTTTCAACGGGCCAGCGAGAACAAGGATACCATCCTTCTGCTTCCCATTCGCTTTGCTTGAAGCCCCATCTGCTCGACATTTTGCTCCCCTGCGGTTTGGCCCGAAGTGACAAGTTCGATGTACGATGGGCAGGTGAAAATGATGATTTGTTTCTAGCTTCCACTACCACCATCCCCATCGAAACGCCGACCCCGAAACTGGGTACCCCTAGCCCCGGTCATTGTGTGCAATTTATGAGATCCGGTTAGAAAATGGACACTCCCGGCGGCTCGGCAGGAGACACGTAGCAGCAGCGTTAAGCTATCGACTCGGTTCTCACTTTAGTTCGGTGCGTTTGGCAGCAATGGGAGGCAGCGATGGGCGATGGGTGTTTTTCATATTTTATTAGCAAAGCACTGTGGTAGATTCTTTTTCCATATCCCATTTCAAACCAGGTGGTGGTGTCTCCAACCGACTGGCGCGGCAATCGTGGGAGCGCAAACGTTCACTTCTAACGGTTGTTTAACGTCGGTTTAGCGATCTTTGATAGCAAGACAAGAGTTAAGTGAGTTTGATTTTGAAAGCACGAATTTGGCTTGTTTATGGTGTAGTAAGATTAGCGTTAACATTTATAGCACTATGTTTTTTACGCCCCGGAACGAATTTATAGCAGCGCAAGAAAGATACCTCTTAGAACTTAATTTTAGAACCATTCGAGCTTAAACATAATGCAAATTCATCGTTTTAAGTTTTAAAGTCCCTTTCCAAAATGTCACAGAAAAGTTATTATTTTTAGAATCTCAATTAAATCCTGGTCACGGCACCAAGTTGTTTGAAATTATCGTTTTCATTGATCTTTTGTAGTTTTAACTAAATATTATTTAGCTCATTCGAATTAAATGCTGCGACTGATGTGTTTTACCCAAAGTTTTACTATCACACCACCGATTTCCATTCCCATGATCGCTCACGCCGAAAAACGTACGAAAGGCCAAACGCAAAGGGTTGCAGTTTTGTTCCGTCGCCCCATTAAATGCTTGAAGCAATTTTTGTTTATTTAGGTTTATGATGATTGAAAGTGAAACCTGCCGCCCCGGTAAGGTCTCGGTGGTTACTTGCTTGCTTGCTTGCCTCAACCGCCATAAGCTAACACTTGTGCTATGTGCGCCGTAAGACCGCGTCGCATCTAAACCGACCAGGTCCACGGTGCACGGTGCGGTTCCATTTCATTTAGCTTCACTGCGCCTGGGAGAAAGGTAGGAAGGCGAAAGGGAGAAAATAAAGACCAATAAACCGCACAGTGCGCGGTGTCCACCAGTGCCTAAAAAAAACATACAGCCCACCTCCCATTCCACCCGACGGTGAGTAATCCGGGAAATGGAAGGGAACCTGGAAAAAAAGGACGCAAATTGCGACGCGCATACTTTTGATTTCTTGCCGGCGGGTAATCGCGCTTTCGCCTTCATCTTTTGTTTTTTTTTTCCCGCTGCTTTCGCCACGAGCCCAGCAGAGAAGGTTTTTTTTTCTTTTACTTTTAATGGCTTAGCCATTTTGGAGTCAGCGGGATCGTACGCAGGTTCATAAAGTTTGCTTAGCGGTAGGTAGGTTCGGTCTACCCACCCGAAGTGTTCGCTCGCAGTGTACTACGGCTTCCAGCCAGGGTAAGGAAGGAACGATTTGCCCTTGTGCAAGAGGTGCCCGGTCAGGTTCAACGACCCTGTGGAGGTGTTCCCGCAGAAGGGATAGGAGAAATCTTTATCAACATTGTAGGTGGAGTTAGTCTTTATCGAACACACGACAAGATAGGCAGGAACGTACGTAAAGATATGCCGGCTGTAAGTTAGTGCAATGTTCTATCCAATTAGGCAAACCATTCAACCGTACCTTTCTAATAAAGCGATCGATTCAATAGCTTAAATCCTGTTACGATGCTCATGCTTCTACCGCTCGCACTTATAGCACCGATATCGCGGATATGAGTGACACAAAATCTCCGCTCATTGCTTCATTTGTTTCACATTTTATGTCTGCTCGTATCGCGCCCCGCCATAAACTATGCTCTAACATTCGCTCTAATCCTTTCGGCAGCGTGAAAGCGGCCACACCACAACAACAACAACAAAAAAGCGAATCACTATACCAACGCATGTCACCATCAGGGAAAGTAAAGTCAGCGCGTAGGCGTTTTGTCGATTCATCGACGTCCTCTTCGCCACGGTGCTTTAATGTCCGGAATTATATCAAACCCACAGTGAACTTATCGATTGGATCATTTTCAGCTTCGTCTGCTTCGATCGCTTTTGCTTTCCGGTCGGTGCAGTCGGTCAGCCCGAAACCGAACAAGAAGTGTTGCAAGGCGAGTGCACTCCTTCCAGCGACGGTGAAGCATATCGATGGCCACCAACGCAACTGTCTTACCGGCAAACGAAACAAAGCGTCGGTTATGATTATTTGATTGAAGCTTTCACTCTCGAAATTCCCTACAATGTTACGCCATCCTGCTTGGCGCACCATCATCGGCGACACCGTCACCGATCGCCGGGTGACGATGTTTACTGCTGTGTGTGTGTGTGTGTGTTTTTTTTGTTTGTTTCCGCTTTTCCGTTTTCTCGCTTTGCGTCACAGCGAAAAGCGCGGCCCGTCTGTCTGTGTCGGAATGACAGCCGGCAGGAGCCGGTGGCATATGTACCCGTGTACGAGCTGCATAGTGCATAGCGGCATTGCGAGGTCCATTCTCTCGTAACTCGTAGCATTAGCTTCTTTTCCAGCCCTTTTCGAGCGCCCTTCCCCATGGGGAGCGAGATGCTGATCGATCGATGCCTTTAGTGTAGCTAACGAGAAAAAGTTTTATTACTCTCACCCGCGCGTGTACACGGTCGCTGAAAAATAAAAAACGCCATCACAACCCACCTTCAGAGTCAGTGGGCTAGAGAGATGCCACACACTAGCTTAACTGATGGTGTGGGATGATTGTCATATCGTTAGTGTCAGACGTTTGACGAGCGAAGGGAAATTTCAACTGTCGATTGTGCTGGCAATACGTCGAAAAGCGTACGGTTTGGATCGTAATAGAAACAAAAACAAAACCAAAAAAATCTGTTACACACGCGGCTGAATTTCCGTTCCAATGCTTCATGTTTGCTTCATTCGCCGTGTGTTTAATGATATTGTGCTCTACACCTACCGCGTGTGTAAAGGTGTGATGGGGTCGCCGGGTTTTGTTGCCATAAACGATTGTTAATGGATGCTCGTTTGGTTCGCAATAGAGGAAATGGGATGGGAAGGATTTTTTTTTTCAATTTTGTTGGTGTTGTGGTGTTGCGTTTTTCCCACAGTTTCCATTTGAGAGCTTTTTTTTCCGGGCGATATTTATATGTTGATGCTGAACAAAGAAACTTTCGTCTGATGACAGGTTGATATGATTTTGAAAGACATTTCAAAGTACATGTGGAGAAAGCACTGGTTGCTGCTGTATGGTTGATTTTAATCTGCTTCATTAGAATAGGTCATTACAATTTAGTTCAATTGTTGTGTAGTCAGGAGTTTCCTTTTGGAATGCAGACTTTAGCTACTTTCACCGTATTTGAACTGTAATTAATTCTTGCCGAAACACATATTCGTGCTTATTCGTGTTTGACATGTGTGGCCGGTTAAGCGAACAACACGGATGATAGGAATATCAGCTAGTGTTGACTGAAGGAAATGTCAATAGTGACATTGACAGTTCCGAACAGCCGATGACAAGACAGTCCGAATAAATGGCGTCCTAGTGCATTTAGTAAATTCCTTAAACTTTTGACGTTACAGAGCAGTCTATCGATCATCAATATTTCTGGGTCAAAACCTGTACCACCTTACAATAGCTCATCGTAATGGTTCCCCCCGCCAGAGGTTGATGAGCATCAAAAGATCGTTTAACATTTTCCCTTCATTGCCTATTCTCATTAGCCATTGTGCTCCCCGGGTACGTGTCTGCTTGATCGCCGAGAGATCAAAACCTCGGCACAGTAAACCTCGGCCACCGAACAACAGGATTTATGGATCATCTTCCACCGGGGCCATAACTTTGCCACAAGTACCAATTGTACTATCGCTAGATTTACTGGGCACCCGGGTTGTGCTATGGGGATCGATAGATCCTTTTTTTTTTTTTCTTCAGCGAGTGTTGCACCCGAGTTTGGGTTCCAATCGATGGATGGATGATTTCGATGGGAGATGATTTCCGCGACGCTCCAGCATCAAACGAACTCCACGGGCTGGTCTGGAAAGAAGTGGGCAAAAAGGGACACGAAACGTAACGAGTGCCTCATTGTGTCCTATATGATCTTCATCCGGTGGTTGATCCACATCGCTCCAACTTACCCTTAATGCCAGCCAGGCGCAGGCTTAGTAGGGGGTGCTTGAGAGGATCAGCTGTTTAGGTTGCTATTTTACCACCGCCACATTCGGAGCGAGCCCTCTAAACAAGCTGCCCGTGGAATTTATTATTATTATCGCATGTTTATGTGCAGCTCCGTTAGCTCATACGCGCGCTGGGGATGGGGAAGTCGAAAATGAAAAGTACACCGCACTACGGTAGCCAGCAACACGGTCGTGGCAATGTGAATGTAGCGGAAGGGATTTCAGACACGCTGACAGACATGCGCCTGGGAATGGTTGGACGATTTTCTTTCGCTGCATTTTGGTTGCGAACTCCGTGTTTGCGGAGATCGGTGTCGGTGTTCGGTACGCGAGCCTGCCTATGAGTCATGCCATGATTCTGGCCAAACTTGGGGGGGTGGCGATGGTGTTTGCTCTTTAGAAAGGCATTATGCTGCCGGTTTGGTGAAGGTTGGGTTTATGTTGACGCGTTCGGCGCATACGCTACTGGGGGTATTTTATTTTTATTGATGCCGTTAAGTGTTAAAGGGCTTGTTTGAGGGTGGTTTCGTACGGTTGTCCTTATTTTCAAACTTTGAACCATATTTTTTTTGATATATAAGCATGTTTGGTTGGTTTGTTGAATTGTAATGGATTAATATCTCACAGCATTCCTATTGCGCACACCTGCTGTAATGATCTAGCGGTTGTTTTGGTGCTGTTGTGCATAATTGCAATACCATCGCAAAGCTGAGCAGAACGAGAACTGCAGCATAACGGCATCGTTCCCATCCTCATTTCCAGATTCGCTAGACGATTGAGGGCGTGAAAATCAATTTACGCTCGATGGCTCAATGGCAATGTTTTGTCTTGCAATTGCTACATTCGCTGCCATGATCACCCTAGAAGCCCCATACATCTCACAATAACCGAAGCAGGTGAAGATTGACGATGTGCCAAAAAAAAAAACAACACCGCTTTCAATGCACCCTCATCATCAACCTCATCTTGGCTGTTCGGTTGAGAAATTAGTGCAGCAAGGTGTGATCCATTCAATGCAAACATGAATGCAAACTGCATCACAACGTTACCAACCCATCCCCTACCCG
>STHB01000003.1:7516009-7562627 GCA_018908115.1 Anopheles rivulorum
GCAGAACCACCCCCCTCTCAAGTGATGGGGGAAAGGGGGGGGGGGTAAGGGCGCCCTTCCCCCGGGGGCCCCTTGTGGGAGCCAAATTACATTTATTGAAATTTTTATTTTGGGTTTTTTTTTTTTTTTAATTCCCCCCCCCCCCCCCCCCCCGCCCCCGGGGGGGGGGGGGGGGGGGGGGGGAGGGCGTCAGGCGGTACACAGATTTGCCATCAGCCGACAGCCGAAAGGGAAATTGTTTTGGCTGTACGGAAGCTGCCAGGGGGGGGGGGGGTTGAGGTTTGAAGTACCGAAGGGACTTGTGAAGGGCAACGGAGCAACCGAAGCTGCACGACGAAACCGTGATAGAACTGACCCAATAATTATATTACATTAAACTTTCTCCCGTGCGCTGCGCGAGATGATGAAAACGAAAACGAACCGCGGTGAAGGTACGGCACTAGATGGGGCGGCACACCGATTCGGGGTGGATTGGATTGAGGATGAGGGATGAGCTTTTTTTTGCGACCACCGTGCCAGGTGGTCCGTTCGATGTCGGTTGGGTGGTTAGCCGCGCGCCTGGTGGATTAGGTGCACAGGAACGGTGCATAGAAAATTGAAAATGCACATGCACACACTACTGGCGGGTGCATGGGAAAAAAAAGGTGAATGCAAACAAAAACCCTCACTCTCACCGTTCATCGCACCTCGCACCCACGTTCGAATCCTTAAAGTGATGCATTTGCACATGTGCATGCGACAACTCGTCGTTTCCTGCTCGTTTTGCGCCGCTCCCGCAGGCAATTCGTGCTGTGGTGGAATCGATCGGGAAGGTTGGCTAATGGAAGGATCACAGCCAGCACACGGTGACAGCAAGGCTCGGGTGCATGCAACACCACATATGGCAAGCGGTACCGGGCCCAGGAAGATGGCAGATGGTGGTGGAAAAGCGGACACCGAACCGTTCGACCTCGCCAAGCCAAGCAAATCTGTATCTGCCTAAACCTTTTTTTTTTCCTTCGCCCTCCATCCATCGGGCTGGAAGGACCCGCGGAAGAAAGAAGCATAGATCGCACACGAGCGATCGCACCGTTGTGATCGCTGCACCACACCGATGCTTCTGGCCCGCGTTGGGTTTGTGCCATGTTTGAATGTTTAATTTGCAACAATAATAGATTCTCATGATGCCCGTGCGCAAACTTCAACCCGGCGTGCCATTGCCATTGCCGTTCGCCACCGATCCTGGGACGCGCTTATCGTCTACTCATCCCGAACGACGCGAAAGCGAAACCGAACCGGTGAAGTTTGTCAGACATGCACCAGTCGGGTGCACCAAACCCACGGTTCGTCGTCCGGGTTCGTCTCGCCACCTGTCCAAGCGGAGTCGCAGCGTCGTCTGTTTTCTGCTTCGTTTTGTTTTACCAACCACGACCACGGTGCAGCTAGACGTCGTTGCAGCTCAGGAAAATGAAGGAAGACCACAGCGTGACTGGTAAGCCGCGAATGTGACACTTGCGATGGGTCTAAGCTCCTGGGCCTTCTCCTGGTGCGCACATTTGCACCAACAACGTGCTTTTGCGCAAGGGAAGGTTTTGTTGCATTTTGTTTTGTTTTGTGTTTGTTGTTGCTTTTTCGTCGTTTTTTTTGTAAACTTCTCTGTCCCCTCTAGCCATAGATGGTCTTTTGCAGATTCCAACGTCTCGTGCCCGCGGCAAATAATGTCAACCGAACATTGCGCAGCCAGCAACCGAGCGGGAACGTTTTATTTTCACCAGTTTTGATTAACACATACGATAGCGACCGAGTGGTTGGATCGTCGGGTGGCCAAGTGGGGAGGTTGGGAGGCAGAAGGGGAGTTTTTTTTTCTTTCCAACAGGCATCTACCTTTGGATGACTGTGGGAAAAGTCTACCTTCCCCCAAGGCAGTGTCGTTTCGAGGAAAGTTCTTGGACGAAAGAGAAAGCTTCCTAATGTGGGATGCAAAAACCGCATGATAAGTGCCTGCAGACGTCACACGATGGCCTTTTGTTAAATGTTGCATCTATCAAGCGTTTGCGAAGGAGACAGTTGTCACAGGGTGAATGGATAGGGCAAGAAAACAACAACAAAAAATAGAAACAGAGTGCTTTTACTGCTTGTAACAGTCACATGGGAACCTGAGCAGCATGATAATAAAGTATTTGAATCCCTTAACTTCGTTAAATTATTCACGTCATCAGAAAGACACCGAACAACCAGATCTTTACCACTTTATTCCTTATGGATATTGGTATAGTTGGTTCATTGTTACCTGAAAAACTATTATAATTGTATTATTGTGTGTAAGATTATTTTCTTTTAAACACATTTTCATCATATTTTGTTGTGGAATTCATTTCTGTAATTTAAAATTGCGATACGATCATTTAAATCGCATACAAGTTGAATCATATGTTCTTCGTATTTCCATAAAACAATTGCTTGGAAAGTGACCTTACTGTACAACCCTGAAAAAAAACACATCAAACTTTTAATTTAAAAAAGTGCACACGATACGATCGGCCACAAAATTACATCCTGACAGGAAAGACTCATCAATCATACATTCGCAAACTGACACCCTCGTGGCAGATCCTCGCATAACATCTGTCTGTGGTGATGAAAAGTTAATTTCGCTCAAACTTTCCAATCGCTGGCGAGATACATTCTTCTCACGGTAATAATTGCCAACTACAAACAATGTGCATCCTCGCTGTGTGTTTAAGAATTATGTTCAAAAACAAAAAAAAACTTATTATCTTATCGGATTGCTCACCCTCTGACTTGTGCCTTTAAAAGAAACATCAGCCGCGCCATACTGTTGGTGGTGGCCTGTCAGATTATTGCCGCACGATAGTTAATCTTCCTCAAACGAAACTATGACGCCCGCGTCTCATCGGGATGCAGCAAAAGAACAGAAACCGCTTCGTACCAAACGGAGACCGGTGGACAGGGTTTATATTATTATGCGGCCAACAGTGCTGCCAACAGTGCTGCACTATAGATGGTATCGGTTTCATCGCATCGATCACATCATGCTGGGCGATTTGGTCCGAGCAGACTACCGTAAGCAGTGCCGTGCAGTGATTAAGGTAAACACCACCCGTAAGGAGCGGACACATCTGCATACCGTAGAATCATCCGTACGTACGGTCAGCGTGCCGTGGGAGGTGTGTTGCTGTGCAGCAGAAAATCCCATTATTCTGAACCATTTCGATCTTGCACGTGGTCCGGCCCGGGCTTCTAGCACATTTGTGCAATGCACAACAAATTACGGTCGATTGGTATCCGTGCTTACCCTTCCGATCTTTGTGTTTGTGTGTGTGTGTGTCTTTATTTGTACCCCCTTGTCTACCTTTGTGGGGTGCGCAATCAGTGCAGGCGAAACAACATTGTCCGCATCGTCCCATCCATCTTGCGGGGCGCGGGTTGATTGAGGAATGGATTTTGATCAACCATGGCCGGAGGACGCTTCGCCTGCACGCCCGGGAATGCTCGATCCTGGTGATAGGAAAGCAATAAGCGCAAGTAGAGCATCGCTTTGTCTGAGCTCGGCGTGGCCGGGACAATCTGTGGAAACCTTCGTCTACTGCCTGGCGTCCAACGCCGTACGGATGCGCGAAACTTAAGGCGGCATTCTGCACCGTTCGGAAAAGGGAAACCCCACGCCGTCTCTTTATGCAAACGATGGTCCAAAGTTGGACATTCAGCTGTACCGTAGTTTGCAATCTACAAACTACTTCCAGCGCACCATTACAATGTTGTGCCGCGAATATTATGGACCTTTAGCGTGGGGACGTAAGCATGTTTTTTGTGGTTCTCCCTGTTTGCTCCTATTGCTGCGAACAGCTTCTTCGGCAGCAGGCAAGACATTTCTCACTGGTTTTGCATTTCGATATGGTTTGGACACGTTCTGCCACGGATGAGGATGCGTAGATTTATGCAACAAAAGCGAAAAATCCTCGATCCTCGACAATCGACAATAGGGCCAGCATTCGCCGGTACTGCGAGCAGGCGAATGAACTGTTCCATCAGAAGGCACCAATTTTTTTTTATCTGTCCCGCTGATTACTTCATTCGTAGCACGTCCGATTTGGCTCACGCGCAGTACACGCATTCCACCGAGAAGGATAGTAATATATGGTTAAATCTGAACGATTTGCGAGCATCGGTACTGGTATCGGTCTATTGTAAACGTTGCTTGACAGAAGTGCTCCTTTCAGTGCTAATTTCCGTACACGGACACTGTGGACACCATTTTTCATGCTGCTGCTGCACATTCAGATGCTAATGAAGCGCAATCTGTTCGTTTGGCATGATTCATTGGGTGAAGTATTTCCTATTGAAGAAACGTTCTTTTGGAGATCTTCAAATAAATGCTGTCTTTTGCTGAGAAAAGAAGATTTTTTGTACATCCTTCTTTCAATTGACTCAATATTCGCTTATGGAGCGAATATAAATGGTCAAAAACTTTATGATATTCTATGTAATGGTCTGCAACAACTGCCATTGAAAACGGAATGATGTCGTCAAAAATAATGATCAATTCTTCATTACTTCAAGACAATATTCCCTATTTTTCTGCTGGATGTGTATGCATTGGTGCTGGTGCGTTGTTTCTTCATCCCCAAGCTCAAACGGGGGTGAAATCGGTTTAAAATGAGTCCCGTGTGGGATGCCGCCACAAGATCGTGCCGTTCGGGTTGTGCGCTATGGTTTGACTAAATTGGCATCACTAAAGATGAACCTAAGCCCTAGATTACGATGCATTCTTCCAACAAACTAACCACGCACGCACACACCTACATACGGCAGAACATGCAACTACCGACGCACTGCGACGAGCAGCATAAACGGCGACGCATTGTCAGACCAACGACCGACCCCAAAAGCTGTCTTTTTTAGCGGCTACAAAATCATGTTGATCACGGTCGGCTTTGTGGCGTTGGATCCGCGGAGGGAAATATGTGCATGATAATGGGGCAATGGGAAGGGACGGAGGGGGGGGGGGGTGCCACCAGACGGTCTGGAAGAGCGTATGCCATGTCCCTGCAAATTGGTATGTCGCGCTCGCGAACAATAAGACATTAAAGTCCACCAGCCAAGTCCAACCGGCGAGGTTCGCCGTTGCCTTCGTTTATTTCGCCACGATGCATCTGCGTGTCGTACTCGCGATAGCGATGGTGCGACGTTCCAATAATGCATCCGTGTATCTCCTCCTAACCCCCATTTTCACCCCCATGCTCGGTCTATTATGTATCGGGTTCGTGCTGCACTTCCGACTCCCAGGCACGTCTATGCTTGCACGCCCCGGCGGTCCCAATGCGAATGACAATAATAAGTTCCACACTGTCGCACTGGTGGAGAGCCGATTAACGCTGGAGACCGTCGGCGGAAATGGCGGGAGAATTTTAAGGGTTTGGTTCATCCGATTTTTTTTGCTGTTGGGTGCGAGTGTGTGTGTGTGTGTCTGTCTGCTGTTTGCGTTCGTTGTTCGCATTAGCTGCTAGAATGTGCTTGGAAATTGCGAAACGAACAGCCAACACGTCTCTAATGAGCATTGAAAGCGGCACATTGACATTCAGCTGCGAAACGCGCTTGGGATGGGTGTCCCGATCGATATGATTGTTTGGCGGTTTTTAGTTTAATTTTTGAAAGTCGAAAGAAGATGATAAATCACAAATTTACGTATTCAATTATAAAAATAAATAAATATCCCAAAACAATCCGAAGACTCCTCTGACGATCCTAGCGAAACTCTTTGCAAGTGGACACGAAACTTCATCCTTAAAACGAGTTATGTCTGAACTAATATATAAATATTAAAGATTCTACTCTAACCACAACGAAATTAGGATAGTTCTTATGATCCCGTGTCTGGAAAGTATACTCATGATCTCGGGTCAATTGTCATCAAAGACGCAGCCACGAGTGTTTTATTTCTCAAAAAGTTATTGTTGAAGTTATCCCCAATAATGTCATTTGTAGACCATTTTTTCTACAAATTTCAAATGTTTTTGTACAACTTCAATACTTAAATCACTGCAACAATAAAAAAACCAACCACATACCAAGCCATCGCTGGATCGATCACGAAATTGGATGAAGCTCTTCCTTCCCAGCCCAGAAAGCTCCAAGCCGAGTCGGCAATTCGGGAAAAACCTTATTTGCACGCCGCTAACGATGGAAAACATTGCCCACTCCCGGCATCCAACGGTGACGGCGTGACTTAACGATCTGCGATCGGATATTACCTGGAGGACGAGAAGAAAGGCCACGGCACCGTACCGTCGTCTGTATCATCATCAGCGTTATGTAATTTAATTATTTCTTGCCGTTTGTTGTTTGTTTTGTAGTGGCGGTGTTTGTTTCTGCGTGTTTTCGCTTTTTTTTTTGTTGTTATTACTTCAAAGTGTTTGTGTTGTTTTGTGGCGAGTTTCTCGTGTCGTTTCGCTCTAACATCAACGTAATGTGTTTTAAGTTTTTGTTTTTTGTTTTGTTAGTTTGTGCTAGTGACGGTAACACCATCGGTGTGATAGTGGCATTTGATGGTTGGTTGGTTGTTTTTTTTACGTTCCCGCGCAGCTTTAATGTCGATTAATTTCGGAAATTGATTAAATTTGTGCCCATTTTTCCGGCTCAAGGAAAAGCCGACCGGTGCCGGCTCGCGTCTATTGTTTTGGTTCGCTTCGTTCGCTTCTTTCTCGCTGTTTGTTTGTGTCGAGACACAACACCCCACGGTTGCAAAGGCGCCTTGGGGGGTTTGCTGTGAAGTTTTAACCCCCCGCTAACAACCTGTCCGGGGCTCTATTGCTTGTTTCTAGCTGCAAGACCTTTCCGTGCTGTACATCGGCGGATGGGTTGTGCTTATTTGTATTAAATTATTCCATTAGGTCACTGTGGTTGGATTGCGCGCTATTACACAATCGTTGTCTCGGTGCTATGTAAGCCGGAATCTCTGCCATTGTTGAAATCGAGCAAAGGATTAGAACCAGTCGCTTGATATGCTTAAAATGTGTACAAACACCCTATGAAGAAGCAATGTCAACTTCAAAAAAATATAATTTAAATTATGCGCCATGCAAATGTGCTGTTTGACCTACTTGCCCAGGTCCCTTAGACAAACTTATGTTAAGTACGCAACCGAATCCCTCCTTCGTCTACTTAGTGAAAGCTGTCACCCGGTGAATGAAGTGATTGTTTTTCACTGACGGAGGCAAAATTAGCTCCTTTCTCGACCCAACCACTGCAACCAGGCAGCGATATGTGGCAGCGCGCACTCGATCGTTTCGGCGCGGGAAAAATGTAAATTGCATTGCTCGACCGTGTCCCGCGTCCGAAAAGCATGTTTTACCAAAATTGGTCTCGGTTCGGCTCGGCATAAACATTGCATAATGGGCATTGCGGCAACCGGCTGAAGTAAAATGTGCAACCAAGATAGATCGAACCGAGCCAAACTATTCGCGCGGTGTTTAGTAGTTTTGTTTTTGTGTCGGTTTTTGCGCGCCTTAGCATGGCACCGGGTGGGAACTCATTTCTTTACATTGCAGATCGTTTGTCGGGCTCAGAACACGGTAAACGACCTAGTACACACATGGGTTGTTGTTTTGACGAAAGTCGACACATGCCTTTTCGGCTGCAGGATTGTCGTCACACACGCAAACGCAGACCGCTTGAGTTTGGGAAATTATGTGGTGCGAAATGAGCTCGGGACACAGCATGGAGGAGCATGGCGCATGGTTGGTAGTAGCAGCGGCAGCTCGACGATGTTGTTGAATGCCAATTAAAATTCCATCGTTTAACTTCCCGTCCCGGCCCGTGGTGGCACCATGGTGTAGATTTCAAATCCATTTTTACCACCACCATGGTGGATGCTGGTTTCCCAGCAGTAGTTTTCGGCACGCGTCGACCAGAAATATAAAACACTCGTTACTGTACAGAGTGTTTGGCGGGCCACGCATAAGAAAGCACATATGCTTTCCTTTGCCTCGGCGTGGTGAAGCATAAAACAAAGGCATTGATTTTCGATGCCAAACAGCAATGCTTAATAAAAACGTCGAACGCCACCGTCGCCCGGCCGAGTGTTGTGACGCTCGGGTGAACCGAACCACTTTCGTATAGTCGTATCCCATACCGAGATGCCAGCAAAACGACAACGGAGGAATTACGAAATCGCATTAAACTATTCGAATTCGACGGTCTTGGTTCGAGTAACGCCCTCGCCACGCTCAGAGAACATTGAGATGAAGCAACCAGCACCACCGGGTCTCCGCTTCGTATATCATGCGGACTCGGGCGGGACTATACCCCGTTCCCGATCACTTCAAGATCGAAAGCACACGAACACACGAAGTCGGCCGGGTGGAACAATATAATCGAATTATAACATGCTAATTATGGGATAGGTTTATGCCTTCGTTCCATTAGGAAGTGGTGTATCAGGCCCACAACGTCACAACGGATTCTGGGACTTGGTTTAGTTTTGGACAGCGCCACCAACACGGAGTAGGTTGACAGCTTCAATGACTTCATTTCATTTCGGGGAACACTTTAGTACCGATGAATGGGTGTCATAAACAGCAGTAGAAGCTATAACAGAGAGATTTCTCAAACTCTGTTACTGTCTGCAGACCTTATCATGATTTTAACATTAATGTTATGGTTGAGTAATGTTATAATTACAGCTTTAATTGAATCAGCCACCTTTGCTTACAAAGCACCGAAAAATTATGCTTTAGTTTTAATAACAATACGCGATAAAAGATTTATAAAAAGAGGCTATAAAGCAGACACGCTTTAAAATTCTTCCCCACCGAGAAACAATAGCTGTGACGACCTTAACCAATAAAACATCGCTCGTCTACTGTTGGGGTGTTGCAGACGCTGGTGATAAAATGCGGCAAGGAATTAGGTACACTTTATGCTACTTGATTGTATATGACAATGCGACATTCACATCTTAACCCGCCGTCTGTGGACGTAGTTTTATCTTATTGTCATGATTTTGCAACTGCAGCTGACCGAAAACTGTGTTCTCATGTTGCTTGCTTTTTTTACCTTTTGAGCACCTTTGAGTACAACTTTATCACTATTGTTTTGGGTTCCGTCTAGCTCTTTGAAATGGGGTTGTTGTAGCTTGTAATGCAATTTTATCCTAAAGTGTATGATGTTGTTGGTTTTTTTTTCTATTTCGTTTGTGGTTTTAAACACGGGAGTGACGATTGACAGTTGGCGGAGAACTGAAAGAAGTTGTTGCTGGTGGACAGCGGACAAGCTCGCCTAGGTCGGCATCGTCAGAAGCGTGTTAGAGCTTAAGTTTGAGCTTATTTAATAAATGATCATAATTTATGCTGTCCGGTGTAGACTGAAATGCCTCCAGTTCCTCCACAGCCCTTCTCTTCCCGTTTTTGTTTCTCCGGTATGACAGTAGTGTACTTGGTTGGTTGGTGGGTTCTATTGAGAGGCGAGTATATGGCCGCGGACAGTGCTATTATTTCATAAACGGCGGCACACGGCATGTTTGGTGGCGAGCGCTTGTTGTTGTTGTTGTTTTTTTTCTACTTCTTATTCACTGCATTCGCCATTTGTGTCCCCCTTTTCGGTGACTGGCAAACAATCGGTTTATGACACTTCGTTGTCCTGCTGTCAGTGGTGGTACATTCGGCGTAGTTTGGCGGCTTTACTTCATATGAGCCAACTTTTGCCACTTTTGCGACACTCCCGTGCGGAACATTTAATCTTACGATATGAAGGAATCTGTAGCATTTGACGCGTTTGTGCACGATCTGGAATGGGATCGTTCTTACGATCGCGGAAAGAGAGCAGAACCTCATGGGAGGTCGGTTAATGGAACCATTAAGGTGTATTAGCCAGTACCTCTAATGTATTTAATGATTTTTAGTTTCTTTGCGCAATCAAACCTCATGCCAGTAGATTAGCACGGATGTAAAGTTATGTGCATGTTTGTTGGATTCTTTAGTAAATCGCGCTTTGAAAATTTTGATAAATGAAATAACAAACATTTATTAGAAATAATTTTAATGTTTAAAAAATTTACTAATTATATCCGTTTAAAGATCAACTGCGCTAACACTAGATTTGTATATTATTATTATTATAAACCACAGTTTTTGAAACGTCCTTCGTTGCAACACCCACAACTACTTCCATTCAATCAATGCTCTTTTAAAAGCTCGTAGCAGCTTAAGTGATTTTTAATACGCGCTCACGAACCGGTGTCATCAAGATGGATCGCATCAACCGAGCTGACCTTCTTCCGCACGAAACGCTAACGCATTCAATTTGATATCGTTACCTTGAGACACTTTTTTTTATTGAAAAATTATGTCAGAACAGATCATTACTCCTTCCCACGTTAGCCGGTAGGCCGGTGGTCAATGCCGTACCGAGGCGAGATGATTAATTTCATCCTTTACTTCTTTAGCATAAAAAACCTTCCACCATACGTGGTTCACCCATCCTGGGAGGTTGATTTAGGGTTCCGAATCCTAGCTAACTAAAATGGACTTCCAAATCTATTAACCTTGCCATGCTGCAAAAGTCACCGCGCCGCTCTGAACCATAGGCACTCGTATCTCTTTCACTACACGTGCAATAAATCATGCATGATTTGCTCGATTAAGTGGACATTCGGTTAGATTACCTCCATCGAGCCAAGCTTGGCGCTCAGAATGGATGCCGAAAGGAAGGTGCGGGAGTGGAGTGCTATATTCAAATTCAGTGATCTCCCGCACAAATAACCTACATCTGCCTTACACCCACCCGGTACAATCGATCATGCAACTAATGTTCGCTTCGCTCTTCTTGTTTCCTCTCGTTCTAGGTAAGTGTCCATGCGGACTGGGTCACCCACCAACACGAGGTGCCACCGACAACAATGGGACGCACCGTGCAGCCGTCGCATCTAATTGGCACGCATTACTCACGTGTGTGCCCGATCATGCCGTGGCAAAATCCGTCCTTACTTCCTACCAGCCGTATGTTTGTGACATTAAGCTAGGTGCACCATTCGTGTGTGCATGAATGAACGTATGAAAGCAACGTCTCATCCGGCTACCAGCCCGGTACCTAATGTGCGCCAACAATGGCAATTTAAAAGGCTCCAGTGGACAGCCCGATCGCAACAATAAAGCCCACCGTGATGGATGTTTGGGGTGTCCTGTAGGTGGTCGGTGTGTTAACCTTCAGCAGAAGAATTCAAAAAAAAACAACCCCGTATCTCACGGACAAACCTTAACTTCTCAGTGGCCCAATTTCGTTTTATTATGCACCCTCCAAAAATCATAATAACCTTTCAATCAATGCATTCGATAAGAGGGGGGGAGTGCTGTACGCTTTTTAAGGTATTTTTCTACTTCCACATTTGCGTGGTGCAGATTGTGGCTTTTATTAGGGTAGAGCTCTTTTCTTCAGTTCATACCATCGCCACGACACAAAGAAGTTCAAGATCAAGAATAAATCATCGCCCCGTGGCGCATGATCGTGCTAAATAATGCTGCGTACGGTGTGCTCCAAATCCGGGTATTCCAGAGGACACCCATGTGTGCTTCGGGGGTGGAAATTTGCATAGAATTGTACCGTGGCCGTGCCGCGGTTTAGCTTATCTGATGTTGACTCTCTTTTTTGTTAAAGACCAAATGGGAAATAAAACGCACGAAAACATTAATGTAAACTCTCCATCGATCTTCGCTAGCTGCGGGACGTTTTGGACGAAGTTGTGTGAAGATCTGTAGCATAAATTTTGTAACCAGCAAGGAAGCTACTCTACCGAATGTCTTGTTGGGATGGGGATGCATTGCACATATTAAGTGTGTTTTGTTTAAGAAAAACAGACATAGAAATAGAAACGGGAATGAGAAGCTTTGGTGTGGTGTGAATTATTTGTCACTTCAAGATTTGTGTCATCCCGCAGCTGGTCACCGTTGGCACGCTTTTTTTTTCTCTCTCACACTGTCTCAAGTTTCCTCCGCTTAGCGGGTTCTATTTGATTGTCACCTTTTCCAAACTTCATCTCCTCAGCTAGATGAGAAAGGGTCGAAAAACGGAACCACAAACAACTCCCCAAACAGGCACGCTGGAATGATGGTCCGTGTTACGCCTCGGTATGGTTCGTTCTGGGGGTGCTCGCTTTTTTGCTGTTGTTGTTGCAAAATAGACCAAACGCTTAGCCGTAAATCACAAAACTGGGTGATCTTTTATTGGCACTGTCAACATAACTTGTGGCTGTCCCGTTTGCCCACACTGTCACGGCCGATCCGCATCGGTTCTGTTTGTTGGTTTTTCTGTTCAGCCTTTTTTTTTGCGAGATATTTTGCACGTTTCACCAGATTCCAGATATGGTGGAAGACAATTTCAATCACTGCTTTTCTTCGGATCCTGAGAATCGATTTCCAGAGCTCACTTTTTTTTGTTGCTCACTGTAGGTATAAATTTAAATAAATACCTACCAGAGATTGCAGGTTGATGAATTTATTTTATCAAGCACGTTGATTTCGATGGCAATCGTTACGGTTAGTGGTCGATCGATTAATTCCGAACCTGCCAGTGGAGAAATCGACCAGCTTGCCAAGCCGCCAACCAAACGGTAATCGATATTCCACACATAATTCCGACCTCCGGTTCATGCTAATTAAACAATTGATTAGATTATACACCAAAGCGATCATCCGGTCACACGCACCCGTGCACGACTCGGCACCGTTCATCGGCTCCGTACACATTATCAGCAAAGACCCTGACCCTTTCTCACACTCTCTCTCTCTCTCTGTGGTATGAATTTACCATACCATTTCATCAACCGTTGCGTGATTCGTGTCGTGTATTTAAATGGATTAAATTTAGCCAATGCACATACACAGATTCGTGGCATAAATGTACCGTGGCGTACATTCAGAAAGGTGTGTGCGGTACGATGGGAATGGTGCAGGAAGGGTTCAGCCGCAACAGCATCGTTAAAACACGGTACACTATTTCGATACCCCCTTGATCGCACGATCGTGGCAATCGAGTGTGTGTGTGTGTGCATGTCTTACGGTTGGGCTGAATTATTTATCGCCACGGGCGCTGGGTGTTACGGTCAATTAAATTACAATGAAACAGTCATTACCTTCCTACTTGGGCTCATATTTTACGGGCCACATGGTTGGTGCCCGTTCCCTTCCCATTAGCCAATCTCCTTAATCCACCGAAAAGTGATCCGTTACTTTACAAATAGTAGCAGCAACAACAACAGCAAAAACAGGGTGGAACCATCCAATCTGCAATGTTCATGGGGTGGTTTTGGTGAATTGAGGTATCATCGAGCATTTCACCTATCGTCAAACGTAACTCGCCACGCTCGCTGGTACGATGTGAAGCAGGTCCAGTATGGAAAGAGAGAGAGAGAGAGAGAGGGAGAGAGAGCGTGCACGAACGTGCGAGTGAAATCGATGACCGATTTGACGATCGCAAATTGGCATGGCGCCTGGCCGAAAATGGAGCTATTATTTGGAAACACTTCACCACCGCTGCGTGTGGTGCTGGGTCGCCCTGTGCCCTACAACGCAGTTCAAGCACACAATAAAAGAGGTCCGCTATTTGGGACGCGTCGTCTGCGGCGAATCGGATGCCTGTTTTGTTGATCGCGGCAGCCTCATCGATCGACATGCGCGATCGGTACGTAAAATTTTGGCCCACACGAAACTAGAATACAATTAGAATGCAACGCGACACGTTCGTCGTTTGGGGTTTTTGTGGGAGCATTGAAGTCTTTCGTTTCGGAAAACGTTTCGGAAGGTGCCGCAATGGTTTCTTTTAATGTGGTTTCAAATGTATAGAATGAAAGGACTTTCCAGGCTGCCCAGACCACTTAACCTAGTTGCTTTGCATGCATAAATAATAGGTTAAATTCAAAACAAAACAAAAACTTACCCCCCAAAAACAAAAGGAAAAGAAACATTTGATCTGAAATGTTTNTTAGAATGCAACGCGACACGTTCGTCGTTTGGGGTTTTTGTGGGAGCGTTGAAGTCTTTCGTTTCGAAAAACGTTTCGGAAGGTGCCGCAATGGTTTCTTTTAATGTGGTTTCAAATGTATAGAATGAAAGGACTTTCCAGGCTGCCCAGACCACTTAACCTAGTTGCTTTGCATGCATAAATAATAGGTTAAATTCAAAACAAAACAAAAACTTACCCCCCAAAAACAAAAGGAAAAGAAACATTTGATCTGAAATGTTTAAAAAAAAATATGCGCTTCACAGGAAGAAATTGTCTTTTTGTTCGCGAGACATTTTTCATATCTAATCGCACAGCTATAGTTAATTGGCAGCAGTTAAGATTAGATTTAGCGAACAGCATAACAACATTCTATGGGCTACTTTCGGAGGGCTCTCATTAGTGGCTCAATGCGCAACAGGAGCAAACTGGCAAACTGCAAAACATCCGTTCTCTTCCGTCGCTTTGCTAGAAGTGTTCCAAATAGCAGTGTAAGAAGAATAGAAAGGAAAACACATCAAAAGGCTTAAAACGGAACGTGTCACTGCGGGAGATACGTCTAAATTTGCCAATACGATCGGTTTGCTAATGGATTGAAATTTGACTGAAGCGAAAAAGAAATAACAACATGCACACGTATAACAGCAACACAATTTAAATACGAATTCAGGGGATAATTCACGATCACCTGTACCGTTGTGGAACCGTTTAGTGCACTGTCCCAAACGTCCCGAACGACCAGAACCAAACAGTCACTGTTTATCGGTTGACGAACGCCACCAAACAGCAACGTAAACTGCTTAATGTGGTACTGATTTATTGATCCTAGCTGGAGGCTTCCAAGCGGTATGCCAGCCGCCCCGAACGATGACGGATTTGGGTGAAGATTTTCCCAGGCAGATACCGATGGTCCAATGTGTGGTCGTAACGTTGAACGACAACAACGCAGAACACATACACAAACCTTTCAAAAGGAAATTGCAATGTTGTAAAAATACGGTTCGGCAAACATGGGCCGTTTCGTCGCGCTTCTACCCTATCAACAACCGCTCCCGCCGAAGGGTGGAGGTTGCTTGTTTTGACTAGCCGAAGTTTTGTATTTTGTCATCAATCGGGTGGACCGTTGCGGTCAAATTAACGGTACCGAGCGGTTGCTTTGGGCGATGGGCGATGAAACTTTTGTTGTTGTTGTTGTCGGTCCCCACTGTTTCGGTTGACCTAGAACGCAGAAAGAACGCGCGATTGTGTAACGTTTGATGGTTGGCGTTTTGGTTAAGCTCCACTCTAATGAGACGATGTCAGTGAACTAAGTCACCATTTCTGCACAGCGTGGGCTAATGAAGCGAGCTAAAGGGTGTGTCCTGCTGGGCTTTTTTCGCCTAGAGACACAGTTAACCAAAAAAAAAAAAACAGCTACGCGCTTGGGATGTAATAATTCAGAGCATTTTATGACAAGCTTACAGTAGGGATATAATTTAAAAGTTTTTTGTTTTTAATTAAATAAATATTAATTTTTATTACTTCTCCAGTGGGCATTCGCTTACTGGGCAAAATAAACAGTAAGCTCGTTGGAGAAATGCAAAACGATTTGTGAAAGCCATAAACCAATATTTTCGCCTGTACGCCTGTACGTGTAACTGCCCATCGTACGGCGCGTTAAGAGATAAAACAACGAACGATTAAACACAATTGCCACCATTTGCACTCTCATTCATTGCGAGTGCAAATGACACTCCCGGCTCATTACCGATAGCAACCGGACGGTCCACCGGTTATTATCCCGCCACCCCTGCGATACATACACACACACTCACACACATCACGTCCCATCACGTGCCCTGGTTGAGTCGTTGATGAGCATATTAAGCAGTTTACGGGGCGCAAACATATTGACACTCACTTCCCATCCGGAGCGCACGGTGTGTGATGGTGGTGGTTGTGTCCGGCCCCCTTTTAGTGGTCACCTCGTGGACATTTGTGTCGCCCGTAGTATCGGCTTGTCACGGGAAAAGTGTCACCCAGCTGACGCGATTTGCCTGGTTTTGCATTTGCAAACCAACGGGGCGAAGATAAGCGTTATCTGAACTATATATTTTTTTTTTTCACTCTCATCTCTATTCCTAGCAGCTTCACGGTTCCATGGGGCCGGAAGCGTTTGTACTGCAAGTACAGAAGCAGCATGAAAAATAGATTTTGAGGTCATCCAATAATAAAAAAACACATACATCTTAGCGGTTTACACTCGCTACAGGTGCGATCTGAAAGTGATCTGCGAAGAAAGTGGTAAGGAAGGGAAAATCAATAACAAGCAGCCTGGAACAAGCGTACCTTCTTGGACTCCTGCCGGCGTAATCTACACACCCATCATGCGTTATCTGGCCCGCCTCTTCCAAATGATGAGGTGTCTCTAATTGCTTTAATTTATTAATTGCAAGCCCTCTGCACACTCGTGCACTGATTTTTAAGGAACAACCCGCTCCCCATCCTGTGGGGCGTTTCGTGCAGAGTAGTTTTTCCTGTTTGATTAAAAACTTTTCGCAATGAAAGAGAAAATTTTGCACCCCTCGGATTAAGATAGGTTGTTGGGGAAAATGCATCCCAAAAAAAAAAATGCTGCTTTACAGCATCGTACAGTGCATAAATAACACACTTGTGGCTCGTAAAACGAGCATAAAAATAAGCTCCATTAAATTAAATCCATAAAGCGTTGCGTCTAGCGATGGTCGCCCTACCCCCCGGGGCCGTTAAACGAGGTGTCACCTGTTGACGGCTCGGCACCGTTTAGCTTCGTTGCATCCGTTGCACTTCGCTCCACACGACGTGAGCGAAGCATATCTGTTTTTTACGCTGTGGTCTTTAAAATTGTGTCACATTGATGTTTAATTATTTATGCACAAACCGCATCTTCATTTCCTCAGTTGCGAAGGGTGAGCTCGCTTGGACGTGATGATCCCATTCCTTTTTTACCTTTCCCGCTTCGGATACCCTTGTACATATTATATGCTATGTTTTTTTTTTTCCACCTAGCGTAAGGTGTTAGCAAACCGGTCCAGGGTTTTATTTTGCTTCCTTGCTTCCCGTCTTGCCGCCACAAACTCGTTCGGCGATCCATCGATCGAGGCGGCCACAAATCTCGGATCGAAAGTGCAGCAATAAGGCAAGCATAACGTGCAACCGGGCGCTTCGATAATCGTGCCGCCGCCGGTGCTGGCCGTACGCACGATCGCACCGCGGCATCTCATTGAGCGCAAAGATGATGGAATGTTTGTTTGAATTAGAGCGACAGCAATCTGACCAGCCAGTCCGGGTAGGATGGCAGCAAATGATTGGAAAATCTATAGCACTGGCCGCCGCCACGGATCGACGGAAAGTGGATCGAACGACGTGGTGCAGCGGAGTCGGGCGCGAGTCAATTAAATTCAAATTATTCTAATAGAGTCCCGACGGGAAGGAAGCGAAATGGTAATGAACTTGCGGCTTTAGCTGTGAGCAGAGATTGCCATCGCGTGGAAACTGGGTATTTGTACGCGCTGATCGAAAAGGTTGGGTTTTTATTACAGGATACCATAATTGAATATTAGTTGCTCCTTATAAACTAATAAGGTATGGCGCTCTAATAATTGGAATTCCAACTCTCTGGTATTCTCAGATACCAGAAAATAACAATTCGACCGCACGAGACAATATTTTGAATTTATTGCAACCAATGTTTGGCATATTTTTCTGCTGAGCAAACAAGCGATTGTGGTGCTTGCAAATTCTCATAAAAGATTCAGATATTGTGAAGGAATCCACATTTATCTTAACAAATTCCAGTTCAACTTAAAAGGAGCTCTGTTTTGCCATCATATTTATCACTTGAACTCTGATAATCCTTTAGCTAAAAATACAACATAAACACAAATCAAATGACACAAAATTACCATCATATTTAGATAGGCTCAAGCCTCCCCCCAGCCCAAGCAAAGCGCGCGCCCAACTGTCTGTAAATGGTCATTCTTCGCGCAATATCTCTCTCGCGTGTAGCTTTGCAGAATTATGCACACACGACAGATAATTTCAATTTCTATATCCAACGCGGAGTCGTCACGAAAACGCCACCAGTAAGTAAGCAAGGGAGCCCGTATGGGCAGCGCAGAAGAAAAGAAAAAAAATAAAATAGCCCCCCTAATGGACAGTTTTCTACAGGAAAATTGGCGTCTGCACTACAAATAGGAAAACCTTTCCGTCGCCTTTCACCTTCACTATCACATGCGGCCCCGACAGGGTCGGTAGACATTCAGCGGCCTACCGCAGTCACCGGCACATGGTGAGCAAACGATTCCCAACCACAAGCGCCCCGGTTTGTTGTAAAGTGCACGGGATGAGGAAGAAAAAAACGCCATCAGATGAGGACCTGAACCTCTCGATCTCTTGCACCTCGCACCAGGCCAACCCAACGGTGCACTGGGGTGTTCACGGGTACGGGTCAAGCAAAGGTTTGTTTGGAATGTTTGGAGATTTATTCACTAACGCAAACAATAGACGACTCGCGCCCCGCAACCGCAAACGTCGTGTTGGTCCGAGGTGGACTTTCACGAAATCGATCGATCGTCCAGCCACAATCGCGAACCCCCCTTTACGTGGTGTGGTTACCAGTGTGCGATGCATTTGCGCACAAGGAAATGTGTTTTCTTCTTTCCTTTTTTTTTCTTCTCTGTTGCTGCTGTTGTTGACAATTGTCTATTGGTTTTGCATAGAGAGGCGCACACGCGGACACACTGGCACGGATGCATATAAATCAAAATAACAACTTTCGCCGTCCCTTTCACTGGCAGTTTGGCGTCCGGATGCCGGTTGAACCGAATGCAATCAATGCGTTATTGCAGTGTGCGGGAAATTGCGTACTGAGGAATAGAATATTACGCTAAGATGAAATATTTCAGTTATTTGAAATATTTCTTAAAATGGCTTAAAGAAACCTTACGAAGACGTGTAGACACCTTGATGCAATGTTCCACTTTTACAATCCTGCACAAGAATAACAAGAACGAGGTTTTATCTTAGTTTGGACATTTTTTTTTAAATATAATAAATCCACACACGCACAGCGGGTCAACCACGGAGGTCAGCATATTTTGAATCGGTCGTTATGTTTCCTAAAAGGTAATCCCTCGCGCACCGCGCTGTAGGAATGCACATCACGGCCTACGCAACACGCGGCAACCACCGAAACGGCAATGAAAGCCATCGAGATGGCCAACAGATCCCACCCGCAGCCCCAAAATGGCGCTCGCGCACGCCGGGCTCCAAAACTGTACGTCGGTGCGTGCGTTTGCCACGGGGTGGCGAAGATCGAGCGCCAAGGTCAAGAAACAGTTACCTTTAAGTGATTCGTTAAAGCCACCCCGTCAGTGCGCTGACAGCTGAGTAGATTGGGCTTCGGCAAGTGGCCGGGCCACAGATTGGAACCGACGATGGCCCTCTTCGTTTTCGTTTTGGTCACCCCATTTTCCATTTTAGCCCTTTTTTTTGAAGGGGGGGAATGTGGGTTTATTTTGGAGTTGTTGCTAAATGTGTATGTATATAAAAAAAACTATTAACGGAAAGCAATGATAATAGTAATAACAATAAAATGCTCATCTCGGATGATCCCACATGACGCTGATGACGATCAAGATTGCTGCTGGGAAGAGACACATACAGTGGACCCATCACCAAGTGACCAAGGCGTGTGGGATGGGGTGGGATGGACACGTGGGACGAGGTCGGTGGGCTCTTGCTACACCTGCGCCGCAGCAGAAACCTGCCAGCGCAAAGATGATCATCGATTTCGGCACGAGCACATGATCGCGCAATCGAAATCGACGGCCAAAACTGGCCGCTGTAACGCACCAAGAGGAACAAAAAAACGGTGCTCCTCACAAAAGCAGCTGCCAATAAATAGAAAGAGCCATAAAAACGAAAGATAAAATGTTATTCACTGTCCCTTTTTTATTTGGGAGGGGGGAGAGGGTTCCCCCCACGAAATAGGAAGGTTTCGGGGGAGACAGAAGATGCCTTCTTTATTCAGCACAAGCCTTGGAAAGAAGAAATGATTTACAGGAGACAGGAAAGGTAAAAAAACATAATATACTAAAGAGGACGAAACAAAAAAAAAAAATCACCAACACCCACCCTCCGGCTTTCCGATCGTTTCTTTTCAAATTGTATGTGGAGGGTTGTTTTTTTTTTTTTGGTTGTGTGAGCTTCTTTGGTTTCATCCAAATCAAACCATCGGTACCCGTCAAATCGTCATCGGTTAGCTTTTTTTGTTGTTGCCTAAAGGCCATCCATATCGAATGGTTCCACACCGCGAAGCTTGGGAAAATTTATGCTGCGCCCGGGCTTTACGTTCACCGATAGTACACAGGGGTCTGCCTTCGCTAGGCGATCGATTTGCTGATTTATCTGAAGAAGCAGAAGGAAAAAAAACCACACAACAAACGCTAGCTTCAGGGAGCTTCTTCACCCCACCGAGTGGGATGGTAATGTGGCTGCGGTCCCGGGTGCGCTGGGGGGGGGGGGGGAAACAGGGAGTTCCTAATGGTCAGCAAGTTGTCCATTTAAATCGATTTGAATGAGACTATGATGAGTTTATGTGAGCCATAAATAATGGGCTCTTTAGGCTGTCGTGCCGGCAAAGGAATCGCCTTTTTCGATTAATGCCATGAAGCTTTCGGGGCCCGGTTGATGCAAGATATTGAAACAGCAAATATTAATTCCTACCGACTTGATGTTGCTTTACAGTATCGCAGCGAATGCCGCTGCGTGAAATCGGCAAATTGAAAATATGATTCTACATCAGACAAAAAATGGATAAAATCATTTAAAGTATACTTTTTATTTGTTATTTAAAAATAGCCTCTTTTATACTTTTCTAATGTTTTAGTTGTATTTACGTATTTTAAATCATTTTCCAATTTGTTAAATGCCCTGTTTCTAACAGTTGGAAGTTATTAGAAAATTATTAAAATCGCACGAGACGTAAAGTAAGATTTCGTTCATTCATTAGACAAACACCGCTCAGAAGCAGTACCACCACCCGTGAACTATCGCTACAAATCACGCTCCAACCTGCCGTGCCATCCCGATGTGATCGCCGTTCGGTAAGGTGCGATTGTGCAGGATTGCGCCATTTCTCGATTGGATGTTCGATCGACACAAAACGTTCGATACCAACAAACGTACCGTGCATGCTTCGCAGTAGTGTGCCTGTCGCGTTGGCCGACGGCGAGAAACGAAGCGCAAGTGTAATAAGATGCGCATGGTACGCCAAAAACGATGCCCGTGCCGTCGCGTTCCCACGATTAACAAAAACTTCACCCGATTCAGCCGACCGACCATAGGCATCCCCCACGTGTGCCATCTTTGATCGGCGTGAAGAGTCTTGAAGAGCGAGCCGGTGGGAAGGCACACCGGCAACAGGTTGGCAAACACGCAAACGCGTGACGCTTTTAGGTGCATTAGGTCAAGCAAATGGTTTAGGACGGTGGAGTCCAACGGTGTTACGCAACCGACTGTTCGAGTTGGCCGGCTAGGCAGCTTTACCTATCAGTTTGCAATTGCACCCAAGCGGATGGCAGATTGTTGTATATCGTCAAATCGTTGCCCTGGGAGAATCGATCGATCGATCGCGAACCATGAGCATGCGAGCGACGGAGCGACGTGTTATGGCTTGCTGTGGTGCATGATCGTCGCCTGTCATCGGCGCTGATAGGGCAAACGTGCAAAATCGCTTCATTTCGGCTTCGCTGACTCAAGGGCATATTATTTATGGAATGCTTCGATCCACCGTCCGACCGACATGTTGTCGATCGAGCCGGCTTACATCATGCTACCGATTTGCTTGGAGCATGTAAGACGTAGACGGCACGACATACGATCGAATGGTGCTGGTTGCTAGGAACGTAAAGCTAACCGCAAATGTGTGGATTCCCTCAAGCGTCATTGACTGTATAATGTGAAGCTGGAAATAACCATTGAATGAATTATAAAAATGTTTCACATTTTATTTACATGTTTCTTAAATTTCATAATTATTCCAATGATCTGAAAAAGTATGTTAAAAAACTTATTAGCATTATCAGGTTCTTGTACTAATGCATACTACTTTATTTGAAGGAAGAATAGTTTAATGCTAATTTCAAAAGCTACATCTGTACGAAAACTGGGACAACACTCCGTTAGTGTGACAATTTACACACTAATACCACCCGCCTAAACCCGCCACGTCGAGCTTTTTTAGCGAAAAAGTTCACTTGCAAACGTTTCGCGCTGACCATTCACACCTTCACGAAAACAATGAAGCAAATGTGTAAATTCAAATTACCTGCCCGCTTGCTGTGACATAGATTGTGCACCGTCCCAAACGCCACCACCACCCACCGGTGGTGCTCACCCCCCCACTGGGCGATCGACTCCCAACATGGGTCTGGTCGGTACGCTTCCGCAAAGCGTTCTGTGCCCGTTTCGCAGACAACAGGTTCCATTCTTCATACAGGCCCAACTGTCCTGTTTTGTAGCATTTTTTTTTTGTTTGTTTTGTTTTGTTTGGTACTGTTTGTCTTTTTGTCGGTCGCAGAAATCAACGCGACAAACATTTGACGGAAATAAATGGTGACATTTAACACACTCGATCCCATTATTTCCCTTACCAATCGTGTTGCTGTTTTCGAGCTGCATTACCAACATCCGACGAGTGAACCGCACTCCTCCAGCTACCCAGGTTCGCGTTTCGGAACCAGGTTCGACGTAGGGTCAGCGACAAGAATGTTAATGTTTCTCCATCCCCAGAGGAAACAGCCCTACCGGCAACTATCCGTACAGTGGATTCGTTCGTTTTGTTGTTGATGAACGCTCCAAAGCGGTTGAATGCAATCCCACCAAACACCGTTTTTAAAGGGGGTTTTTTACCCCCCCAGTGAAAGGCGTTGGTTTGTTGTGTGGAAGCTGAATTCATTTGCATATGTTATGTACCAGTTGCTTCCAGTAGCATTAAAATTGGGCAACCATTGCAATGTAATTGAGCAATCCATAGTCATGGCTGTGTTGAAAGCTTTGGATGAATGACATACAGCTTAATGCTTTAATTTGCCTTGAAAAAAAAGCAAAGTTGGATTAATTTAGTAACAGATGTACCAATGTACTGAGAAGTACGAATTTCATTTTCATTTAAAAATGAGTAAATATAATTTAAAAATATAAAATTTATAAAAATAAATTAATAAATCGCCATCATTTTTAACATTTTTATAGTTTAAGATTTAAATACTTGGTTTCATTAATTATCTACAAAACAGTAGCAAAATATACCTTTATCAATTTTGTTAATTCGGTGTTTCACTCTGTTCTGGTAAAAGGCTACTGGTTTTGGGGAAGTCACGCTTTTTTTTGCCCAACATAAAACCGATCCCAAAACACGATGTCATCGGTGAAGAATTTCACCATACCGCTACGAAAGCAACACTGATTTACCGCTGGAGAACGATGGAGAAACAGCCAAACTATGTCAAAACGCATCCAATAAGCATTAATGTTTATGGACAGGTGTACGAGCGGCTTCGGGCGCTCCGAACCATTCCGAATCCTTCGCCTTAAAGGAATTAAATACTCCAAAATCTAGCTTGCCGCTGCGCTGCGAAGGAAAACCCCAACGCCAGCGGGTAACACGAACCCGCTCACTTTGAATTCGCAAAAATGAAATAAAAAAAAATAAAGAACCTCCAATCTCGCAAACATCGCAACAAACGGAGTGTCACTTGAAAAACGGATGGAAGGCTTATTTCGATGGCGGCGTGCGGATTTGAATCTCGCGTTGTTTCGATTGCTTTCGAAATGAAAATATGAAACCAGAAGCGCACCGCACCGGCAACATTATTGGCTACCGCACGGTGCGGCTGCTAGCGCGCCGTGGCGCGAGCAGGGTGGAAAAAGAGAACCCCCCCGGTACAATCAAAAGGGGTGAGTTCTGTTTTAGTAGGTCAATTGGTACATTCACCTCGGCGAGTATGTTGTGAGACGAACGGGAGAAAGAACAGAACGCCTTCTCCCTTCCCTCCACCATCCGCCTTCCTCTCCTCACTCGGCTTCTCTTCCTCCTCTCCCTTCTAGAGGGCTTATGTTTAATTAAGCCAAATGATGCCGAAGTGCACTTTGATCAATTTATTAATTGGGTGAATGTTCTTATACACCATTACGCCGGGGACCATTTTTGCGCGAATCGCGAATGATGGACCCCTGCCATCCAGCCCCAGACCGGGCAAAATGAACAAAATGTGTGGCAACAACAGCAACAACAAGCAAGCAAACTCCCTCTCGATGATTCCGATTGTGTGAGTCAGTCCGTCTGGCTTACCGTTCCGGCAGACGGCCGACCGGGAACGTACTAACTGTTGCACTTGTAAATTTGTGCAATTTTTCAAGCTCGCCCGCTCAATAATAAAAAAAACGAGCTGACCCATTCGCGCTTGCTGTTGTTTCTGCGCATACGGCTTTTGCCGGCAAGCGACTATTAAGCTCATTGATCCCGTTTTTATTTCCCTTCCTGACGAGTGTGGTGTACCGTCTTGAACGAACGGTCGGTGCCGGTTGTTTGCGATCGGTGATTGCACTCGATCGTTAGTACCATGCTCGTTCCGGAGTTTGGTTTAGTGTTCTTGTTTTCGAGTGCACCAAGTTGGTGGGAAGGAGTAACAAGGAGATGGTGCTTAAATAGTTGATTTCATTGCCGTATAGCAAAACGGGGTAGAAAGTGAATGCTTGCCGGCGATGCACGGAAACCGATGCTGAAGATTACTAGCCTGTCGGGTGTTGTTGCGGTTCGGTTGGGCTAAAGTACAATAAAAAATAAGTAAATGGAAACCACCGGTCCATTTAATCAGAGCACCGTTTTTTTTTGTGGGGAGTTCCGAGTGCTTTCATCGCTTTCATAACGAGTCCCCAGTGCCAGAACAAACCTCGTTTGGGAATCACTTTAATATTGGGTTTAACTTAAAAGATCTATAAACCTGTCAACACAATTCCAAAGCGGGAGGGAACGAGTGTCGTTTTATTAGCGCGAATCAATTCTGCCTCCAAAAACGGGCCTGCTGCATGCTGGGGTGCGACCCCAAAAACAATACGCTTATTGTTTGTGCGCCTAATTTGCCTTTCATTTATGGCACTCGCTTTATCTGATTGCACCTCGTTCGAGCTGCGTAAAGATAATGCTACCGAGTGATTTAAAGTATTGATTTGTTTTTTCGACATTCTTAAACTACCTTTGTCTGATTGGAAATGGGTAGTATTTTTAGTAAACCAGAATTATTAAACAATATTTCATACTGTTGATGATCGTATCCTTTGATTACGATCTCATGCCACTCACTCCACTACTGATAAATTTATTTATTTCTATTCTTGTTCTCTACCTAAGCGAGGTGTAGGCGTTGCCTGAGGCTGTTGCATTCTCAATATAGCATTTTCAAAACGAAATATCAATTCCATTATACAAATGTCAAAATATTTACAAATGATATTCTGAATAATAGTCAATAATTACCTCTACATGAAATTTAAATATAACATCGAATGAAAGTTAGCCTAAAAATAAACGAAAGCACCAAGCAAGTGCTCGGTCGCGAATTTGTTAAGATATATTCCACAACATTGTATTCCCAAAACTCGCCATATTCTTTACACCTTCATAATTAACAGAAAAGCACCAATACACTGTCTGGCAAATGCCAAATGCATCTGCGTGCATCCTCCACATCTCGAACCATAATGTCTCACAACTTTGTTTGCGCTTCTCACTCTACTTGCAGGCAACGCGAAAGGTGTCAAAACGTGGATATTTATTCGTCGCCCCCTGGGACTGGGACTTTAGCAATCCGGTCTACAGAACAAAGGTAAGTGGTACGAACGAGCATACGAACCATCCTGTCGCCAATGTCACTTGGCCGCTGTTGTCGCGAGACAAGAGTTTTTGCTACGACGCGGCGCAGTACTGTACCGGTGACGGATTTGGAACGGATCGATGGATCACGATCGAGTGCCGTACACGAGTGGCGTTCTTGGGTGGCTGAGGTTTGGTGCCACGGTTACTCCACCATTCGTTGAATTTGGCTTTGAATCCCAAGTCAGATCCGCTGCCAGAGTGTGTTGTTTATTTATCACTTGCAACTCCACTGCAGCTGTCACTCGCACAGCCGCACGGCAACGTTCGCTCCGGCACCATCACCACCATTCCAAGGTGCCAAGGTGACAAAAGAGTGGTCCGCCAAGGAAAGGGCGGATGCAAATTAAATCGTTTAGTCAGCGCCACGGTCTAATGTCCACAGCTGGAAGCGGTACAAGTCAGCCGCTGCCGTGCCGGCAACACGCCAAACCAGCTCCAGACCTACATCGCGCCGGAACACAAACGATACCATATTCTTGAGCATGCAGCTCGCATGTCGCCAGTTGTTCAGATCAACCGTTTCACTTCCCTCCAGGGAAATGGAAGCAAACAGGGACGGTGATGCTGGGATTAGTTTAGGATTCCAGTTCGTCGAGTAGGCCGCAAACGGTAGCCGAATGGATCAATGGACGTGGTGCACTCGATATCCGGGAGCAGCGTTCAGCTGTCGATAGGACAACCGTTGATCGACACGAACGCCAGAGGGACCAATGGCGCGTCGCTTTACGGTCGAGTGCGATCGGTTGGGGTTTTTTGTTTTGTTTTTGTGGCTGTTGCGATCGCGCGGCCCGATTTCGCCATTCCGTTCGCTCGCTCCGGTCGACTTCGGTGCGATTGATGGATGTCAAAAAGTGGCTGATTAATTTACATATCAGGTGCAAAGGAAACCGGTGGCTGCACCAGCTGACTCGCTACCGTTGCTTGATTGATCCAACGTGTCCCCGGCCGGTCTGAAGTTAGCGCGTTGGGCAACAAATTGCGACGACGCAACACGAGCAAAGGCCGAGACCGAGCTGCCAGGTGTCTGCTTTGGAAGCTGCGTTTTGTTCAGCGTTCAGTTGATGCCGTTGATAGCTTGTGCTGGATGTTGACCTAGATGGTGGGCAATGCGGATAATTAGATATTTGAAATAAATTACCGCCAAAGATACAATACTGGATTGGTTTTAAAATAGCCACCAACAATGGTTTAAGCTATTTCATGGCATTTATTAGTAATACTAACGATTGTTTTTAAATTCTACTCCTAAGCCCTCACATTCAGTAGCTATCGACGACCCACTGAATCCAATCGCTGTAGTATGCAACATTCGTGTACACACCTGGGAGTGATTTGCCACAATGATACGATCCGTAACTTATGATCCCCATCAGTACCCAACGATTGGTTTCTCTTTTCATGAGACCACCTCCCGAATCTCCGTAGCATACGTCTCTTCTTGGAGCACCTCCAGCGCACAGGTGTATCCGTGACACTTCAGCCTCCTGCAGCCCATAAGCCTTAGCGCACGCACTTATATTTCTGCCCAGCATTTCAAGCTTGTACTTCCGAACCAATCCCATAAATGACTTTGTTCTACCCCAACCGGTGGCGGTAAACTTCTGACCAGCTATTTCTGGAATGTCGGTACTCCAGCTAGGTAGACAGGCGGGTCCTATCTGCACACCGTACTCTACCGGCTGAGCTAGCTTGAGCAGTGCAATGTCGTGCAGAAAATCTTTCCGTTGTTGATGAAAGGAATCATGATTGACGATCATCTCCACGCCGTAGTCCTTCGGTTGCTGCAGGTTGCAAACATATCTGCCGCGCACGTACATACAGTCCTCATCTTGTCCGAGGTCCCAATCACCAAGCCGTACCCGGTACTTTGACGCACTGGAATGATGACGATTTCGGGTATAACATATGAATCGAGAAGCTCGCTTCGCTTATCACTTACGGTTTACTTACACCGCGCACATCTACAAAACAGTGAGCCGCTGATAGAACGAACCGCGCAGTGATGAGTGAACCGCTGCACACAATCTTTCTGACCCAGCGGAGCAGAACCATCGCTGCCCAAGGGAACTGATCCAGCTGTGTCTCGCGACTATCGAAACTAAATTCATCGGCATACTGCGAGAGACGTCCACATTTCGGTTCACTTTGAAACACTGGACAGCAAACGAGCTGTCTTTCATCGTCGGTAGAACGCAATTCAGTGTTCTTAAGTTGCTCCCGAAAGGTGGTGCACTGTAGGGCTGGTACGAGAATACCCGCCAATTCACTTTCACTATTGTTCAGTACGCACTCTTGCTCACCCTGAACAGCAATGCAATGATACAAGTTTAAGAAGGTTAGCAACTGTAGGAAAATACATCCAACTTTCACATTCATTTCGGAAGTAACATTTAACGCTACCCAATGTTTGCACGGTCCGATTTAAACTAAGCGGCTTTAGTTGGCTGCGTACAGACTCTGAAGCGAATCGCTCAGTATAGAACTCCCGACACAAATTGATAAGGGGAATCCCTGTGTTATCAGTGCGTACTTCTAGGAAGATTCGCGTCACTGGTGGGTGATTCACGCAAGATCCATGAGAGTAGTCATTTGTGATTTATAAATACATTTAAAAAGAAAGGAAGAATTTCTTTGTATGAGCCAAGATGCGTGGTTTTGAGGTGGTTCATGGGAATATTAAATAATTCAATTTTTTTCCTGGGAGGCACGTGTTTCATGAATGAATTCTATGGTTCTCCTGTAGAACATAGAACTTAGATCGCTTTCCGTCAAACGATCATACAATGGTCACATTATGTCACTAGTTGGCCACCGATCTGCATGGAACAAGTAAATTATGACCATATACTGCTTCAAAGTTGTTTAAATTTTAAAACTCTGAGGAATTATTCTAAATATTCCTGCCGATATCTCCTCCCCATTTTGAAAACTGGAACGAAAGTGCAATTTTTCGGTTACGGTTTAGTGTGACCCATTTAAATTACGTCATTGCGGCCAGCTCTTATAAGCCTAGATTATCGCATTTCGTACCATGGCGCTTAAAGTGCGATCAACACAACTCAAAGTACTCGCTTATTAAATCACTTTTTTTCACTCCAGAGCGATGTTTTCAAACATCCAAATACCCGGCAATACCAATCATGCCGAACACTGAATGCCCAACAAAACATCTGTTACCAGCCCACCATTCCAGAGAGCAGAAAAGAGAGAGAGAGAGAAAGAGAGATAGCGAGAGAGATGTTGCAATGGATTTTCCGCTTGCTTACTGCACCACATTTAAACCGCAATCAAATCGATCGCAAATCGTGTTCACGACCTGCCAACCCGTAGCGCATGGTTAATCGAAACGCGACTTTCACGGTTACGCCACAACACCGGCAACACCCATGTTTTTCGTTTGTGTTTTACGCGACGCAGTTCTCGGGATATTTCGGGACTCGGACCACTGACGGCATCGGATGCGTTGTTGAGCCCAGCTAAAATCCAGCTAGACGAAACGTACCCATTGACCCCTGAGTGGGACCCATCGCGGGCACCAAGCCCATTAAGCAGCACGAACGCGTCTGACAACTGACGTCGGGTTGGCTCTAAAACCGTGTCCATCCCGCGGGCGGACAGTCCGTTTTCGTGAAAGGACCTCCGCGTACCTTTAAACACCATAATTGACCGCATGATAGTAGAAATAAACGCAACAGCAGACACACACACATACACATACACCTCCCTACCAGTCTTTCTGCACCCTCTATTTCACCGTCAAAAGCATCTGGAGGGTTGGAAAGCCTATCGTGCAGGATTTCAGAATCATAAAGCCGAAAGCAAAACGCTGACGCAATGATTACAAAATTGATTCGATTTCCTACAGATTAGCCAAAGCTGGGTGGTAAAGTGTGTAAAAGCTGAACCGCGTTTACTTGCTTCTCGATTTTTCATCAACCCCCTTCGGTACCACCAAACACCTCACCTCAGCCCTTCGCACAAAATAAAGCAGTGGAGAAAGAAGAATACAAAAAAAGGCGGAAGAAAGGCCCAGCCCATGCGAGATCCTCAGGCACTGTTTGGGGAATTGGCTTTTCGCTTTTTTTTTTTTTATTCTCATCATGACGGCCAGGCCGTATATCTGTCTTTTCGCTTTTATTCTTTACATAATTTCATTGCTTTCGTTTCTTGGCGCGAAGCGAAAAAAAGGAGAATGCACCCCCAAACAAACGTACTGTTTTATTTCGGTTGGCATACCCGGCCCGCGAGGTTTGCCCGCATGATCAATCAATGGGCGGGCGGGATCGGTGGAGCGAATATCGGACGAACATTTATGCTCGTCCACGAAATGACGGCCCACTTTTATTTTTGTACATGTTTTTTTTTTACTTCACAAACCAACCAGTCAATCTTTTCCCGCTTTCTGGTTATGTTTGGATTCCAATCGATTACTTCGGATTAGAGAAAAATTGATTTGCTTTTCTTTCATTTCCACTGTAATTCGATTGTGAGTTGTACGTATACATAAAATTGAAACTTGTTTTCATTCTACGCTTTTCGAGCGTCTTCTTCCCGATTCGAATAAATCGTTTTCATTTTTATTCCAGCATGTAAAATCTTGATAATTTATTTTGCAAGCACTCGCTTTAAAGAAAATTGATTTCAATTTCGAGCAAAGTGTTCATTTTTAATCCTGCAACGTTTCGCCCAACTGGCCGGTTGCGTGCGATGCACCACGCAAGCAAATGTCCAGCTTCATCTCGCCAGCTGTAAATCAATTAAAAATTAGTACCAGCCGGTTCGCCGAACCCCGGACAGGACACTAAATATCGGCATCGCGCGTTCACGGGAAACAATGGGCGCAACATAAATGTGCCCCCACCGTGTCGGATCGATGTCGAAATGATTTAAAATTATCCGTGTCTGTGGTTCGAGGAAAGCGTTTCGGTTCGGCATTCGTAGCCGCAGCGCGCATTCGACTCCTACGCAACTGTCGCACGTCGGCGGGTGTTTTTTTTTTGTTTGTTTGGTTGCTGTGCTGCCTGCAGCAACAGACACACTGCAGCTTGCAAGCGATCGCCGTTTATCGATCGACGTGTTTTTTTTTCTTCTCGAATTCGGTACAAAACGATTGCGAAAGTGAAGCGAAACATCATCAAACCACGCAGTTTCGGTTGAACGATTTGTTCCTTGTTATTATTGCGAAGCACGCGGTCACCGTACAAAGAAAACGGGACGATCTTTTCCCTCCGAACGAAACGAAAGTGTAAATAAATAGCGAGCGGGACAACCTTTCGGTCCGTTTGGGCCAACCGAACGGAGTCATTTAATTTCAATTTAAACGAATTAATCGATCTCAATTAATCAATTTCTCACGACCACGGCCACAGTCGCGACAGTTTGTCTTACGCTGCACCGCTGTGTGCACCCGAACCTCCCGGCAGGTCCGTATTAGGCGCAACCAACACCACCCACTTCCTGCCCCCCCCCCCCCCCCCCCCGCATTTCAATTGAATTTCCTTTTGCAATTTTCCTTTGCACCAAGCGTTTGCGTTTGTTTTTCCATTTTTCCGATGCAGAAAGTGCAACGAAAACTGTCCCAGCTGCGGCACAGCCTTACTGTTCCTTACGCCCGGCCCTGCGAACCGACGTTCCAGCTGACGCGTGCACTCCCGATCCCCGGATCGAGCTGTTGTGTTGTGCAGGAAATGAATAATACTTTTCTTTTCACCGACACCTTACCCTGCCAGGAGGGCCATCTCCGTACGGTGGACGCGCCAGAACAGAAGACGGCCAAAGTCTGTCGTGTGCGATTAAACCCGACTTCGTGCCCGGTCGATAGAAACGGTTCGAAGGGTGGCGTTCAGTGAGAGGGTTGTGTGGTGTGGTGTGCTGACCGGAAATTAACCTGCAACGGCAAACGGCTTGGAGGATGGCGCAGACGCCAGAGGAGGGGGGTATGGCGAATGGCGATTGGCAATAACCGGCTTCGATGAACCGTAACCGACCGTTTCGATCGGTTCGCATCGCTCTGAGATGCAGTCGTGTGGGTGGAAATGAATGCAGTTGCATCACCGAGACAAACACCTCTTGATCTCGTATCTTAGGTGTTTTTGTTGAAAACAAACATTTACAGTAACTAACTACTAACGAAATGTTTGCAGTTTTGGTCAAAATATGTATGTTAAATAACTTTTAAAGTAAATCATTTAAACTACTTCACTCGACAAATGGCTTTCAAGCGACCCCAATGCTCAATGAACATTCCAGCCAGTATCGTAATGTATAATGGCAGTTAAACCCCATTTCGCTACCAATCACAATAAAGAAAAAGCGCCAAAGGATTGTGTTTATCACCCAATATAACAACTTCTTTAGCACCAATTCAGCCTTCTGTGAAACCGTAAAACCCTTTTCTTACAGATCGAACGCTGGTCCCATTTCGTTCCGATAGCCACATTCTTACCCCTTTTGCTTTGCACACACACACATACACTTCTGTTTCATTATCCACCCACCGCATTCCCTTGCGCTCCTGGCCACACGCTTCGGCACATTCTTCTTGCGCCCGGTTGCTATGGCAACACGAAATGCACTTTACGCTCATGATCAACCGTTCACTCATGATCGACAGCGACACGAGCGTCGAGCCCGTTAGTGGCAGACAAAAACAGGCAAAAACAAAAAAACAAGAAAGAGGAAGAAGCAGAATAAAAAGCCAACGCTAAACAAAAAAACAACCCTTTCCCCAACGGTGCAACTGCAGCACTCGTGCGGTCCACTGCACTCATCTCCTCGCTGACGCCATCGGTACTGTTACATAATAGTGCAGCTAATAACGGACACGGTTAATCGTAATAACTGTAATGATGATAAGCAAAGCATTCGGTTGCATTGCGCACACACACACACACATACACACGAGTGCAACGGCAACAACAAAATGGGGAAAAGTTATACCCCCCTTCGGTACCCTTTTCTTCCGTGCCGTCGTACGACTACTCAATCTCAGTCTCGGCTTCCAATCACCAAATTTCAACCTTAGCGGCATCCACCATATTATCCCTTTTACTGGAACGCAGCATGGTAAGCATGGTTATCCCGTTCGCACGCTTTGGGGGCGGTCGTACGGCAGGATTGAAATTCCAAAACCCACCACCCAGGTCTAATGCCACCCTACACCGCCCGCACAGGTTTGCTGCTCCATCGGCAAACGATGGATTCATCAATTTTCAATCAACAGCTAATGATAATGGTTCGCAATTTGGCATCCGTGATCGTGATCGCAAAAACATTCGCTGCGCAATCGGTTCGCCACCGAGAGCTGATGATGCGAGATGCGCAAAATGTCGACAAACACTGCGGCGCACCGGTGCTGTGAACCAGCTTAGGGATGTGAGACAGCAGGGCGCGTACATTATGCAATCGGTATCGGGGTGGAATAGATATTGTAGATGGAGAAGGGAAGTTTAAAACAGAGAGAGAGAGAGAGAGAGAGAGAGAGAGAGAGAGAGAGATAGAAAGAGAGATAGAAAGAGAGAGAGAGAGAGAGGAAAAGAGAGGAAGATGCAATTTTCGGGTGCAATAGAAATTTATGTCATCAGAGTAAATGATGCTGCGATGTGGGAATCGCCAATTGGATGATGATGATGTTGCTGTGTGGGCAGTAATGTTTGCCTTTCAGCTGCACATTGATCTTCTTCGCGTGTATTATGGCACTGAAAATGGTTTAATCCGGAGCGTTGCAATCGTAAGATGGCTACGATAAGATACTTAAAAACTAATATGGTGGTAACTTTATATCTTCCTGCGCGTTTTTCCTTAAACATTCCATCGCCAGAAGTAACATCTTCAGTGAATGGCGCTTTTATCGAACTTTGTAGTTCATATACTTCTCAATTGAGTTCTGTTTAGCGTATATTGCTTAATGCTGCTGGAATTTGTATAATCCTTTACTAAACAATGATAGAAAGATCGGTATACTATGATATTCCACGTACTTACTGGTGCAAGAAGACGTATTGTCAAGGAAAGCAAGTTTATCATAAGAATTCCAACCCAAAATAAGGCAAAATCATTATTATCTCAAGATTTTCTTTGCATTACCAATGTTTATCAAATTCGTAGATAGCTTCTGATGTGTTTAAATAACAGTTTACAGGTTTCTGCAGTGTCGAAGTACTCTTATTTGCTCAGCAATATGTTTGAATCATCAAATAATGATACAGATAACAGCAAATAAATAGTTTTCACTGTTACTTCCTTCCATCACTTCCCTTGGTCGCTCACATGTCCATGTCATGTCCGAGCTGACCATATATTGAAGGCTTCCGGGAAAAACTGACGGAAGCGATCACCCCCAAAAAAGGGTAAAATAGAGAAAGCTACTATCTGCTCCTAAAAATTTCCTCCAGTTTGATGTCCTAGGATGTCGTTTTTTTTTCTGTACGAGTTTTGCCGATAACACGACAAACCCCTTCGAAACCCCTTCGGAGTGAACATGTTTGGTTGTGGAGTAGCGAATAAAAAAAAAAAATATGAAAACTCCCCACGCACATATCGAATGAGATTGACGGATAGTGACCCGTGTCAGACGGCACTCTGACGGCACTGCCTTGGGGACACCGGCTTTGGCCGAACCTGATTTGTTCCTTCCGATCCGGTATGTGCTGCAAGATGGATGATGTTTACGCAACATCTCGGCATCTCGACATTTCCTTCATTGCGTATGCGCTCGCAACCGTACCGCAGGTTGCAGCATGCTGCACCGATCCGTACGCTTTAGCGTTACCGTTTATGTCACCGTTTGGTGGACGGGCGGCCCACTAGCGGCCTCCTGGGCTTCCCTAGCCGCTGGCGACGTTCGTACCGGTCCATTTATGGTGTCGAGTGTCGCTAAAGGTTGATGCACCTGTTTTCTTGCTCGCGTTTTGGTTTTTTTTCCTTTCATTCGTCTGCGCCCCCGAGTCACACGCTCTGGCCGCACGCTGATGCAACGCACCAAACCCACCGGCTCTCTCTCTAATGCGCTTTTCGAGCGCACGTTTTCCAATCCACAGCCTCTCCGGCCGTGGTGCGCATGTGATGAGGAAATGGAGCCAATGCGAGCAACTTTTGAGAAACGTCAGGGTTGTTTTTTATTTTGTTTTTGCGCAATCGCTAGACCCAACTAATTAGTCACCGGTGGGTCGCCGTCCACTTGCACCCTAGGCGCAGAAATTCTCCCCTTCCCTTCCCTTCCCTTACTCCACATACCTCTTCTTCTGATCTGCTTCTTCATCCCCTAGCTCGTGGCTTGGCCAGTATGTTGCAATTAAGCAGATCGGAGGGCTCGAAGGCTTTTAGCTTTTATGCGCGAGCGGATGTTGTGCTGCGTGTGCGTGTGTGGTTTTTATTTTCGTCCTCAGCATTGTCACTCCGACAAACCCTTAGGCGATGCATTTTTGTCTAGTTTTATTTACCCCTCGCACACGCACCCTGTCTTCCCTTGGTCTGTCTTCCCGCTCCTTGCCTCGACAGCATCGAGCAGGGAAAAAAAAGGAAAGTTGTCCTAGCCGAAGGGTACCGTAGTGCTTCGGGGTGCCAGGGCTTTTGGCCATGAAATTTTTGGCCCCGGTCCCGTGCGCCCCGGGAACTGTGCGCTGTGGGGACAGGTTTCGAGATCCGCTGGTGCTTGTTCACACATTCAGGTCCAAGCGGACGGTTCCAAGCGGGCAGAAGTGAACGGGATAGACTCGGAACCAGGGAACTCCTAGTCGTGACTCGCTGCAGGCTTCTTGCCGGGTTGTCCCGGCCACTGCTCGCAATATATCGCGATCCGTCGATCTGCTAACAGTATTTTTCGTCAGTTCCCACCATCGTGGGGTGGAGGGAGAGAGTTGACGGGTGGTGTGGAGGGCGGTAAAAAAAAACAGAACCAGCGCGCAGCGGTGCGGTAAATGTTTTATTAATGCGTTCGAAGGTCCGATTTCCTTTCCTGTGCACAACGCCACTCAGAGGCCTCCCGTGTGGTGGCTGGTGACTGTGGAAGAAACGACGAAAACAATTCCCGGGCGCGCGTGTGTGTGGATGCGGGCTGCTCGTATGTGATAACTTGCGTTTGCCCTCGGGGCACGTAGAGAAAGTGAAATCATTCCTGAATCCTCGTAACGCGTCGGTGGCCACTTTCGAGCAATAATGTTGCACGACACTCACGCTAACGGACTGTTCGGTGCATTTGGCCGCGCAGTTTAGGGTGTGCTTAGCGTTCATAATAGTAAATATTAATTTTACAATGTTGACCATGTACAATGATACAAAAAAGTATGGTTAAATGGTAAATATGTTAAAGGAATTTAATCTTCGAGGCATTGAAAACGATTTCCCCCGCAAAAAAAGCTACCATAAAACCAGAATCGAATTTATAATCTATTTAATAAAAGTTTTTAGTAGGATTTTGTTGAACTGTATGTCAATTTTAATATTCAAAAGCTGGATTTGAATGCTCACGCATAGGTGGTGTGTATTTTTAACAATTTTAGGAAATTTTGTTGATTTACACCAACCAATTATTCAAATATTCTAAACTGAAAAATTATGTCAATTGACGATTTAAATTGAAATGTTTTATACTTCAAAATACCTTAAAATTGTTTGCGGATGACTATTAAAAACTCGAGTCCCAACAAAAGTCATATGAAAGCCTGCAATCGTGCAGTCAATATGTTTTTGCAATGAAACAAAATTCCTCAGCCTAGCTGTTGGTAATCGGGCGAAAAACCGCGCCGCAAAATAAATATGTGTTACTGGCATCTTATTTAAATGCAGCTCGTATGTACAACTCCATGAAACCGCTCAACCACACACGAGCACGCTACAAAACGCTCACCATGTCGGATAAATTTCGTCATGTGGAAAAATGCATCACTCACGTCACGGAAAGCCTTAACCTGACCCGAAGCGATCGTGTCGAATGTTAAGCAACCCATCCCCAACAGTCCATCAAACCCGGTTTCACGATTAACAGCCATGACACAACGCACTCTCGTCCACTCCAAAACCCCATACCGACCCCTTCCGACCCCGGCACCAACGATTTCTCGGAAAAGAAAGTGATCTTTCACACCTTTCTCCGAGTACCGCACACCGTCCAGGGCCCGCGTTGACACGACCGTCGCGCGCGTTTTGTGCCGCCGTGACAGGTTTTATTACATCTTTCATCTTTTAATCATCACCGCGCCGGGACAGGTTACATCAAGCGCGCCCGATCGGTGGGTTTAGATCCTTCCCGGCCGACACCCGATCGAAGCTTGTTTACTTTTCATCCACGGCAGTTACCTCGCTTCCCGATGCGTTATGTGCCATCCGCACCGTAAACAAACGACTGCCACTGGCCCAGCCAAAGCGACGAACCCCGAATGTGAGGTGCGGCCACAGCTTCCGCACTGCCATAAAATTGTGCGTCCCGCTGTCATACACAGCAATTATCGTTATTATTTTTCACCCGATAATGAAACGCCATCAAGCGGGGTGAAAAAATAAAATCCACAACTAAACGTTGCTCCCAGCAAAACAAAAAAAACAGGGTGGTGCGTACACTCCTATTGACGCGTACCGATCAACATCGATCGAGACCGGATCAACGTGGGCCGTACGTACGGGAAGCAATAAAGCGACGCTTTTTGACTTCCATCAACACGTGGACCGGGTGCGTAGACGGAAGCTGTACCGTTGTTGGCACTATCGTTTAACGTCCCATCGTGGAACGGAATAGTTATGCACTGTATGCGATTCATATAGGGGGGTTTCTTTTCTGCGCTCTTCCCTATCCATATTCGGCTTCCGTTTGCGGAAAGGAAAAGTGTGAGAGATAGTTTGTGGGTGACTTTTTTTGTATCGACAGCTAAACACAGGCTGTATACACACTTAGTTCGTCCGTCGATCAACCGAGACCGGCCGGTCGTTTTGGCCATCACAGTGGCTGATGACAGTGAAGAACTTTCTCCTGCCGATGGTGATGGTTGATTGGGAAAGTGAATCGTATCGATTTTATATCGTTTATAGCAATGCTCGAAACGCAATGATGCAATATTGCTTCCTTATGCATTGACCGGCCTCGGTAATACCTGTTGGTAGGTTACGTTAAAGGCGCCGTGGTCCCTTTTATGGGAGACCTTTCCTTAAAGGGCTTAAATACTTCCCGATGCTTGGTGTGTCCTGTTAAGGAAATTGCACCGTTTTTTTCTTTCTTCTTTCGGTGTATTTGGACATGCGAAAATCTAACTGGAAATGCAATTAATTCATTGATAAAATGGGGAACATAGCGATGGTACATCGTGGATAAAATTGCGCAACCACCGTACATCGACCTGTAAGCACCAGAACAAGCTTAAAAAAATGCAATAACTTCAACAAAAACTTTGTTTCATTTCGAGGATCTAACGATCTACAGTATCGTGCAGTGCTGTAGCGTAAACATCCAGCAAAATAAAAAAAGTAAAACAATGCCAACCGTACCAGCACGCCGGAAGGTGAACGGTTCATAAAAATGTCACAGTCACACGAACGTGACAACCTTCGCGTTTCGCTCATCCATCGTTTGTCAGCGTGCACGGTGCAAGAACATCTTCTTTCGTATGTTGGCTACTTGCATGTTGCTTCAATGCACACGATCGGTGCCGATCGGTCAGACGCGGTAGAACTCTCAGGCAGCTTAAAAAGGGAAACGGAAAAAAACAACAACCGGCTCAGCTAATAAGACAGCACTAAGTAGACAGCTAAGGGTGGAAAAGATTGAGCGGCGAAGCGAACGTTTGGCGTAAAGGCAGCAAAGGGGGTTTGGTATTGCGATAATCATGTCCTAGGCCGCGAATATCACCTCCGATCGTAACGATTCGATCAATCGATCTGGATCATCTCGTTAAATCTTTGCCAGATCGTGCACAAACTGCACCTCCAGCTATCTTTCACTTCACCTATCGCCCCAACCCATTGCCCGAGGTGAAGCAGCAAAAAAAAACATAATGTAGTAGAAACACGAGAACAAATGGCGTGGAATCCTCACCGGGAGTCTTGCACAGATCAGATCGGTGAGCAGCTTTTTTTTTTGTTGTGTTGTTGCTTTTTTTTCACTTCCCAGATTTAAAATAAATAAAATAAACAAAAGACAACAAAAAAGCCAAAGCAAGCGACGAACCTTCAACCAGCTTTCAAACACTCGGTGTTGGAAATATGTACGAGCGGATCAAACTCTCCGTTGATCACTAAATCTAAATTGCACGAAAATGTCAATTGTGTCTGCAAGGAATTGTTTCACACTTGTTCTTCCGCCCCCCCCCCCATCCCTCCCGGGCCCCCTTCCACGGTAAAGGTGTTTGGCCTATGCTACCGTGGCACTCTTTTTGTATGGCATAACAACTACAGCAAACCACAAAAAAAAAATCCTTCAAATCGAACTGATTTGCTGTGAAGTTTGTCACGACACTTTGGCTGACGGTTGGCTCGTTAGGCTCGGGGTTGGTCGTACACTGAGCTGACTCGGCGGCAGTCTGCTCTCGTGTTCTTTCCGCTCGTAACAAGAACGTCTTACGTCTTACCTCGGGGAGTTATGTCAACAAACGGTGTAGCGCTACTGCACACTAGGAAAAAAACAGCTTCAAACGTGAGCTTTGAAGGACATTGGTGAAGCGTTAAACGTCATTACGTTATGTTTATGACTGTGGTTGAAAGTGCCTTTTTATTTACATTTGCCGTTAAGCGAACGTTTATGGATTCTGGGCCAACAACAAAACAAAAAAGTTTAAATGGAGCATTTTAAACTTCGTTCAATAGTCACTAAAAAAAACGGCATTCGCAGGAAATCGATCTAGTTTCTTTTGAATACTTACATAAACCACTTACCGTTTAATGGCGATTGAAGCTTCGCTTTTTCTCTCTCGTCATAAAACGCTAGCTAACCTAGAAAATAGTTAAATGAAATTAATATACCTTAAACAGTTTCCGACTCATCTTCTTTCCCCCCGACGTTCCCCCACAACATCCACCCGCGGCCCCCTCCTCAATCGCCCATATTCCAACAAAGTACCGAACGATAATGCTCGTATCTGCGCGTTTGTTTAATTTCCTACCGGCATGCTCCAAAGGAAGGGAGGGGGAGTTGGGAACGGGGAGGGGGGGGGGGGGCACGTTTAATTCGCAGCATCATTATTTTATCGTTTTTAAACGAAAAGCACTTTTCAATTAACACCGGGCCGGGCGCATTTATTTCTCGTTTTCTTCCCTTACGTTTCGCTTCGTTTTCGTTGCTTCATTCTTACACGCTTCTGATCGGTTTTGTTTCTGCCTTTTTTTCCTTTCTCGTTCACAGGTAAGCTTTATGAGTTGCGTGTTTTCGCGGGTCAAAAACTGTCGGACCGGAGCTAAGAATGAAACGGACTCCGCTTCGCTCTACACTTCATCCCATCGCCCGCTAGAGCATCGGTATTAGCGTCCCACACATGGCGCAACATAACCGTACTGTGCTGCAAATTTCGTTCTTTAGCACCATTGCCACAGAGAGCGAGAGAGAGAGAGAAAGAGAGAAAAAAAGGGAGACGCACTGGTAACCGTTTACATGCGTTCCAATGCTTAGCCAAATGAGCACGCGGTGAGTAGGCCGTTAGGTTGGGTACACCCTACCCCACAATCGGAAATCGACACGGCCCAAACCCGGCATACCGGCGGTGTTCGGGCAAGTGCCGGTTTCAGATTTCCTTTCGGCAAATTATCCAACCCATGTGTGTATGTGGATGATCGCCGCGATCGGTGCCATCGGTCCGTTCTAAGCTTCGATAATCCTCCATCCTCTAACTCATCCCCACGATCAACCGGTATGCTCAGGGAACATGGGGTTGTGGCAAATGTTAAATCCCCTCTGTTGCTACATTTTCTCTTGCCGATGCTCACCGCCTCGATCTCGGACCACTCGGCGGAACATAAAATCCTCCAAACAGATAAAATTAAATCCATCGCCGGCGCTAAGTAGCGGTACTCTTGGCCAGGCTGGGAAGAGCCCGAAAGGGTGAGGTCACACTCTATCGGCAACATATCGCAAAGCGACATTCGCAAGCAAACGAAACAACAGCAACAACAACAAAACAAACCTGCCACACGCCACCGGGATATCAACTCGCTTCAATAAAAAAGAGAAATTTATCTTGCTCGTAAAGAGGAGAAAATTTAATTAAAAACCCACCACCCCGTCTAATGCACGTGCCCGCGAACTAAGGAGACCTGCGCGTTAACTGCTGCTATGCCATTCAGTGCCGGTCCAACCTCGCTCCCCAACCTCGGGGACACTGGAAAAAGGGAACTAAATTTAGATGCAATTAAAATTGTCAACTATCTTCCTTTTTTTTTTGTTTGTTACTGTTTTGCGCCGTATGCCGTTGCGTTCCGAAAGTGCGTCAGGCTCGATGGGGCGAAGCAGGAAGGCATGTTCGCTTGCGATCGTTGCACCGGCGTGTACACTGGACTATTGGCACCGCACTTGATGCGGAAATGTCTGCTGTTGCTTGCCACGGTGGCGGTGGTGTGTTTCGGAACCGGTTCGGGATGTTACGGATGTGTGTTTATGCATCGAATGTGCTTCCTTTTGCGAACCGCGCCGGTGTACACGCCTAGTTACATGTTTCTATTGCACGGGAAGGTTACATTGATCGATTGCCGGTTCATCTGTGTACGAAATGTTCTAATTAGCTAATGTCAAGCTGGTTGTTGTCTCTGTTTAGAAATAGTGCCTGTCGTCGGTATGCTAATTATATTTCATTTTATTTGTTGATTTATTTTGTTCTGTTTTTGTCTGCTTTTTGAAGAAATGGTGTGTGTATTTTTAGTAATTCCTCCCATATTAGAGATTCCTTATTAGAGAAGCTTCGTATTGGAGCCTCCGAGTCATTTTTATTGCTTGAAAGAAGAGTCTTGTTTATTTGTTTCAAGACGAAGTGTTTATTATTTTTGCGAAATGTATCAATATAACGACAATGTGCTAATTTTTCATCCATTCGTGCTCTCGTTTTCTTCTCTTTGCGAAAATTATCATCCCCAGGTAAACAATATTACGATACAACAAATTTAGCTACCATCCTGCCAAAAACATTTCTATCAAAACATTCTCACGATGGAGGCCGGCAGTGCAAAACGCTAGAACAAACCTTTTATGGTTGTGTAAATTGTTTTCGATGTTTTTATCTGCTCGATTTGCATCAGCGAAGGTAACTCCAATCGCTTGCTGTTTTTTTTTTTTGTTTTTCGGCTTGCGATTGATAGCTTCCATCAACTTCTCACCTGCAGAAGAACACGCTTGGATTAGAATTTTGTTGCACATTTTCACCCGAGTGTGTGGTAATAAAAATATATTTTCACACCTTCCGAAAACCAGCGGATCATTGAACTTGCGGACTAAAACAGAACAGCGGAAAGTTGGATGAACTTTCGATTTTTCAGCCCAAAACCTGCCCGAAAATGACAGACAGTGATGCTGGTGGTGCGAAATCCTCCCATCCCGCCCGGGAGTGATTTTTCCTGCGAAACATAGCGTTTTATTGCACAAAATTGGGCTCCCATTGTTGAATGCTGCGCCTCATGCTTCTTCTTCGCTTTCACCCCTTGCCGTGGCTTTTGGGACCTTCTTTCTCCGTGGCCGTTTTTTGCTACATTTCATCGAAGGGCAATGTAACCGTAGCTTAGAAAGGAAATTTCACACTTCACTCATCCGCAGAATGGGGAAGCGAATGAGGCGCGCGCTAGAATGACCGGGCAATTTGTCCGCCGGCGTCGGTGGTCAGTGACCGGTGTCCGTTTGGGCGGCCCGAGTGGATTCGAACCACTCACACACCGGTCATCCCGCAACGATCCCGTTCTGTATCCCGTCCCGAAAGCCAAAGGAAAGCGGCTGCTCTGCTTACAAACGGTCGAACGGAAATTGATCGATCGAGAAAGTGATACCACACGCTGGACCGCGCTGGTCACACATGTGGAACAGAGGCGTGTATAGGCGCACCTCACGTCGGTGGAAAATCGCGCTCAATTAATCTTTCCATTTCATTCGGCACGAGTGAAAAGTGAAGATTGTGATTTTTCTGTTGTTGTTTTTAGTGCTGTTGTTGGCGATCGGTGTGCGCCAAGGGTAGCGTAACAGTGGAGATGAAATGTGTTCGTCGAACGCTGATAAAAGCCCAGAACGCATTCTGCCCGCCCGTTGGAAGAATTGGATAATGTAGCGCCAGAAAGGCATTCTCATCGCGTTCCTCGCGCTAATGGAATAGGGAAGAATTCGATACTGTTGGGGGTTTTTTTGTGTTCGCTTAAAAGCAACTAAGTAGCTCTCCGGACATTGATTCTTTTGCAGAATAGAATGGGAAGCCATTTCTTTTTAAATTGAACCCTGCAAAAAAAAAGCCCTTTGAGAGAGTTATTTCACCGAGGCACTAGCTAACGGAACAGCGAGAAATGTAAAAGCAATATTTTAAGTACAAATTTCTTAGTTAAAGAACAGTATGCTGCAAGAAATTATTATGTTTCCATAAACAATTCAATTTAAACATTCCAACTATACAGACACCACTACGTTCGAAAGATTCCCTCCATCGTCATCATTAAGATGGCAAATCAAAGACGATCGTTTCCATCCTTAAGCGAATGATGCTCGTTTAATTGGTACTCAAAGGTGGAATTTCGAACCATTTCGTTCCTTCGACGAGACCCGTACATTAATAGCAAGCGTCCGGCTGTTCCGCCGGCTTAATTTAAATATGACACCGGTATCGTTTCAACTGGATCAGCAAAACGCTAACACCACCGACAGGTTGATGGGTGTCGGAACGTTATATAACTTCCTTCATCACATCGGCGCAGCGTCCCGGTTGGGTTCGTGCGCTGGTCGTCGCAATTTATCTTTCGGTGCCCAATAAATCAGACTTAAATTTACGGCACCGTCGTAGTTAACGGATTTTTATGGACTCTCGTTGCCAACCCGTGCCTTTTCCACCTGGAAGGTTGGTGGTGGTGTGTTTTTTTTTTTATTTAGCCACACCAGCTAAATAAAACTTCGGTGGTCCGGTGAAATCTTCTGCTTAGGCTTGTATGCCGCGGATGTCTTCATTTTATCTTGATTTCGTCGATCGTCCTTCGGGCAACATTTTATCCTGAACTGGGGCTGCTTTCGAAACGCTTTCTCCCAAAGGACTGGCTTGTATTCGAAAGTTGTAAAGCAAATGTAGTGGAATATGATTTTTAAATTGTAAAGGGGCTTCAAATGGAGATAATTAAAAATACATAAAGGGCAACATTTTATCACCATGGAGACTATTGAGTGCATATTTATATTTTTGTCTATAAAAACACGTAATCTGCCCTGATAAACTTCAGAACTTTGGTGATCCTTACCAAGGTTATTTTAAAGAACAGGTTACCTCATAGATGGTTTTTGTTGGTTTTGTAATTTTGACAGTTTGGTCTAAAAGTTGTTTATAAAAAATGTAGTCATTGTTTTGTTCTATCAGAGCAGCGGTGCATTCTTAAATATTTCATAGTTTTATAACTAGGCCCTAAGGAGTGCGTTGCCCAGTTAGGCCCTCTGCAAGGGCGCCGGCCGTCGGAGCACGAAAAGAAGTTAGTTTACGATAGNTCGTCGCAATTTATCTTTCGGTGCCCAATAAATCAGACTTAAATTTACGGCACCGTCGTAGTTAACGGATTTTTATGGACTCTCGTTGCCAACCCGTGCCTTTTCCACCTGGAAGGTTGGTGGTGGTGTGTTTTTTTTTATTTAGCCACACCAGCTAAATAAAACTTCGGTGGTCCGGTGAAATCTTCTGCTTAGGCTTGTATGCCGCGGATGTCTTCATTTTATCTTGATTTCGTCGATCGTCCTTCGGGCAACATTTTATCCTGAACTGGGGCTGCTTTCGAAACGCTTTCTCCCAAAGGACTGGCTTGTATTCGAAAGTTGTAAAGCAAATGTAGTGGAATATGATTTTTAAATTGTAAAGGGGCTTCAAATGGAGATAATTAAAAATACATAAAGGGCAACATTTTATCACCATGGAGACTATTGAGTACATATTTATATTTATGTCTATAAAAACACGTAATCTGCCCTGATAAACTTCAGAACTTTGGTGATCCTTACAGTTGACCTTAAAAAAAATCCTTTGCCATCCTTCACTTTGACAGCTGTCAAAGTTTAGAATTAAAACACCACGTATGATCGCGTTAATCCTTTTATCCAGGTGTGTATTTCTTTTAAGTTCGTTCGATGTGCGTAAGATAAATCTAAATCATCTCTATGACGTCAATGAGCATTGCCTACTGATTCGAAAGCTGCAGTGATGATATCTTCGGTTACTAAGTATCAGTAGCGCCATCTATTAAATATCGCTGTAACCCCAATTGATCGCCACGATCAACAACAACAATCAAAACTATGAACAAACAAAAAACTCTTAAAAGCATGGACATTTAATAAAATTCTTATCTTCCTCGTAGTTTTTCTTCTAAATCATGAATAATGTCATAAAAAAGCACAAAAACATCCAAATGAAACTCAACAAACACATAATTTTATTTCACTATACCCAATATTCTCACATAAATCGTCCACTAACCGAAGCAAACATTTATCATCATCCCAATTTTGTTTTTCTTCGCTTAAGAAGGATAAGTTTGACCATTTGAACTCAACCCTTAACCATTTTACAAATAATACCGTCATCGACAATTTTTCAACCCCAGCAAATGCTGTGCCTTTTTTTGTAACCATAGTCATTTTCAGTTCGATTTCGAACCGTTCTGACTCGAAGATTAATAACTCGGTGATAAACATAGAATGTGAATCCTTGTTTGCGAATGGAAACCGATTATCAAATAAAAAAAAATCAAATATCTTATGAAAAAAAAGTCTGCTTTCCACATTCAACGCTTCTTCTGCCAGGGAACCTCAGTCTCCTCAGGTTTTGTTTATCATTATTCTCGGCTTGAATGCAATTATTGTTCCGCCAGTTTCGAGCTGTTTTTTTTTGGCGAGTATCGGATTGCGCCGAAATGTTGCCCCTTCAAACAGCCAACCTTCAAGCGTATTCTTTTTCCAACGTTATTTCGGGTATCTCCTTGGCGCGTTTCTTCGAACGACGATCAATTTGTTCCATTCCCGCCCGTTGTTCCATCGCAAAGACGCCTTTAAAATTTCGTTGACCTCCCCAGCGCAGGACGCAACATTTCACCGACATTTCAATACACCAACACACAGCTTGGTCTCCTGTGCGTTGCTGTATTCTTGTTTTTGGTTCTTTGCCCACCAAATATGTTGCCTTTTCGCTCTTTTTCTTCCAACATTTGCAGAAAAGCAAATTGAATTCCGCAAACACTCGGTGCTGCGTTTGAATGGGTCGCTCTTTCCCGGTCTTCGTTTTTTTTTACTCTTCCTTTTAGGCTTTCGGGTGCATCCTTTCTGTCCACGACTCACTGACAGCGTACCCGATCCCCACAGGCACGTAACAATAGGGTTCACGTTCACGACACGGTGCGGAACGTTTAGTCCTGCCCAGCACGCTGGAAGGCATCCGCGAATAAGATAATGATGAGTCGTCGTTTGTCGTTTGCATTCTTATTTCTTTATTTTTCATTCGTTGACGGTGAGGCCAATCTTACCGTTTGGACGAAGCAAAAAAAAAAAAA